>CM077079.1:93921997-94288300 GCA_039513925.1 Platanthera zijinensis
TCTCGCTGAGTTAGTTGGAAAAGTGCTCCTTGGGAAGCACTCTGCTCATGACAACATAACAAGGCAATAATTTGCACTAATGTGTGCAATTGTTAATCAGAAAAAGATTGATTGGGCAGGAGTAATGTTTGATCTGATAAGGAAAAAGAATAGTAAGAAAGAGGTTACCCTAGGCAGGGTTATTGGAATTTTCCTGAAGGAAAAGTATCCTCAGTTGCTAGTCTCCATTGCAACAACCATAAATGCAAGTAAGAAGATGGACCCAAATCTGTTCTCCAATTGGAAGAGGACTTTTGTGAAGCCCGCTCTCACAGGGGTTGCTCCGGCGACATCAGAGAGCACCAAGACTGATTCGGTCGCTCCTCACCCTCATGAAGCTGGCTCAGCTCATCTTTCCCTTCCCTCATCTTCTTCTGCTATGCAGTCTGCTTCAGTTGAAGTTCCATCAACTTCAGCTGAAGTACGACTTTCTCCTTCTCCTGTTCGAGAAACAACCACGGTTGTTCTTCCTTCCCCTCCAGCATCTCCTCTTCCTTCTCATCTGGCTAGGATATCTGCTCCTAGTTTTGATCTGTTAGGATCTGAGAGGATTCCAACACCTCCTCAGTCTCCTATTTAGTCCCCTATTCATTCTCCAGTTAACACTCCTGTTAACTCTCCAGCTCCATCTCCAATTCGATCTCCAGTCCACACCACTTCTCATCCTAACACTACAACCATCTCTGCTGCATCTCCATCCACTGCAATTCCATCATCTTTTGAGATCACCCCAGAATTCATTTCCAGCATTTTGGAGTTGATTACCCCTTCAATCAAAATTATGATTGAAGAGGCAATTGCTCCACTTACCTCCTCCATTGCCACCTTGACTGCTTCCATCCAATCACTTTCTAAATCTGCTGAGCCCTCTTCTTCAAGGGGCCTGGTTTCAGTTTCCACTGAAATCAGGCAGGGGGAGATGTTCTGTGAAGATGTCTCAGAGCCTCCAGCCTCCCTTCCAGCAGTTCTTCCAGCAGTTCAAGAAGAGACTGATGCAGTTCAAGCTCAAGATGAATCAGTTTCAGTGCTATCTGACAAAGAAATATCTGATGCAATTATGCTATCTGAATTTGCTGTGAAAGTTTGCTTAGAAGATCTCACCACTCCCGTGGTTGCCCATTTCCTAGAAGGGATTATTACATCCTACCTAGATGAGTCATGGGAGTTGGTAAAATATAAAGGCAATTCACTCATCCTCTTTATTGACGAGTCAATTAATTTGCTAGCTTATGAATACCTAGAAGGAATGATTTTAGCTTATTTAGCAGATTTGTGTTCATAAATCTACAGATTATATTAAAGAAGATATAGCTGCTCAGGTTATAGCAGTTGTTTCAGAAGCTGCTCCAGATGTTCCTGATGTTCAAGTAGATCCAGAATTGGATTCCTTTTTAGATGACATAGAAGATGTGTCTGAAAATCAAGAAGAGAAAGCAAGAGATGCTTGGAATCAAAGAGTTCAATCTTTGTTAAAAGAGAAAGAAAAAGATTTGCAAGTTGAAAAATCAACTGTTTGGGATGATTCCCCAGGACTTGATTTGGATTTCCTTCTGGCTCAGGATGCCATAGAAGAGGAAAAAGAGAAAGCTGTTTTAAAGGAAAAGGCTGTTTCTAAAGCCTATGACCCATATGACAATCCTCCATCATCTCACTCTGAAGATGAAGAGGATTCAGATTTATCTGAGAATTCAAAGAAGAAGAAAGCTGCTCAGAAGAAAAGAAAAGCAATTGCTCCTCCTCCTCCCAATCGTGATAATGATACTCCATATTATATTCTGAAAGGAATTGACCCCAAGTCAAAAGAGTTTCAATATTGGATGTGGTTCTCCAAGAACCAGCAGAAAGAGAGAAAGAAAGCTAAGAAATATGATAGTCCTACCCCCAGATGGAATCCCAGAGGTCCTCCTCCTCCACCTCCTGGTGCAGGAGCCTCTGGGAGTTTATCTGCTAATCCTTCTGCTCCGTCAGCAAAATCTGCTCCTTCCCAGTCTTCTTCAAGGAAAAGCTCTCAAGGTTTTCAAGGTAAATCATATTCTGGCCATCAAAGAACTGATACAGTGAGATAATAAGTGAAGGAGGTTGTGTATCAAAGACCAACCTTTTCCCCTCCTCCTTCTCCAAAGAAAAGGATTTCATCTCCAATGCCAGTGCATTCTGAAAAAGTTGTTTCAAAAGGTAAGTAGTTTATTTTGTTTAAAAATTCTAGCAAGAACTTTGCTAAGTTTGCTCCCCTGTCTTATCTAGTTAATCAAGATAAAGAATCAGATGATACTCCTTCTGAGACTGTGTATGAAAGTCCTGAGCTTGATCCTAACTTTAGGATGGCTCGTTTTCATGAATTGGTTGGAGCAGCTCAAATCAGGAAAGCAAAAGCTGAAGGAAAAGATACTACTGGTTTAACCACAATGTCTACATTCAGAAAGAAGGAGTTCGAAAAGTTCCAGGTTAATCCTGAGGTCTTTGACCCTTCAAAGTATATGGAAAAGCACCCGGAAGCCGTTGTTCCAAGGGCTGCAGAATTAAAAATTATTGGCGCGCAAGACTTGAAGATGTCTAAGAAAGAGGCAATTGATCCTTTGCGAAAAGTTTCCTTTGTTCCTAGCTCTTCTAACCCTAAGCCAGACTCTGTAGACTCTTAATTTTGTTTGACTGTTATTTATCTGTTTGATAACTACTGTTAATTGTTTATATATTTCCTGTATTAATTTTATTGCTCTTTAGTTAGTTCTGTGTTTTAGTTTTTGAGAGACTTAACTCAAATAGGGGGAGATTGTTGGTACCCTAGTTTGATTTGAGTTTAGTCCTCTCCTTTTGTCCTTTGACCCAAGAAATATCTATGGTCAATGGTTAGTGGTCTAGCTGTAGAGTCCTCGCTTTTCCAGATGAAGAATTTGGTTAAGTAGTTTTTTCGTTCGACTATAGTCGAACGCCGCTCGACTATCGTCGACTAACTGTTCGACGATCGTCTATCAGTTGCTCGACGTTTTGTCTGCACGGATAGTTCGACTATCGGTTGATAGTTCGACTATCTGTGTGCTGAGATAGTTCGACTATCTGTTGGTAGTTCGACTATCTGTTTTCTTCTGATAGTTCGACTATCTGTTGATAGATCGACTATCTGTTTTTCCTGGGTAGTTCGACTATCTGTTGATAGTTCGACTATCTGTTCTGCGTTGATAGTTCGACTATCTGTTGATAGGTCGACTATCTGTTTTCGCTTGGTAGTTCGACTATCTGCCTTGATAGTTCGACTATCTGATACTTCGACTATCTGTTGATAGTTCGACTATCTGTTTTGTATTTGATAGTTCGACTATCTGTTGATAGTTCGACTATCTGTTTCGCCTTGATAGTTCGACTATCTGTTGATAGGTCGACTATCTGATAGCTCGACTATCTTCTGATAGTTCGACTATCTGTTGTGATAGTTCGACTATCTCCTGTGATAGTTCGACTATCTGGATCGTTCGACTATCTGTCCGATAGTTCGACGATCTCCGTGCGTCGGTCGACGATCTTCGAGGGTCGTTCGACGTTTTCTGTCTGCCTTTATATTTTGTATTTATTTATTATATTTAATTAATTAATACATTATCTGGCATATCTTTTCAGTTGTTTTATGATAATATTTCCAGGCAATATTTGCTCCATCTCTTTTGCCTGAGTCAAATCTTTTCAGATAAAGTTGTTTGTCTTATTAGCTGACATTGTATTTTACTTTATCTGCTGTCAGTCCTTTATAGCCGTTAGACTGAAAAGTCTTTCTCCTGCTATAAAGAGTTTGTTTCTGATGTGACTTTATTTAGAACTTTATTATCAGATTGCTTCCTGCAGCTTCCTTGAAAAAGGTTTATCCCTTTTATAGAATGTTTCTGCTGCATAGATTGTTTGTCTTTTTGATATTTACAGCCCAGGTCTCAAGTTTCAGAAGAAGACAAGCAATTCAAATTGAAGAGAGCCGTTGCTTGTTGCTGCTATAAAAAGGATCCTTTGAAGAAGGATTCAAGCTAGCTAATAGCTACCCAGTTGTTCACTTAAGCATTCAAGCCTTCTTCAAGATCAAGTTCACTGCTCTCAGCAATACTCATCCAACTGAGAAGTGTTAAGCTCTTCTGCTCTTCTTCAACCTCAGTTCTCCTGCTTCCAGGAAGTTCAAACTCAGAGTTCTTTTGAAGAAGAAGAAGAAGACTGCTGCTTGAAGATTTCTAATTTTATTATTAATTATCTTCTTGTAGTTTTTCCTTCAGATCTTTCTGAAGAGTTTTCTGCACTGAAGCAAGACTTCACCTGGACATCTTTGAGCCAGGAGGAGCCTTGATTCTTTAGAGCTTTCTAGCTCAGTGCAAGTCCTTGTGCTTCTCTAATCTTTGTAAAATAGAGAAGACATCTTAACCTTCTTTCCCCCTCCTGTACAGGGTTATTACTCCCTTCAAAAGTATCCCTTGGTGGCAGGGCACCTGATCAAAAACCTGTGCTTGGTTTTTAGACACCTGATCAAAAGTCTAAAGGGTTTCTGGATCTACCTGAAGCAGATCCTGTTGGTGGCAGGGCACCTGATCAAAAACCTGAGTGGATTCCTACCTTGTTGGTAGAAGAGTGGACGTACCCAAGTTGTTTGGGGAACCACTATAAATTCCTTGTGTCGTCTGGATTGCCTTGTTTAATTTCTGCATTGTGGCTGTGAATAGATATAACTAGGTTACTAGTTGCTGATTAGGATTTCCAAGCCTTAACTGTAATTACAGTTAGCTTGAGTTTGTGCACAACACTTGTGTTAGGCTATAGGGTTAATTCTATATCCATAATCTTTTCATTCCGCATTTCACTCCAAGGGAGTTGGATAGACCATTAAGTTTTGTCTAGTGCAAAATTTGATAACTCTATTCACCCCCCTCTAGAGTAGTATCTATCCCTTCACTTTCAATTGGTATCAGAGGGAGGTTGACTGACTTAATAGGCTAACACCTAAGTGACAAGATCCTGATAGATACCAAAGCTTATAGATATTCACAATCATGGCCCAGTCCAAGGATTATTCTAGCACCAGACCTCCAGCATGCAACTTAGCTAAGTTTGGCATCTGGAAGGCAAGGATAAAATTGTATATGAATTCTATTGATGAAAGCATCTTTGCTTCTATTTTGTCAGGTCCCCCAAGAGCACCTGCTGCTGCTACTGCCTCATCATCTGATATGAGTGCAGTGCCTCCTCCAGATTACAACGATGAGTACAAGAAGGCCAAGATAGCAGATCCCAAGGCAATGAATATACTGGCTCAGACAATGTCTGATGAGGTATTCCAGAAGGTAGCTGACTGCTCTTCAGCAAAAGCTATGTGGGATACACTGAACTAGATTGTAGCTGGTTCAGCTGATGAAAGGAAGGACAGAAGGTCCAACCTTATCTCACAATATGAAAACTTCAAGAAAACTGATGCTGAATCAGTTGAAGCCATGTACACCAGGCTCAGCTCAATCATCAATGAGCTGAGGACCCTTGACAAGGACATATCATTGACAGAGGTCAATGATAAGATTCTTATGTGCTTCCCTAGCACATGGGATCTAAGGATCTGGCCCATCAAGGAAGCCAGAAGCACCACAGAGATCTCCACTGAAGCCCTTCTCGGCAAGCTCAAGTCTTTTGAGCAAGTGCTGAAGACAAGGGAAGCAGAAGCAGAAGCAAAGACCCCTACTCCAACCAGAAAAGAGCAATCTCTAGCTCTTTAGGCTGCTGATGCTTCTGAAGGCAGCCAATCCAATGAGGAGCTAATGGCATTGTTTGCCAAGAGGTTTCTCAAGATGGGGAGAAAGGAATTCAGAAAGAAGTCTTCACAATATGAAGACAAACCAAGGTATGACCGTTCACCTGCTAAAGAAATTATATGTTATGGTTGCAGGAAGCCTGGACACATCTTACCAGAGTGTCCAGAGGAGAAGAACAAAGACAAGAGGAAAGAAAAGGAACAACACAAGAAGCACTCCAAGCCATCCTCCTACAAGAACAAGAAAAATGAGAGAGGTTTCATTGCTGAAACCTGGAGTGATTCTGATGAAGAATCCTCCTCCTCAATCTCTAGTGAGGATGAGGAAGAGAAGAAGGCAAAATAAGTTTGCCTGATGGCAATAGATGCCTGCAGCAATCACTCAGCTGCAGAGAGTTCAGATTCAGATGAAGAGATGCCAACAGAAGATGAGGTACTATCTTCTTATGACTTCACTTCTGAAGAATTTAAATTAGATTTTAAATCTTTATGCTTAGATTTGATTAGCTCAGAAAAGGAGATAAAAGAACTTAGAAATAAGTTAGCTGACTCAGAATTAATTGCTACAGAAAATGTTAGGTTAAAGGAAGATCTCACTACTTGTAGTGAAGAAATTAAATTTCTTAAAATAGAGTTAGCTAAGTCTAAAAGGTTAGAGGAATCTCTTAATGGTAGAAGCCTTAAGCTGTTAGAGATAACCAGCATGACTAACACTAGGTCAGGTAATAACAAACTAGGCTTAGGAGCTTCTCCAAGTGAACCCCCAGTTATTCTTAAAAAAAATCTTTCAACTCCAGTGAACTTCATTTCAGCTAGTGGAATGAAGAACACTGAGCAAGTAAACCAAGTTAACAAAACTTTAAATAAGGCTAAGAGAGAGAAAAGAAAGAAATTTTTTAAAGAAATGCAAAGAGCGTCGAACGCCGCTCGACGATCGGAAGCTCAATGGTCGAACGAAGCTCGACGATCTGAGAGCCCATCGTCGAACGTCGATCGACGTTTTCAATATGATTTTCAAAATCATCATCAGTACCATAGAAACCTAAATGAAAATAGAAACCCTAGGTTTGTTGACCCATCATCTGCATGGAGAATCCCACCTAGGAGATCTCACCCATTAGGTTATCACCCTCAGCCTGCATTTTCATTTATTTCTAGCTTTTCTTATGTGAAAAACAAGGGACCCAAGGTTACCTGGGTCCACTCTGTCTAAATAAATGTCTTGCAGGTGAAGGCCTATCCAATCACTCAAAATAAGTGGTATTTGGATAGTGGATGCTCTAAGCATATGACAGGAAATAAAGATCATCTGTCAAAATTCAAAGCTAAGCTTGGCCCAAAGGTTATCTTTGGAGATTCCAGCTGTGGTCAGACAGAAGGCTATGGCAGGATTACAATTGGAGATGTTACTTTCAAGAGAGTTGCATATGTGACTAGACTGAAGCACAATTTGATCTCAGTCAGCTAGCTATGTGATGCTGGCTACCAGGTTTCATTTTCTAACTCTTCTTGTAATATTACTTTAAATAATAATGTTGTTTTAGTAGGCATTAGAATAGGTAATATTTATTTAGTAGATTTCAATTCATCTCACTCTGAAATATGTTTATTTAATGAAGTAACAATTAATAATAATTCTTTGTGGCATAAGAGGCTTAGTCATGTTAACCTTAAAAATATATCCAGGTTATCTAAACACAACCTTGTTAGAGGTTTACCTTCTTGCCCCTACAAGAAGGAGAGCCTATGCAAGGCTTGTCAGCTAGGCAAGCAAACCAAAAACTCTTTTAAATTAGTAAATAAGAGTGATTCTCCTAGAATCCTGTATCTATTACATTTGGACCTATTTGGCCCAATAAATGTACAGAGTTTAGGAGGGAAGTATTACACCTTAGTAATTGTAGATGACTTCTCTAGGTTCAGTTGGGTTTTCTTTTTGAGAACTAAGGCTGATAACTTCAAAGCCCTTACAGACTTTCTATTATGTGTGCAGACTGAGTACTCTACTCATGTGGCCTTGATCAGAAGTGATCATGGTACTGAGTTTGACTCTCTTCTCATGCAAGAATTCTGTGAGAGAGAAGGTATCAAACATAGCTTCTCAGCTCCTAGAACTCCCCAACAAAATGGGGTAGTTGAAAGGAAGAACAGAACACTCATTGAAGCTGCTAGTACATTGTTGGCAGATGCTAACATGCCTCTCTCCTATTGGGCAGAAGCTGTTAGTACAGCCAATTATGTCTTGAATAGAAGTTTGATACACAAGCTTAAGTGTAAAACTCCTTATGAGTTGCTTACAGGAAAGAAACCTAAAATTAATTATTTTAGAGTATTTGGTTGTATTGTTTATATTCATAATAACAATAAAGAATATCTTAGGAAATTTGAAGCAAAAGCTTCAATGGGAATCATGCTTGGATATTCCCAAGTAAGCAAAGCTTATAGGGTTTATAACAAATCAACCTGTAAAATTGAAGAATCTGTGCATGTATCCTTTGATGAGTCTCAGATGTTTTACAAGGAGAAGGAAAATTCTCCTTTCTCTAATTCATTGCAGGTACCTGATGCTTCTCAAGAAATTATTCAGCTATCAACTCTTCAGATCACTGAATCAGACAGTGATGAAGACATTGCAGAAGCTGTTGTTATACCACCAACAGTAGATCAAATTCCTCCTGAGGAATTAATCCCAACTATTGCTGAAGATCACATCCCACCTGCTGATATTATCACACTTAGAGATCACCCTACATCTCAAGTGATTGGAGACATATCAGCTGGTGTGCAAACAAGACATCAGCTAAGACAGGATGTGATGCATGCTTGTTTCCTCTCACAGGTTGAGCCCCTCACCTTTAAAGATGCAGAGCTAGATCCCCACTGGATCATTGCTATGCAAGAGGAACTCAATCAGTTTGAGAGATGTAAAGTTTGGACTTTGGTTCCAAGACCTAAAGGCCAACTGATCATAGGCACCAAGTGGGTGTATAGAAACAAGTTGGATGCAAATGGAATTATTGTAAGGAATAAAGCAAGGCTTGTAGCTCAGGGCTACAGACAGGAGGAAGGTATAGATTATGACCAAACCTTTGCTCCTGTTGCAAGGCTAGAAGCAATAAGGATCTTCTTAGCCTATGCAACCTACATGAAGTTTAAGGTCTTTCAAATGGATGTCAAAAGTGCATTACTGAATGGTGAGCTTAAGGAAGAGGTGTTTGTTGAACAACCACCAGGGTTTGTTTCTTCAACTCAGCCCTCACATGTTTTTAAGTTGCAGAAAGCTCTATATGGACTAAAGCAAGCTCCCAGAGCCTGGTATGAGACTCTAGCTAGTTTCCTTTTAGAGCACAACTTTACTAGGGGAGTAGTTGATAGAACCTTTTTCGTCAAGCATCACAAGGACACAATCCTGTTAGTTCAGGTGTATGTAGATGATATTATTTTTGGCTCAACTGATCCTAAACTTTGCAAAAGGTTCTCTGACCTGATGCACTCTAAGTTTGAGATGAGTAGTATGGGTGTGCTGTCTTACTTTCTTGGTCTCCAAGTTAAGCAAGATGCTGATGGTATCTTCATCTCCCAATCCAAATATGCCAAGGAATTGGTAAAGAAATTTGGGATGGCTGATGCTTCAGCAATGCCTACACCTATGGCTACTAATGTAGTTATTGATTCTGATGATCACGGCAAGCCAGTTGATCAAAAGAATTATAGGGCCATTGTTGGTTTCCTATTATATCTAACTGCAAGTAGGCCTGATATAATGTTTGCTACATGCCTTTGTGCTAGATTCCAGGTCAACCCCAAGGAATCTCATCTGATTCTCCTAAAGAGAATCCTGAGATACCTGAAGGGATGTCCAAATCTAGGACTTTGGTACCCAGCTGAGTCAGAATTTGAATTAATTGGATATTCTGATTCTGATTATGCTGGTTGTAGAGTTGACAGGAAGAGCACCTCAGGAACTTGTCAGTTCCTGGGAGAGAGATTGGTCTCTTGGTTCTGTAAGAAGCAGGCTTCTGTCTCAACTTCAACTGCAGAGGCTGAATATATAGCAGCTGCTAGTTGTTGTTCACAGATCCTGTGGATTCAAAACCAGCTTGTGGATTATGGTTACTCACACAAGAATACCAAAATCATGTGTGATAGTACCAGTGCTATCTCAATTGCACAAAATCCAGTGCACCACTCTAGAACGAAGCACATTGAGATTCGGCACCATTTCCTGAGAGATTGTGTGGAAAAGAACAAGATTTGTCTTAAGTTCATATCCACTGAGTTTCAGAGGGGTGATATATTCACCAAGCCCTTAGATGAACAGAAGCATCTGTTCTTTTTAGTTCAACTAGGCATGATCAATGGACGAGACTAAGTGTGACTATATCTGCCTATGTTGAAACCTGCTTGAAGATCGTCGAACGATGATCGAAGATCGTCGAACGGATCAAGCCTATCGTCGACCTCTGGTTAATGATAGCTTATCTGTTTGAAGATCGTCGACCGGCGTTCGAAGATCGTCGAACAGGTCGAGCTTATCGTCGATCTCTGGATGACGACAGCTTGTTGTTTGAGAAGCCAAAAATAGTCGAACGATTGATCGACTACTCTGCTTCTGGACCGATCGTCGAACGGCCGTTCGACCATCGGGCCCAGTATCTTTTTAATAGATCGACTATTTCCGGTCTAATATAAAGCCGATAGTCGACCTAGGTTAAAAGATCTTTTGTTTTATCGTCGACGGAGCGTGACTTTTCGCATTCTGTCTTCCCGCTTGCGAGTTTCTGCCGCTTTGTCCCCTTCGTCTTCTCTGTCTTTCTCGCGCATTCTCCAGCAATTCAATGGCGTTTTCTCCCGTAGTGCTAGCCGTTGTAAAGTTCGATGCAGGGTTCAGCGTCGATTTTGACGCTTTCAGTTGCTGTGAAGCAGGGATTGTAGAAATTTTGCAGTTGTGCCGAGATCAAGGTCTAGAAAGATTAATGTCTGCAAGGATAAAGTTAAATGTCCCCGAGATTAAGGAATGGGCTTTCACTTCGTCATCCTCTGACGATTCGATGACTGGCACCATCGGCGGAGAAGAGGTAATTTTAACTCCGGCCGTTCTGACTGATGTTTTTGGATTAATAAATGGTGAAGAAGATTATGAGCAAGATGCTCAAGAGTTTGGAAGGATGCTGACTGAGCTGGGACATGCGGAGGGCATTCCCACGAAGCTGCTCAAGGTCAATTTCACCTTTAAGATTAAATTTCTCGCTGAGTTAGTTGGAAAAGTGCTCCTTGGGAAGCACTCTGCTCATGACAACATAACAAGGCAACAATTTGCACTGATGTGTGCAATTGTTAATCAGAAAAAAGATTGATTAGGCAGGAGTAATGTTTGATCTGATAAGGAAAAAGAATAGTAAGAAAGAGGTTACCCTAGGCAGGGTTATTGGAATTTTCCTGAAGGAAAAGTATCCTCAGCTGCTGGTCTCTGTTGCAACAACCATAAATGCAAGTAAGAAGATGGACCAAAATCTGTTCTCCAATTGGAAGAGGACTTTTGTGAAGCCCGCTCTCACAGGGGTTGCTCCGGCGACATTAGAGAGCACCAGGACTGATTCGGTCGCTCCTCACCCTCATGAAGCTGGCTCAGCTCATCTTTCCCTTCCCTCATCTTCTTCTGCTATGCAGTCTGCTTCAGTTGAAGTTCCATCAACTTCAGCTGAAGTATGACTTTCTTCTTCTCCTGTTCGAGAAACAACCACGGTTGTTCTTCCTTCCCCTCCAGCATCTCCTCTTCCTTCTCATCTGGCTAGGATATCTGCTCCTAGTTTTGATCTGTTAGGATCTGAGAGGATTCCAACACCTCCTCAGTCTCCTATTCAGTCCCCTATTCATTCTCCAGTTAACACTCCTGTTAACTCTCCAGCTCCATCTCCAATTCGATCTTCAGTCCACACCACTTCTCATCCTAACACTACAACCATCTCTGCTGCATCTCCATCCACTGCAATTCCATCATCTTTTGAGATCACCCCAGAATTCATTTCCAGCATTTTGGAGTTGATTACCCCTTCAATCAAAATTATGATTGAAGAGGCAATTGCTCCACTTGCCTCCTCCATTGCCACCTTGACTGCTTCCATCCAATCACTTTCTAAATCTGCTGAGCCCTCTTCTTCAAGGGGCCTGGTTTCAGTTTCCACTGAAATTAGGCAGGGGGAGATGTTCTGTGAAGATGTCTCAGAGCCTCCAGCCTCCCTTCCAGCAGTTCTTCCAGCAGTTCAAGAAGAGACTGATGCAGTTCAAGCTCAAGATGAATCAGTTTCAGTGCTATCTGACAAAGAAATATCTGATGCAATTATGCTATCTGAATTTGCTGTGAAAGTTTGCTTAGAAGATCTCACCACTCCCGTGGTTGCCCATTTCCTAGAAGGGATTATTACATCCTACCTAGATGAGTCCTGGGAGTTGGTAAAATATGAAAGTAATTCACTCATCCGCTTTATTGACGAGTCAATTAATTTGCTAGCTTGTGAATACCTAGAAGGAATGATTTTAGCTTATTTAGCAGATTTGTGTTCATAAATCTACAGATTATATTAAAGAAGATATAGCTGCTCAGGTTATAGCAGTTGTTTCAGAAGCTGCTCCAGATGTTCCTGATGTTCAAGTAGATCCAGAATTGGATTCCTTTTTAGATGACATAGAAGATGTGTCTGAAAATCAAGAAGAGAAAACAAGAGATGCTTGGAATCAAAGATTTCAATCTTTGTTAAAAGAGAAAGAAAAAGATTTGCAAGTTGAAAAATCAACTGTTTGGGATGATTCCCCAGGACTTGATTTGGATTTTCTTCTGGCTCAGGATGCCATAGAAGAGGAAAAAGAGAAAGCTGTTTTAAAGGAAAAGGCTGTTTCTGAAGCCTATGACCCATATGACAATCCTCCATCATCTTACTCTGAAGATGAAGAGGATTCAGATTTATCTGAGAATTCAAAGAAGAAGAAAGCTGCCCAGAAGAAAAGAAAAGCAATTGCTCCTCCTCCTCCCAATCGTGATAATGATACTCCATATTATATTCTGAAAGGAATTGACCCCAAGTCAAAAGAGTTTCAACATTGGATGTGGTTCTCCAAGAACCAGCAGAAAGAGAGAAAGAAAGCTAAGAAATATGATAGTCCTACCCCCAGATGGAATCCCAGAGGTCCTCCTCCTCCAGCTCCTGGTGCAGGAGCCTCTGGGAGTTTATCTGCTAATCCTTCTGCTCCGTCAGCAAAATCTGCTCCTTCCCAGTCTTCTTCAAGGAAAAGCTCTCAAGGTTTTCAAGGTAAATCATATTCTGGCCATCAAAGAACTGATACAGTGAGAGAACAAGTGAAGGAGGTTGTGTATCAAAGACCAACCTTTTCCCCTCCTCCTTCTCCAAAGAAAAGTATTTCATCTCCAATGCCAGTGCATTCTGAAAAAGTTGTTTCAAAAGGTAAGTAGTTTATTTTGTTTAAAAATTCTAGCAAGAACTTTGCTAAGTCTGCTCCCCTGTCTTATCTAGTTAATCAAGATAAAGAATCAGATGATACTCCTTCTGAGACTGTGTATGAAAGTCCTGAGCTTGATCCTAACTTTAGGATGGCTCGTTTTAACGAATTGGTTGGAGCAGCTCAAATCAGGAAAGCAAAAGCTGAAGGAAAAGATACTACTGGTTTAACCACAATGTCTACATTTAGAAAGAAGGAGTTCGAAAAGTTCCAGGTTAATCCTGAGGTCTTTGACCCTTCAAAGTATATGGAAAAGCACCCGGAAGCCGTTGTTCCAAGGGCTGCAGAATTAAAAATTATTGGCGCGCAAGACTTGAAGATGTCTAAGAAAGAGGCAATTGATCCTTTGCGAAAAGTTTCCTTTGTTCCTAGCTCTTCTAACCCTAAGCCAGACTCTGTAGACTCTTAATTTTGTTTGACTGTTATTTATCTGTTTGATAACTGCTGTTAATTGTTTATATATTTCCTGTATTAATTTTATTGCTCTTTAGTTAGTTCTGTGTTTTAGTTTTTGAGAGACTTAACTCAAATAGGGGGAGATTGTTGGTACCCTAGTTTGATTTGAGTTTAGTCCTCTCCTTTTGTCACTTGACCCAAGAAATATTATGGTCAATGGTTAGTGGTCTAGCTGTAGAGTCCTCGCTTTTCCAGATGAAGAATTTGGTTAAGTAGTTTTTTCGTTCGACTATAGTCGAACGCCGCTCGACTATCGTCGACTAACTGTTCGACGATCGTCTATCAGTTGCTCGACGTTCTGTCTGCACGGATAGTTCGACTATTGGTTGATAGTTCGACTATCTGTGTGCTGAGATAGTTCGACTATCTGTTGGTAGTTCGACTATCTGTTTTCTTCTGATAGTTCGACTATCTGTTTATAGATCGACTATCTGTTTTTCCTGGGTAGTTCGACTATCTGTTGATAGTTCGACTATCTGTTCTGCGTTGATAGTTCGACTATCTGTTGATAGGTCGACTATCTGTTTTCGCTTGGTAGTTCGACTATCTGCCTTGATAGTTCGACTATCTGATAGTTCGACTATCTGTTGATAGTTTGACTATCTGTTTTGTATTTGATAGTTCGACTATCTGTTGATAGTTCGACTATCTGTTTCGCCTTGATAGTTCGACTATCTGTTGATAGGTCGACTATCTGATAGCTCGACTATCTTCTGATAGTTCGACTATCTGTTGTGATAGTTCGACTATCTCCTGTGATAGTTCGACTATCTGGATCATTCGACTATCTGTCCGATAGTTCGACGATCTCCGTGCGTCGGTCGACGATCTTCGAGGGTCATTCGACGTTTTCTGTCTGCCTTTATATTTTGTATTTATTTATTATATTTAATTAATTAATACATTATCTGGCATATCTTTTCAGTTGTTTTATGATAATATTTCCAGGCAATATTTGCTCCATCTCTTTTGCCTGAGTCAAATCTTTTCAGATAAAGTTGTTTGTCTTATTAGCTGACATTGTATTTTACTTTATCTGCTGTCAGTCCTTTATAGCCGTTAGACTGAAAAGTCTTTCTCCTGCTATAAAGAGTTTGTTTCTGATGTGACTTTATTTAGTACTTTATTATCAGATTGCTTCCTGCAGCTTCCTTGAAAAAGGTTTATCCCTTTTATAGAATGTTTCTGCTGTAGAGATTGTTTGTCTTTTTGATATTTACAGCCCAGGTCTCAAGTTTCAGAAGAAGACAAGCAATTCAAATTGAAGAGAGCCGTTGCTTGTTGCTGCTATAAAAAGGATCCTTTGAAGAAGGATTCAAGCTAGCTAATAGCTACCCAGTTGTTCACTTAAGCATTCAAGCCTTCTTCAAGATCAAGTTCACTGCTCTCAGCAATACTCATCCAACTGAGAAGTGTTAAGCTCTTCTGCTCTTCTTCAACCTGAGTTCTCCTGCTTCCAGGAAGTTCAAACTCAGAGTTCTTTTGAAGAAGAAGAAGAAGAAGACTGCTGCTTGAAGATTTCTAATTTTATTATTTATTATCTTCTTGTAGTTTTTCCTTCAGATCTTTCTGAAGAGTTTTCTGCACTGAAGCAAGACTTCACCTGGATATCTTTGAGCCAGGGGGAGCCTTGATTCTTTAGAGCTTTCTAGCTCAGTGCAAGTCCTTGTGCTTCTCTAATCTTTGTAAAATAGAGAAGACATCTTAACTTTCTTTCCCCTCCTGTACAGGGTTATTACTCCCTTCAAAAGTATCCCTTGGTGGCAGGGCACCTGATCAAAAACCTGTGCTTGGTTTTTAGACACCTGATCAAAAGTCTAAAGGGTTTCTGGATCTACCTGAAGCAGATCCTGTTGGTGGCAGGGCACCTGATCAAAAACCTGAGTGGATTCCTACCTTATTGGTAGAAGAGTGGACGTACCCAAGTTGTTTGGGGAACCACTATAAATTCCTTGTGTCGTCTGGATTGCCTTGTTTAATTCCTGCATTGTGGCTGTGAATAGATATAACTAGGTTGCTAGTTGCTGATTAGGATTTCCAAGCCTTAACTATAATTACAGTTAGCTTGAGTTTGTGCACAACACTTGTGTTAGGCTATAGGGTTAATTCTATATCTATAATTTTTTCATTCCGCATTTCACTCCAAGGGAGTTGGATAGACCATTAAGTTTTGTCTAGTGCAAAATTTGATAACTCTATTCACCCCCCCTCTAGAGTAGTATCTATCCCTTCACTTTCACCATCGTATAAAAAGTCCCATACCAATTTATACGTTGGGGTGTCGGTTGTATGCAAATATGAGTGTAGTGATATGCTATGCCATGATTCATGTAAGTGCAACTCACGCACACGACTCTATGCGCACAGACCTTTAGTTCCCCCTATTCGGGCAGCTAGCTTCACTCCCAGGAACCTCCGTAGTGGCAAACGGAGATAGTGGGTCGGGCCCCCCACTCCTAGGCGGGTATCCACACTACCGATCCTAGCCCTTCCGTACGCCCCTAGAAAAACACAACCTAGAGTATCCGCGTACTAGTGCTGGCTGTATGCACCAGATTTTCTTTGGCTAAGTGTCCCACACCGCCGAGTCTACGTACCGACGTCGGTGTGAACGACAGTCAAATACCGAAGACCCACCACCTTATTCTGTATTTAAACCCTCGAGCCCTCGGCTCCCCGGACTATCCCGTCCGTGCATCTACCTTCAGAAGCTACCGACTGAAAGACAATTAAACCAACCTACTCAACTTCCCTAACTATCGGGGTGTGTGAATGTGAAACTCTAGTTATACTAGTTGCTCTTTTGGTTTATTATTCCTATGGTTTACGTTAGCCTAGGACTGCCCCCGGCTTACCCCGTGAAGGGCTCTCAAAGGGCACTAGGAACTATGATGGTAGCTGAAGCCCATCGTTCCCTTTCGCAAGACACTTACTTTTATTGGTTATTATCAATTACCCGATCCCTTTTAAATCACTTTGGATCTAACCCTAGTGTATTAAGACTCTTCCTCTCCTACCGGGGAGGACGATCTTTCGTTGATCCCGAGCACCTCTTATGACTAGACAACCTACCACCCTATCCCTGTCTTGATCCCTAAGGGTACATTCCTAGTCATCTTGCTAATACTCTAATCCCCAAGATCATTTTGCACCTTAATATAACTTGTACAGTTTCGACTAAACACAGACCATTCTAAGCTATATGAGATGCACAAAGGAAGGTACATCAAATTGTCTTCCAAAATTCCTATAAAATTTACTGGAGGTCTATCATGTCCTACTTAGTGTAAAATCAGAGATTCATAATTTTCCTAATTTAACCTATATTTAATTATTTTCTTCCAAAACTATAATATGGAGATTTTGAACATGAAGTACACTTTTTAGGTATGTATAACGCTCCACAAAATTATGACAAATACTAAACAGCAAATTAACAGCAAATCCAAATCTCATATAATTTTCAGAATTGTTTAGGCCACAAATCCACAATTTAGAACATAAAGTCAATATTACCATTTTAAGAAGCAAAGACCAGCAATATTGTTCTAAAAATTATAATAAAAATCCAATAGGACTATCATGGCCTAAAAACACCCTAGAAGTAGTCTCATAATTTTTACAGTGAGTAGTAGCCCCTAGTTAAATTTATAACCATTAATTCCATAACCAATTGTTAATGAAGCAAGTTCTGTAAAAACTCATCTAATAATTATGAGAAAACTCCAGAAGTCTGATAATGATCTAAAATCAACGGCCACAAAGTTTTACAATTTTTTCTCACACGTGAGGGGCTCTGAATCTAATTAAATGTAAACTTCCAAATTTACAGACTTGTGAAGTAAGTACTGGTTTTAACCATTTAAAAATCCTGGGAAAATTACAGGATAATAATAATGGTCAGAAACACTTTTTGACCTAATTTCATAATTTTATTGACATTATTAGGGCTCTATTCCTATTTTTGATCAGAAACAACAAATCATAATTTTATGAAGCAAGTACTTGAAACAGTCGTCTAAAAATTTAAACAAAATTAAGAAGGCTCTATCATGATATAAAAGGTCCTATTCCAAGGTTTCACAATTTTGCAATAAACAGAAACTTCACAATCAACATAATAATCTTTAAGGGCACATCTAGGGTTGAAAAGGAAGTACTGATTTATTAGCCCAAAAATTACCACCAAAATAAATTTAGGAACATTTCTACCAGAAAAATACCCTATCCAAATTTCAAATGATTTTAAAGTGATTTGATAGCCTAATACTCCAAATTAGGTTTGGTGCCCTAAACTAGGGTTAGGGTTTTCAGAGGTTTACCAACATCTAAATCCAATAAGATTTCCACCAGAGGACTCTAACTACCCTAGGGTCCTCTCCACTCAATTTCAAATCATTTCAAGGTCATTTGACCGCATGCCCTTCACAAGACACCAAAGACCATTCTTAGGGTTTGGTCTTGGGTCCTAGGGCAAATCTACCCCAATCCTCCCCATCTTCCATGGGAGGGTGTTAGAGGTCATTCCAAGTCAGTGGTCACAATCTCAACCTTTGTTGAGGTGATTTGACCATTCAAACCTCAAGTGCACTTTTGACCTAAAAACCCCTTAATATGGCAAAGCTTAGGTTTGTTCATTTCCAATCTAAAACATCTCCAAATGAGATGAAAAATTATACAAAGCCTCATGATAAACCCAGGGACCACTCACCAAAATTTGGGAGGGTTTGGAAGTCATTAGGCCACCTAATTAATTTATATAAGGATTATTAAATTTTTCTAAAAATTATAGAAACATATTCTCCAAAAATTCTGATTTTTGGATATGTCCTAGATATGGCTAATAAGAGCCCATACCCCAAATTTCAAGTCATTTGGATGTCTGGATTGATGTGCGCATCCAAATCAATCTCAGGACAGCCCTATGTATAGACCTTACAAAAATGAGTGCTGTGGTCTAACCAGAACTCCAAATTGAGTGACATCAATTTTAAATTAAACTAGACATCAAGGGATACATTTTTTATGTTGATCACTTTTTCTATAGATGGGTCTAAGAAGTTTTAAAAATTAAATCTATACACTGTAATTATAATCACAGAAAAAAACAATAAATAGAATGAAATTCTCGCACGAATCTTGAAGCAGCATCCAAGGGCTGCTGCTCATCTTCAAGCTCCAGCCAAGGGCCATGATTGGTCGAACCTGGAACTTATTCCAGGTGTTGTCGCCGGCCATCTAGCCTCCTCCCTGGCCGGCCACTGCCACAACCACATCCGTTGAGGTGGCGGCCATTGCCGGGCGGCGGCGTAGCCGCCGGAGAGGTGTTTTTCGGCGAACCTGTTGGTACCCTAGTTTTGATTTGAGTTTAGTCTTGCCTTTGTTAGTCCCTTGACCCAAGAAATACCTATGGTCAATGGTTAGGAGTCTAGCTGTAGAGTCCTCACTTTTCCAGATTGAGAATTTGGTTAAGTAGTTTTTCGTTCGACTATAGTCGAACGCCGCTCGACTATCGTCTATCGGCTGATCGACGATCGTCTATCAGTTGGTCGACGCTTTGTCTGCGTTGATAGCTCGACTATCTGTTGATAGGTCGACTATCTGTTTTGCGTTGATAGTTTGACTATCTGTTGATAGTTCGACTATCTTCTTGGCGAGGTAGTTTGACTATCTGTTCTGATAGATCGACTATCTGATAGTTCGACTATCTGTTGATAGGTCGACTATCTGTTCCGCTTTGATAGTTCGACTATCTGTTTCGTCTTGATAGTTCGACTATCTGTTGATAGTTCGACTATCTGTTGTCTTTGATAGTTCGACTATCTGTCCTGATAGTTCGACTATCTGATAGTTCGACTATCTGCTGATAGATTGACTATCTGGTTTGTTTTGATAGTTCGACTATCTGTTGATAGATCGACTATCTATTTTCTGAGGTAGGTCGACTATCTGCTTGATAGGTCGACTATCTCTGTGCGCTTGATAGTTCGACTATCTGTCCTAGATAGATCGACTATCTGATAGTTCGACTATCTGCTCTGATAGTTCGACTATCTGCCGGGGTAGTTCGACTATCTTCTTCGATAGGTCGACTATCTGGATCGTTCGACTATCTGCCCGATAGTTCGACGATCTCCGTGCGTCGTTCGACGATCTTCGAGGGTCGTTCGACGTTTTCTGTCTGCCTTTGTATTTTGTATTTATTTATTATATTTAATTAATTAATACATTTTCTGGCACATTGTTTTAAGCTGTATGATAAAATTACCAGGCAATATTTGCTCCATCTCTTTTGCCTGAGTCAAATATTTTTAAGATAAAGTTGTTTGTCTTATTAGCTGTCATTATAAATTACTTTATCTATTGTCAGCCCTTTATAGCCGTTAGACTGAAAAGTCTTCTTTTTGCTATAAAGAGATTATTTCTGATGTGACTTTATTTAGTCCTTCTGCTATTTGATTTGAGCCTGCAGCTTCTTAGAAAGAGGTTTATTCCTTTTATAGAATGTTTTGCTGCAGAGATGTTTTTGTCTTCTTGATATTTACAGCGCAGGTCTCAAGGCTCAGAAGAAGACAAATAATTCAAATGGATGAGAGCCGTTGCTTGCTGATGTTATATAAAGGACCCTTTGAAGAAGGATTCAAGCTAGCTAATAGCTAACCAGTTGTTCATTCAAGCTTTCAAGCCTTCATCAAGAAAAAGCCTTCTGCTCTCAGCAATTTCCATCTAACTGAGAAGTGTTAAGATCTTCATCTCTTCTTCACCTGAGTTCTCCTGCTTTCAGGAAGTTCAAACTCAGAGTTGCTTTGAAGAAGAAGAAGAAGATAGCTGCTTGAAGATCTTTGATTTTATTATTTACTTTCTTCCTGTAGCTTTTCCTTCAGAACTTTCTGAAGAGTTTTCTGCACTGAAGCAAGACTTCACCTGGACATCTTTGAGCCAGGGGGAGCCTTGATTCTTTAGAGCATTCTAGCTCAGTGCAAGTTTTTGTGCTTCTCTAATCTTTGTAAAATAGAGAAGACATCTTAACCTTCTTCCCCCTCCTGTACAGGGTTATTACTCCCTTCAAAAGTATCCCTTGGTGGCAGGGCACCTGATCAAAAACCTGTGCTTGGTTTTTAGACACCTGATCAAAAGTCTAAAGGGTTTCTGGATCTACCTGAAGCAGATCCTGTTGGTGGCAGGGCACCTGATCAAAAACCTGAGTGGATTCCTACAGTGTGGGTAGAAGAGTGGACGTACCCAAGTTGTTTGGGGAACCACTATAAATTTCCTTGTGTCGTCTGGATTCCATTGTTTAATTCCTGCATTGTGGCTGTGATTAGATATAACTAGGTTGCTAGTTGCTGATTAGGTTTTCCAAGCCTTAACTGTAATTACAGTTAGCTTGAGTTTGTGCACATCACTTGTGTTAGGCTTTAAGGTTAAATCAATATCTATAATCTTTTCATTCCGCACTTCACTCCAAGGGAGTTGGGTAGACTATTAAGTTTTGTCTGTGCAAAATTTGATAACTCTATTCACCCCCCCTCTAGAGTAGTATCTATCCCTTCACTTTCAATTGGTATCAGAGGGAGGTTGACTGACTGTATAAGCTAACACCTAAGTCACAAGATCCTGATAGATACCAAGAGCTTATAGATATTCACTATCATGGCCCAGTCTAAGGATTATTCTAGCACCAGACCTCCAGCATGCAACTTAGCTAAGTTTGGCATCTGGAAGACAAGGATCAAATTATATATGAACTCTATTGATGAAAGCATCTTTGCTTCTATTTTATCAGGTCCCCCAAGAGCACCTGCTGCTGCCACTGCCTCATCATCTGATATGAGTGCAGTGCCTCCTCCAGACTATAATGATGAATACAAGAAGGCCAAAATTACAGATGCCAAGGCAATGAACATACTGGCTCAGACAATGTCTGATGAGGTGTTCCAGAAGGTGGCTGACTGCTCCTCAGCAAAGGCCATGTGGGACACACTGAACCAGATTGTAGCTGGTTCAGCTGATGAAAGGAAGGACAGAAGGTCCAACCTGATCTCACAGTATGAGAACTTCAAGAAAACTGATGCTGAATCAGTTGAAGCTATGTACACCAGGCTCAGCTCAATCATCAATGAGCTGAGGACCCTGGACAAGGACATATCATTGACAGAGGTCAATGATAAGATTCTTATGTGCTTCCCTAGCACATGGGATCTAAGAATCTGGCCCATCAAGGAAGCCAGAAGTACTAATGAGATCTCAACTGAAGCTCTCCTCGGCAAGCTCAAGTCTTTTGAGCAAGTGCTGAAGACCAGAGAAGCAGAAGCTGAAGCCAAGACCCCCACTCCAACAAGAAAAGAGCAATCTCTAGCTCTTAAGGCTGCAGATGTTTCTGAAGGCAGCCAATCTAATGAGGAACTTATGGCATTGTTTGTCAAGAGGTTTCTCAAGATGGGGAGAAAGGAGTTCAGAAAGAAGTCTTCACGATATGAAGACAAACCAAGGTATGATCGCTCTCCTGCTAAAGAAATCATTTGTTATGGTTGCAGGAAGCCTGGACATATCTTGCCAGAATGTCCAGAGGAGAAGAACAAAGAAAAGAGAAAAGAAAAAGAACAACACAGGAAGCACTCCAAGCCATCCTCCTACAAAAACAAGAAGAAGGAGAGAGGTTTCATTGCTGAAACCTGGAGTGATTCTGATGAAGAATCCTCCTCATCAAGCTCCAGTGAAGATGAGGAAGAGAAGAAGGCAAAAGAAGTTTGCCTAATGGCAATAGATGCCTGCAGCAACCACTCTGCTGCAGAGAGTTCTGATTCTGATGAAGAGATGCCTACAGAACCTTTCTTCTTATGATTTTACTTCAGAAGAATTTAAATTAGAATTTAAATCTTTATGTTTAGATTTAATTAGCTCAGAAAAGGAAATAAAAGAACTTAGAAATAGGTTAGCTGACTCAGAATCAATAGCCTCTGAAAACATTAGGTTAAAGGAAGATCTCACTACTTGTAGTGAAGAAATTAAATTTCTTAAAATAGAGTTAGCTAAGTCTAAGAGATTAGAAGAATCCCTTAATGGTAGAAGCCTTAAGCTGTTAGAAATTACCAGCATGACTAACACTAGGTCAGGTAATGATAAACTAGGCTTAGGAGCTTCTCCCAGTGAACCCCCAGTCCTTCTTAAAAATAATCTTTCAACTCCAGTGAACTTCATTTCAGCTAGTGGAAAGAAGAACACTGAGCAAGTAAATCTGGTTAATAAAACCTTAAATAAAGCTAAGAGAGAAAAGAGAAAGAAGTTCTTTAAAGAAATGCAAAGAGCGTCGAACGCCGCTCGACGATCGGAAGCTCCATGGTCGAACGAAGCTCGACGATCTGAGCGCCCATCGTCGAACGTCGATCGACGATTTCAATATGATTTTCAAAATCATAATCAATTCCATAGAAACCAAAATGAGAATAGAAACCCTAGGTTTGTTGACCCATCATCTGCATGGAGAATCCCACCTAGGAGATCTCACCCACTAGGTTATAACCCTCAGCCTGCATTCTCATATATTTCCAGTTTTTCTTATGTGAAAAACAAGGGACCCAAGGTTACCTGGGTCCACTCTGTCTAAATAATTGTCTTGCAGGTGAAGGCCTATCCAATCACTCAAAATAAGTGGTATTTGGATAGTGGATGCTCTAAGCATATGACAGGAAATAAAGATCTACTGTCAAAGTTCAAAGCTAAGCTTGGCCCAAAGGTTATCTTTGGAGACTCCAGCTGTGGTCAGACAGAAGGCTATGTCAAGATCACAATTGGAGCAGTTACTTTCAAGAGAGTTGCTTATGTCAATGGACTGAAGCATAATCTGATTTCAGTCAGCCAGCTATGTGATGCTGGCTACCAGGTTTTATTTTCTAATTTCTCTTGCAATATTACTTTAAATAATAATGTTGTTTTAGTAGGTATTAGAATAGGTAACATTTATTTAGTAGATTTCAATTCATCTCATTCTGAAATCTGCCTGTTTAATGAAGTAACCCTTAATAATAATTCCCTATGGCATAAAAGGCTTAGTCATGTAAACCTTAAAAATATATTTAGGTTATCTAAGCACAACCTTGTTAGAGGTTTACCTTCTTGCCCCTACAAGAAGGAGAGCCTATGCAAGGCTTGTCAGCTAGGCAAGCAAACCAAAAATTCTTTTAAATCTGTAAATAAAAGTGATTCTCCTAGAATCCTGTATTTATTACATTTGGACCTTTTTGGCCCAATAAATGTACAGAGTTTAGGAGGGAAGTATTACACATTAGTAATTGTAGATGACTTCTCTAGGTTCAGTTGGGTTTTCTTTTTGAGAACTAAGTCTGATAACTTCAAAGCCCTTACAGACTTTCTATTATGTGTGCAGACTGAGTACTCTACTCATGTGGCCTTGATCAGAAGTGATCATGGTACTGAGTTTGACTCTCTTCTCATGCAAGAATTCTGTGAGAGAGAAGGTATCAAACATAGCTTCTCAGCTCCTAGAACTCCTCAACAAAATGGGGTAGTTGAAAGGAAGAATAGAACCCTCATTGAAGCTGCTAGTACATTGTTGGCAGATGCTAACATGCCTCTATCCTATTGGGCAGAAGCTGTTAGTACAGCCAACTATGTATTGAATAGAAGTTTGATACACAAACTTAAGTGTAAAACTCCTTATGAGTTGCTTAAAGGAAAGAAACCAAAAATTAATTACTTTAGAGTTTTTAGCTGTATTGTTTATATTCATATTAATAATAAAGAATATATTAGAAAGTTTGAAGCAAAAGCTTCAATGGTAATCATGCTTGTTATTCCCAAGTAAGCAAAGCTTATAGGGTTTATAACAAGTCTACCTGTAAGATAGAAGAATCTGTGCATGTGACTTTTGATGAGTCTCAGATGTTTTACAAGGAGAAGGAAAATTCTCCTTCCTCCAGTTCTTTGCAGGTACATGATGCCCCTCAAGAAATTCTTCAACTATCAACTCTTCAGATCACTGAATCAGACAGTGATGAAGACATTGCTGAAGCTGTTGAAGCTATTGTTGTACCACCAACAGTAGATCAAATTCCTCCTGAGGAATTAATCCCAACTGTTGCTGAAGATCACATCCCACCTGCTGATATTGTCACACTTAGAGATCACCCCACATCTCAAGTGATTGGAGACATATCAGCTGGTGTACAAACAAGACACCAATTAAGACAGGATGTGATGCATGCTTGTTTCCTCTCACAGGTTGAGCCCCTCACCTTTAAAGATGCAGAGCTAGATCCCCACTAGATCATTGCAATGCAAGAGGAGCTCAATCAGTTTGAGAGATGTAAAGTTTGGACTTTGGTTCCAAGACCTAAAGGCCAACTGATCATAGGCACCAAGTGGGTGTATAGAAACAAGTTAGATGCAAATGGAATTATAGTAAGGAATAAAGCTAGGCTTGTAGCTCAGGGCTACAGACAGGAGGAAGGTATAGACTATGACCAAACCTTTGCTCCTGTTGCAAGGCTAGAAGCAATAAGGATCTTCTTGGCCTATGCAGCCTTCATGAAGTTTAAGGTGTTCCAAATGGATGTCAAAAGTGCATTCCTAAATGGTGAGCTTAAGGAAGAGGTGTTTGTTGAACAACCACCAGGGTTTGTTTCATCAACTCAGCTGTCTCATGTGTTTAAGTTACAGAAAGCTCTTTATGGACTAAAGCAAGCTCCTAAGGCCTGGTATGAGACCTTAGCTAGTTTCCTGTTAGAGCACAACTTTACTAGGGGAGTAGTTGATAGAACCCTTTTCGTCAAGCATCACAAGGACACAATCCTGTAAGTTCAGGTGTATGTAGATGATATTATTTTTGGCTCCACTGATCCCAAACTTTGCAAAAGGTTCTCTGACCTGATGCACTCTAAGTTTGAGATGAGTAGCATGGGTGTGCTGTCTTACTTTCTTGGTCTCCAAGTTAAGCAAGATGCTGATGGTATCTTCATCTCCCAATCCAAATATGCCAAGGAATTGGTAAAGAAATTTGGGATGGCTGATGCTTCAGCAATGCCTACACCCATGGCTACTAATGTAGTTATTGATTCTGATGATCACGGCAAGCCAGTTGATCAAAAGAATTATAGGGCCATTGTTGGTTCCCTATTATATCTAACTGCAAGTAGGCCAGATATAATGTTTGCTACATGCCTTTGTGCTAGATTCCAGGTCAACCCCAAGGAATCTCATCTGATTCTTCTAAAGAGAATCCTGAGATACCTGAAGGGATGTCCAGATCTAGGACTTTGGTACCCAGCTGAGTCAGAGTTTGAATTAATTGGATATTCTGATTCTGATTATGCTGGTTGCAGAGTTGACAGGAAGAGCACCTCAGGAACTTGCCAGTTCCTGGAGAGAGATTGATCTCTTGGTTCTGTAAGAAGCAAGCTTCTGTCTCAACTTCAACTGCAGAGGCTGAATATATAGTAGCTGCCAGTTGTTGTTCACAGATCCTGTGGATTCAAAACCAGCTTGTGGATTATGGTTACTCACACAAGAACACCAAGATCATGTGTGATAGTACCAGTGCTATCTCAATTGCACAAAATCCAGTGCACCACTCTAGAACGAAGCACATTGAGATTAGGCACCATTTCCTGAGAGATTGTGTGGAAAAGAACAAGATCTGTCTTGAGTTCATATCCACTGAGTTTCAGAGAGGTGATATATTCACCAAGCCTTTAGATGAACAGAAGCATCTGTTCTTTTTAGTTCAATTAGGCATGATTAATGGACGAGACTAAGTGTGACTATATCTGCCTATGTTGAAATCTGCTTGAAGATCATCGAACGATGATCGAAGATCGTCGAACGGGTTAAGCCTATCGTCGACCTCTGGTTAATGATAGCTTATCTGTTTGAAGATCGTCGATCGACGTTCGACCATCGTCGAACAGGTTGATCTCATCGTCGATCTCTGAACGACGACAGCTCGTTGTTTGCGAAGCCAGAAATAGTCGAACGATGGCTCGACTACTCTGGTTCTGAGCCGATCGTCGAACGGCCGTTCGACTATCGGGTCAAGTATCTTTTTAATAGATCGACTATTCCCGGTCTAATATAAAGCCGATAGTCGACCTAGGTTAAAAGATCTTGTGTTTTATCGTCGACGGAGCGTGCCCTTTCGCATTCTGCTTTCCCGCTTGCGATTTCCGGGCGTTTCGTCTTCTTCGTTCTCTGCAGCTTTCTCGAGCTTTCTCCAACGAATCAATGGCGGTTTCCCCAGCAGTTCTAGCCGTCGTGAAGTTTGATGCAGGATTTAGCGTGGATTTCGACGCATTCAGCAGCTGCGATGCAGGAATCGTAGAAGTTCTACAGCTGTGCCGGGATCAGGGATTAGAGAAGTTAATGTCTGCAAGGATTAAGATAAACATCCCAGAAATCAAAGAATGGGCTTTCACGTCGTCTTCCACAGACGATTCGATGACTGGTACCATCGGCGGAGAAGAGGTAATCTTGACTCCGGCCGTTTTATCTGATGTTTTTGGATTAGTTAATGGTGACGAGGATTATGAGCAAGATGCTCAGGAATTCGGAAGAATGCTAGTTGAGCTGGGACATGCTGAGGGCATTCCCACGAAGCTGCTCAAAGTAAATTTTCCTTTCAAAATCAAGTTTCTTGCTGAGTTAGTAGGAAAAGTGCTCCTGGGTAAGCACTCTGCCCACGACAATATAACAAGGCAGCAATTCGCACTCATGTGTGCGATTGTTAATCGGAAAAAGATCGATTGGGCAGCAGTTGTGTTTGATTTAATCAGGAAAAAGACTGGTAAGAAGGAAGTCACCCTAGGAAGGGTCATTGGAATCTTCCTTAAGGAAAAATACCCCCAGCTGCTGAGTTCAACTGCAACAACAATCAATGCGAGCAAGAAGATGGATCCCAACCTGTTCTCCAAATGGAAGAGAACGTTTGTGAAACCTGCTCCAGCAACATCTGAGGACACCAGGACTGAATCAGTCACTCCTCACCATGTTGAAGCTGGCTCAGCTCTTCCCTCCTCCTCCTCTGCATTGCTGTCTGCCTCAGTTGACGTACCATCAACTTCAGCTGAAGTATGACCTTCTTGCTCTTCTGCTCCAGAAACAACTACGGTTGTTCCTTTTTCCCCTCCAGCTTCTCCTCTACCTGCTCATCTGGCTAGGATATCTGCTCCTAGCTTTGATTTGTTAGGATCAGAGAGAATTCCTACTCCTCCTGTATCTCCCATTCATTCCCCAGTCAATTATCCAGTTAACTCTCCTGCTCCATCTCCTGCTCGATCCCCTGTCCACACCATTTCTCATCCCAGCACCACTACCATATCTGCTGCAGCTCCATCCACTTCACATCCTTCATCTCTTGAGATCTCCCCTGAGCTTATCTCTCGCATTGTGGAGCTGATTACCCCATCAATCAAGACCATGATTGAAGAGGCAATCGCTCCCCTTGCAGCCTCCATTGATATCTTATCTGCCTCCATCAAATCCCTTTCAAAATCTGCTGAGCCATCTTCCTCAAGGGGCCTGGTTTCAGTATCCACTGAAATCAGGCAGGGGGAGATGTTCCATGAAGATGCCTCAGACCATCCTGCCTCCCCTCCAGCTATAAAAGATACAGTCATGACAGCCCTGGAAGAAATAGCTCCAGCTGAGGAAGAAATAGCTCCAGCTGAGGAAGAAATAACTCCAGCTGAGAAAGAAATAGCTCCAGTTTTATCAGATAAGGAAATAGCAGATGGAATCTTGCTATCTGAAATTGCAGTTAAAGTCTGCTTAGAAGATCTTACCACTCCTGTGATTGCTAGATTCCTAGAAGGAATTATAACTTCATATCTGAATGAATCATGGGAGATGGTCAAGTATGAAGGTAACTCTTTCATCCGTTTTGTTGATGAGTCGATTAATTTGTTAGTTTGTGAATTCCTGGAAGGAATGATTTCTGTTTATTTAGCAGATCTGTATTCATAATTCTACAGATGTTATTAAAGAAGATTTAGCTGCTCAGATCGTAGCAGTTGTTTCTGAAACTGATCCAAGTGTTCCTGATACTCAAGTAGATCCTGAATTGGAATCTTTTTTAGATGATAGAGAGGATGAATCTGAGAATCAAGATAAAGTCAAGGATGACTCTCCTGTTCTGAATTTGGAAGAAGTTCAAGCAAGAGCTGCCTGGGATTTAAGAGTACAATCTTTAAAAGAGAAAGAAAAAGATCTGCAAATTGAAAAGTCAACCATCTGGGATGACTCACCAGGGTTGGACTTAGATTCCCTTCTGGCTCTGGATGCCATGGAAGAGGAAAGAGAAAAATCTGCTCTTAAGCTTAAAGAAAAGGCTGTTTCAGAAGCCTATGATCCTTATGAAAATCCTCCCTCATCTCATTCTGATGATGAAGATGATTCTGATGTTTCTGAGAAGTCAAAGAGAAAGAAAGCTGCTTCAAAGAAGAGAAAAGCTGCTCCTCCTCCTCCTCCCAGTAAGGATAATGATACTCCCTATTATATTCTGAAGGGCATTGACCCTAAATCCAAGGAATTTCAGCACTGGATGTGGTTTTCAAAGAATCAGCAGAAAGAAAGAAAAAGAACTAAGAGGTATGATAGTCCTGTCTCAAGATGGACTCCCAGAGGTCCTCCTCCTCCTCCAGGTGCAGGAGCCTCTGGGAACCTATCAGCTAATCCTGCTGCCTCTTCTGGAAGATCTGCTTCTTTTCAGCCCCAGCCAAGACAAAGTTATCAAAGCTCGCAAGGCAAATCGTTTTCTGGCTCTCAAAGACAAATGAAGGAGGCTGTGGTTCAAAGACCAACCTTTTCCCCACCTCCTTCTCTAAAGAAAAGAATTCCATCTCCAACACCAGTTCAGTCTGAGGAAATTGTCTCAAAAGTTATTCAAGATAAAATAGCTGATGCTGCTTCTCCTGAGCCTGTTTATGAAAATCCTGAGCTTGATCCTAACTTTAGGATGGCTCGCTTTCAAGAACTAGTTGGAGCAGCTCAAATAAGAAAAGCTAGAGCCGAAGGAAAAGATACGACTGGTCTAACTACCATGTCTGCTTACAGAAAGAAAGAATTTGAAAAGTTCCAGGTTAATCCTGAGATTTTTGATCCATCAAAATATATGGAAAAGCATCCTGAAGCAGTAGTCCCAAGAGCTGCAGAACTGAAGATCATTGGTGCGCAGGACCTGAAACTGTCAAAGAAAGAATCTGATGATCCTTTAAGGAAAATCTCTTTTGTTTCTAGCTCTTCTGTAGCTAAGCCTGACTCTGTTGATCCATAGTTTGATTAACTACTGTGCTATATTTGTTTATCTGTTTGATAATTTGCTAGTTAATTGTTAACTATTTACTGTATTATGTTATTGCTCTTTAGCTAGCTTTATGTCTTAGATGTTGAGAGACTTAACTCAAATAGGGGGAGATTGTTGGTACCCTAGTTTTGATTTGAGTTTAGTCTTGCCTTTGTTAGTCCCTTGACCCAAGAAATACCTATGGTCAATGGTTAGGAGTCTAGCTGTAGAGTCCTCACTTTTCCAGATTGAGAATTTGGTTAAGTAGTTTTTCGTTTGACTATAGTCGAACGCCGCTCGACTATCGTCTATCGGCTGATCGACGATCGTCTATCAGTTGGTCGACGCTTTGTCTGCGTTGATAGCTCGACTATCTGTTGATAGGTCGACTATCTGTTTTGCGTTGATAGTTCGACTATCTGTTGATAGTTCGACTATCTGCTTGGCGAGGTAGTTCGACTATCTGTTCTGATAGATCGACTATCTGATAGATCGACTATCTGATAGTTCGACTATCTGTTGATAGGTCGACTATCTGTTCCGCTTTGATAGTTTGACTATCTGTTGATAGTTCGACTATCTGTTTCGTCTTGATAGTTCGACTATCTGTTGATAGTTCGACTATCTGTTGTCTTTGATAGTTCGACTATCTGTCCTGATAGTTCGACTATCTGATAGTTCGACTATCTGCTGATAGATCGACTATCTGGTTTGTTTTGATAGTTCGACTATCTGTTGATAGATCAACTATCTGTTTTCTGAGGTAGGTCGACTATCTGCTTGATAGGTCGACTATCTCTGTACGCTTGATAGTTCGACTATCTGTCCTAGATAGATCGACTATCTGATAGTTCGACTATCTGCTCTGATAGTTCGACTATCTGCCGGGGTAGTTCGACTATCTTCTTCGATAGGTCGACTATCTGGATCGTTCGACTATCTGCCCGATAGTTCGACGATCTCCGTGCGTCGTTCGACGATCTTCGAGGGTCGTTCGACGTTTTCTGTCTGCCTTTGTATTTTGTATTTATTTATTATATTTAATTAATTAATACATTTTCTGGCACATTATTTTAAGCTGTATGATAAAATTACCAGGCAATATTTGCTCCATCTCTTTTGCCTGAGTCAAATCTTTTTAAGATAAAGTTGTTTGTCTTATTAGCTGTCATTATAAATTACTTTATCTATTATCAGCCCTTTATAGCCGTTAGACTGAAAAGTCTTCTTTTTGCTATAAAGAGATTATTTCTGATGTGACTTTATTTAGTCCTTCTGCTATTTGATTTGAGCCTGCAGCTTCTTAGAAAGAGGTTTATTCCTTTTATAGAATGTTTTGCTGCAGAGATGTTTTTGTCTTCTTGATATTTACAGCGCAGGTATCAAGGCTCAGAAGAAGACAAATAATTCAAATGGAAGAGAGCCGTTGCTTGCTGATGTTATATAAAGGACCCTTTGAAGAAGGATTCAAGCTAGCTAATAGCTAACCAGTTGTTCATTCAAGCTTTCAAGCCTTCATCAAGAAAAAGCCTTCTGCTCTCAGCAATTTCCATCTAACTGAGAAGTGTTAAGATCTTCATCTCTTCTTCACCTGAGTTCTCCTGCTTTCAGGAAGTTCAAACTCAGAGTTGCTTTGAAGAAGAAGAAGAAGAAGATAGCTGCTTGAAGATCTTTGATTTTATTATTTACTTTCTTCCTGTAGCTTTTCCTTCAGAACTTTCTGAAGAGTTTTCTGCACTGAAGCAAGACTTCACCTGGACATCTTTGAGCCAGGGGGAGCCTTGATTCTTTAGAGCATTCTAGCTCAGTGCAAGTTTTTGTGCTTCTCTAATCTTTGTAAAATAGAGAAGACATCTTAACCTTCTTCCCCCTCCTGTACAGGGTTATTACTCCCTTCAAAAGTATCCCTTGGTGGCAGGGCACCTGATCAAAAACCTGTGCTTGGTTTTTAGACACCTGATCAAAAGTCTAAAGGGTTTCTGGATCTACCTGAAGCAGATCCTGTTGGTGGCATGGCACCTGATCAAAAACCTGAGTGGATTCCTACCGTGTGGGTAGAAGAGTGGACGTACCCAAGTTGTTTGGGGAACCACTATAAATTTCCTTGTGTCGTCTGGATTCCATTGTTTAATTCCTGCATTGTGGCTGTGATTAGATATAACTAGGTTGCTAGTTGCTGATTAGGTTTTCCAAGCCTTAACTGTAATTACAGTTAGCTTGAGTTTGTGCACATCACTTGTGTTAGGCTTTAAGGTTAAATCAATATCTATAATCTTTTCATTCTGCACTTCACTCCAAGGGAGTTGGGTAGACTATTAAATTTTGTCTGTGCAAAATTTGATAACTCTATTCACCCCCCCTCTAGAGTAGTATCTATCCCTTCACTTTCAGAACCCGAAAGCTATATTTTATTTTTGCGTGAAAAACTAGGAAGAGAAGCTCTTCCCGATCGGGCTCAATTGAGTCCGATTCTCAATCCTAAAGAAGGCTAAGATCTACCCGTAGAGAGAGGAGGGGAGGACCTTGTTCGCGGGCTGGAGGCGTGCAGATCGACGGAAAGCCATTTTTGATGGTGGCGCCGCTCGACTTCTACAACAGCACAGTGGGAGGGCTCGAAATCTTCAGGTAAAGGCTGGGAAACGTTCCTATTGGGACACTGATGGTGTTTAAAGGCTTGGTTAAGGAGGGGAGAGGTCAAAACTGTAATGGCCATTAATGCCATTGAAAGCTCGGCTCAGCCATGGAGGAGGTGGGGTGAACCTTGCTCAATCCAGCCAAGTAACGGCTGGAAACTCCTCCTCTTCCCTAGAGGAGTTTAATCCCGCCATAAAAGAGGGGAAGGGGCCATGAAATCAAGTGCCATTACTGGCCGTGAGAGCTGGTTCTCGGCCATGGCTGTGGCTATTCACTCTTTTTTTTCAAAACCGACGGCCACGTGGCATCATTCCACTTGACCGGTCAACATTTTAAAATCATAATTAATTAGGTCTTAATAAAAGAAATGGCTAATTAACACCTCCTGGCCCAATTCTCGAAACGGCCCGGTTCAACTGAACCAGCAACCAAGCCAAAACTTTCAGAAAAATTTCTACGTAAAATTACATTGAGTGAACTCAACTCACTCAACGCCATCCACATACGGCGTTGAGTGAGCTCAGCTCACTCAATGTCATCACGCCTACAGCGTTGAGTGAGCTCAGCTCACTCAACACCATCCAGACTACGACGTTGAGTGAGCTCAGCTCACTCTACGCCATCCAGACTACGGCGTTGAGTGAGCTAAGATCACTCAACGCCATCCAGTCTACACAGGATGGCATTGAGTGCAGTCAGTGCACTCAACGCCGTTCAACTTATGGCGTTGAGTGCACTCGACGCACTCAACGCCATCCAGCCTGAAAGATGGTGTTGAGTGCAGTCAGTGCACTCAACGTCATTTTTCTTATGGCGTTGAGTGCACTCGACGCACTCAACGCCAGCCAGCCTTTGGCATTGAGTGCACTCGACGCACTCAATGCCCAAGCCCAAATCCTATTTTAGGTAAATTTCTGAGCTACTATTTTTTCAGACCAAGGTGATTTTCACCTTGAGCCCGGGTCACCTGGCCTCCTTGGGCTTCCTAGGGTTTTGTCATGACTTGGTCATGGCAAAACCTCTCCTAGGGGTCTAGTCGGAAATGGGATGTTACAAATCCCAATATACAAAAATAAAAATTTCATCTCCGAAATTAAGGTTAAGCCTACGGGGGTTTCTAATGGAATAGAAGAAATTGTAACATCCCAACAGTTTAAGGTATACCTGACTCGAAGAGTTCCGGATATTTTTGCTGCATCAAGTCCTGTGGCTCTCATGTATGCTCCTCCTGCCCATTATTGCTCCACAGAACCTTGACTAACGGAACCTTCTTATGTTGCAAGACTCGCACTGCCGTGTCATCGATCCTGATCGCCTCCAAGTTGACTGATCGATCCGAGGCCACCAGGCCGTCTGCTGTGGAAATCAGCTGCTCAGGGCGTAGTAGAGCTCTCCGTAATGAGGAGACGTAGAAGACGTCATGCAATCCCGCTAACTCCGGCGGTAGATCCAGTCTATAAGCCAAGGGGCCGATCTGCTCCAGGATCCTGTAAGGCCCCATATAAGTCGGACTGAGCATCTTCCGCCCGCGAACCCGCGAGACTCTGTACATCGGCCGTATCTTCAAGAAAACTCGGTATCCCACCTGGAACTCCACCTGACGATGCCTCACATCATAATATTTGGCCTGCCTACTCTGGGCTTCCAACATCCTGTCCCGAATCAATCTAATATGAGCATCTGTATCCCCCACAAACTCCGAGCCTAGTGCCTGTGGATCCTCATCCTGAACCCATGATAGTGGGGTCCTGCACCTCCATCCATACAATGCCTCGTATGGATCCATGCCTATGCTGGACTGATGGGTGTTGTTATACGAAAACTCGACCAGTGGCAGCAACCTCTCCCAAGGCTCACTGCAGTCCAAAATACACAGGCGTAAAAGATCTTCAAGTGTACGGTTGGTGCGCTCCGTATGCCCGTCGGTCTGAGGGTGAAAAGCCGTGCAGAATGTTAACCGAGAACCCAGATGAGCCTAAACTGACCTCCATTCCCTGGATGTAAACCGCCCATCCCGATCCGAAACGATAGTCTTGGGCACCCCATGATAATGCACAAACTGCTCAATGAACCTCCGTACTAATACACCAACCGGGGTGTCTTTCGCCACTTGAATGATTCTGGCCACCTTCGTTAGCCTATCCACTATCAACCAGATTGAGTCATTTTCCGCACGGGATCGAGGTAGCCCATGTATTAAATCCATGGCTATATCCTCAAATTTCCACTCCGGCTCCGGAAGTGGCTGCAGCAAGCCGGTCGGATTCCTACACTCTTCCTTTACGAGTTGGAAGGACTCGCAATGCATCACAAAGTACTTAATGTCCTTCTTCATACCCGGCCAGTACATTGTCCTCTTCAAATCTTTCACCATCTTGGTGATTCCTGGGTGCACCGAGTATCGGCTGTAGTGAGCTTCCGTCATAATGTCCTCCCGGATCTGGTCTCCTCCCGATATATAGACACTGCCTCTGAAACATTGGAGACCATCCCTCAAAGAGTAATCTCCTGTCGTGCCTTCCTCCAAGGATCTAAATATTGGCTAAGCCCTCACATCTAGCTTCTGCCCATCTCTAATGCGGTCCCGAATATCATCAGTGATAACCATCGATCCCAGGTACTCCATGTATAACTCCGGGTCATCCTTGGACACCAGTGATATCTGCATCTCCTCGAATGATTTAACCAACTCCAAGGCCATCAGCTGCGGGCCTACACCTGACGTACTCGCTCTCCGGCTTAAAGCGTCTGCGACCACATTTGCCTTCCCCGGATGGTAGTGCATGGTATACTGGTAGTCCGACAGAAACTCCACCCAGCGTCTCTGCCTGATGTTTAACTCCTTCTGTGTCTACGTATTTCAAGTTCTTATGGTCTGAGAAGATGTCGCAGTGAACTCCGTAGAGGTAGTGCCGCAAGATCTTAAGAGCAAAAACAACTGACCCTATCTCCAAGTCGTGCACGGGGTAGTTCTGCTCATGCTGCTTCAGCTAACAGGAGGCGTAGGCTATTACGTGCTCGTTCTGCATCAGAATGACACCCATCCCCTAATAGGAAGCATCTGTGTACACCTAAAATCCTTCCTTCCTTGAAGGAAGAGCAAGGATGGGAGCCAAGGTAAGACGATCCTTCAGCTCCTAAAAAGCAGATTCACATCGTAGCGTCCAAATAAAAGGAGACTCCTTCTTCATCAGAGACGTAAGAGGGAGGTCAATCTGAGAGAACCCCTTTACGAACTTCCGATAATAACCAGCAAGTCCTAAGAAACTTCGAACATCTGAGGCCGTCTTTAGTGGTGGCCAATACCGTACTACTTGGACCTTCGCCGGATCTATTGCCAAACCTGCTCCACTGATGACATGGCCCAAAAAGGCCACTTCCTTTATCCAGAACTGGCATTTGCTGTACTTGGCATACATCTTATGCTCTCGGAGCTTCTCCAAAGTCAAGGCCAGATGCCTCGCGTGCTCCTCCTCCGACCTCGAATAGATAAGGATGTCATCGATGAATACAATAACGAAGACATCTAGATACTCTTCGAACACCCGGTTCATCAAGGTTATGAATGCGGAGGGTGTATTCGTGAGCCCGAAAGGCATTACGGTAAACTCGAACAAACTATATCTGCTGCTGAAGGCTGTCTTCGGGATGTCCTCCTTTTGAATGCGAAGCTGGTAGTACCCCGATCTCAGATCCAGCTTTGAGAACCAATGGGCTCCCTCCAGCTGGTCAAATAGCTCGTCTATCCTTGGCAAGGGATAAGTATTCCGGACCGTCAACCTGTTCAGGGCCCGGTAATCTATACACAGTCGAAGAGTCCCGTCCTTCTTCTTGACGAATAACACCGGAGCTCCCCATGGTGAATAGCTAGGCCGGACGAACCCGGCCTCCACTAAATCCTGAAGCTGGCTTCAAAATTCCACACACTCTTTCGGGGCCATTCTATAGGGAGCTCTGGATACCGACTTAGCCCCCGGTATGAGCTGAATCTTGAAGTCCCTCTCTCGGTGCGGGGGTAGCCCTGGTTGCTTCTCCGGAAAAACATCAGCAAAGTCTCGCACTACTGGAATATCTGAAATGGAGTCCTTGGCCATGACCGCCTCAAAAAGAACCTGATAAACCTACTGCCTCTATAGATGGGCCTTGATGGCCTGCACAGGTGATAATAATATGCAGGGTGCTGGTATAATACCTTCGATAACAATGAAGGAGTCCCCGTGCCTCACGGTGATCCTCTTCGCCACGCAGTCAATCTGAGCATGGTTCCAGTACAGCCATGTCATGCCAGGATCAGATCGTAATCTGGCATCCTCAGGATCATCGCTGGTGCCTCAAACGCCTTCCTGCCGATCTTTGCCTCCATATTGCAATGAGCAGAGGTCATTAGCTCTGATCCATTGGGTAGGCGCACCCTCATTACCTTTCCGGTGAACTGCTCCACGCCTGCCAGTCCTTTCACGAAATCTTCCAACACAAACGAGTGTGAAGCACTGGTGTCAAAGAGCGTATGAGCGGGCTTGCCGCCGATAAAAACTATGCCCGAGGTAATTAAGTTTCTTAGTATTCTGGTTATAGTTGTCTTCTCTTAGTTTCTAACAAGGCTATGTCTAGAAAACTAGTTCCTAGGAAGGGAGAGAAAAATTTAACAGTACTGACATACCCGCGATAACCTTCTCTGGGTTCCGGGGCTGTGTTAAGTCTAGAGTATACACCTGCTCCCTCTCTGTCCTGTGGCCTCAACCCTGATATCCTCGTCCTCGATCATGTCCTCGACCGCCAAACTGCCGGGGAGGTGGGGCGCCCTGAAGTGCTGGTGGGGGTGCTCTCCTCATAGGACAGTTCCTCTTGATATGCCCTGACTGATTGCACTGAAAGCACACCGGTGCCTGCTCTGCTATCCTTGGCAACTCCATCATCTGTAAGGGTTGGGTAGCCAATACCCCCTGACTCTTCTTCTCTTGCCCAATCTCCTGACGAGCTTGATCCCCGTTCCTTCTCTCCCCAATAACTTGGCCTCGAGGACGGTCTCTACGACCTCCAATCACTACATCGTCAGCCGGTCTATTCTGACTCTTGACTGTAAGCTGATCCGCTTCTCTCTTTTTAGCCATCTCTAGAATCCTGGCCAAACTCCCCTCTGAGATGAAGAGGAGGGCCTGTCTCATGTCGTCTTGCAGCCCCTTGTAAAACCTCCTGGTATAGCCAACATCGTCCAACTGATAAGCATCCGCATAGCGGGCCAGGTGAGTAAACTCCTGATAATATTCCATCACCGTCCTGTTCCCCTGCCTCAACCGCAGGAACCTATCCTCCAGCTCGTCCCTCGCCGACTGAGGTACGAAATGTCCCAGGAGCGCTACTCTGAACTCCTCCCAAGTAATATCTGCGCAATCTATACCCGCAAAGGTGGTGTCCAGCTATGACTTCCACCACCTCTTCCACTGTGACTCCAGGCAGGAGACTACCAAAGCAACCGCCTCCTCAGTGGGGCATCGAATCCCCGCAAGCATCTCATAGATGGTATCCAACCATTCCTCCGTATGTACTTCCGACTCCGTCCCCAGGTAGGATGGAGGGGAAAGTCCTCGGAAGACACTCATCCAGTTGGCCCCGGGGTTTGGCTGTGGAGCCGGGGCTTGTTGAGATCTGAAGGCCTCCAGAATGGCCGTTAGTGTTTGCCCCATCTCCGTCTGCTGGAACGGAGCTAGCGCCGGCAGAGGTGGGACCACATTGAGACTGAGGTGTCCCCTGCTGTGGAGTATGGTTCGTCGCATGCTACAAGGAAAAATTCCATTCGTTAGACAATGCATGAAAGGAATATAAGAAAGGGGTAAGATTGGACTTTACATGTGATTTCCTTATGGGCACACCACTGCTTCCGCTGCTAGTTTGTCCGCAAACTAAGCTCGCACGGGGGTGGCCCAAGGTTTTCTGGACTACTTCTCTTTCGATCGAGGTCTGCTCTGATACCACTTGTAAGACCCCATTTTTTTTCCTTTTTAACCATCAGGGTCTTATGCCTAGAATTGCCGCTTTGTGATGGCACCGACACTCGGGAAGGCCGCCACTACAAAACACCAATTCTGCCGGTCTTTTTCGATCACAACAAAGAGAGAAGTAAATATAACGTGTCCAAATAATCATATATGAATAAAAATCACAGCATGTCCATCAATATATAGAAAGTAGAGTACTACGAAAGATCAGTACAGATGAAATATATAAACGGGCTCAAACCCGGTACATCAGAGTCCTAACTACAAATCACTCATCGCGGAAGCTATAAGAAAGACTAATCACTCATTGAGCTGGTCATAGGTGCTCCGGAATTAGACTAGCCATCCTCCATGCGCACCGTGCTACGCTGGTGCTGGTCCTTGGGCTGCTGGTCCTGATCTCCCGTCCAGAGCTCCTGTAATGTTGTGGTCCTAAGACCATTAGTTATAAAGACTAAGCCCTATCATCCCCTACCCCTCCCCCAAAGGCGCCTAAGTACCGAGCGGAGAGGAGGAAAGGGAAGCTACAAAGGTGGAGAGTAAGCAAAGCAGATGACCATGGAACTAGTCTATCAGTTATTCATGTTATATATCAGCTAAGCAAGAAAGGTACAACCTAGCAGTTCTAAAATAGTGAGAAGTAAGGTAAACATGTAGTAAGCAATATGAATATAAGAAGACAAATAGAAAATAAGTAAGTAACCTTAACTTATATGAGTGCCCATACAAACATATAAGTTAAGGGGGGTCTTCTGCAAGGCTCCCATCATATAAAAAGTCCCATACTGATTTATACATTGGGGTGTCGGTTGTATGCAAATATGAGTGTAGTGATATTCTATGCCATGATTCATGTAAGTGCAACTCACGCACACGACTCTATGCACACATACCTTTAGTTCCCCCTGTTCGGGCAGCTAGCTTCACTCCCAGGAACCTCTGTAGTAGCAAACAGAGACAGTGAGTCGGGCCCCCCACTCCTAGGCGGTTATCCACACTACTGGGCCTAGCCCTTCCGTACGCCCCTAGAAGAACACAACCTAGAGTATCCGTGTACTAGTGCTGGCTGTATCCACCAGACTTTCTTTGGATAAGTGTCCCACACCGCCGAGTCTACGTACCGATGTCGGTGTGAACGACAGTCAAATACCGAAGACAAACCACCTTATTCTGTATTTAAACCCTCGAGCCCTCGGCTCCCCGGACTATCCCATCCGTGCATCTACCTTCAGAAGCTACCGACTGAAAGACAATTAAACAAACCTACTCAACCTCCCTAACTACCAGGGTGTGTGAATGTGAAACTCTAGTTATACTAGTTGCTCTTTTGGTTTATTATTCCTACGGTTTACGTTAGCCCAGGATTGCCCCCAGCATACCCGGTGAAGGGCTCTCAAAGGGCACTAGAAACTCTGATTGTAGCTGAAGCCCATCGTTCCCTTTCGCAAGGCACTTACTTTTATTGGTTATTACCCATTACCCGATCCCTTTTAAATCACTTTGGATCTAACCCTAGTGTATTAAGACTTTTCCTCTCCTACCAGGGAGGACGATCTTTCGTCGATCCCGAGCACATCTTATGACTAGACAACCTACAACCCTATCCCTGTTTTGACCCCTGAGGGTACATTCTTATTCATTCCTAGTCATCTTGCTAATACCCAAATCCCCAAGATCATTTTGCACCTTAATATAACTTATGCAGTTTCGACTAAACACAGACCATTCTAAGCTATATGAGATGCAAGAAGGGAGGTACACCAAATTGTCTTCCAAAATTCCTATAAAATTTACTGGAGGTCTATCATGTCCTACTTAGTCTAAAATTAGAGATTCATAATTTTCCTAATTTAACCTATATTTAATTATTTTCTTCCAAAACTAAAATATGGATATTTTTAACATGAAGTACACTTTTTAGGTATGTATAAGGCTCCACAAAATTATGATAAATACTAAACAGCAAATCCAAATCTTAAATAATTTTCAGAATTGTTTAGGCCCCAAATCCATAATTTAGAACATAAAGTCAATATTACCATTTTAAGAAGCAAATGCCAGCAATATTGTTCTAAAAATTATAATAAAAATCAAGTAGGACTATCATGGCCTAAAAACACCCTAGAAGTAGTCTCATAATTTTTACAGTGAATAGCAGCCCCTAGTTTAATTTAAAACCATTAATTCCATAATCAATGGTTAATGAAGCAAGTACTGTAAAAACTCATCTAATAATTATGAGAAAACTCCAGAAGTCTGATAATGATCTAAAATCAACAACAACTAAGTTTTATAATTTTTTCTCACATATTAGGGGCTCTGAATCTAATTAAATGTAAACTTCCAAATTTACAGACTTGTGAAGTAATTGCTGGTTTTAACAATCTAAAAATCCTGGGAAAATTATAGGATAATAATAATGGTCAGAAACACTTTCTGACCTAATTTCATAATTTTTTGACATTATTGAGGCTCTATTCCTATTTTTGATCAGAAACCAGAAATCATAATTTTATGAAGCAAGTACTTGAAACAGTCATCTAAAAATTTAAATAAACTACAGAAGGCTCTATCATGATGTAAAAGGTCATATTCCAAGGTTTCACAATTTTGCAATAAATAGAAACTTCACAATCAACATAATAATCTTTAAGGGCACATCTGGGGTTGAAAAGGAAGTATTGATTTATTAGCCCAAAAATTTCCACCAAAATTAATTTAGAATCATTTCTACTAGAGAACTACCCTGCCCAAATTTCAAGTGATTTTAAAGTGATTTGATAGCCTAATACTCCAAATTATGTTTATTGCCCTAAAATATGGTTAGGGTTTTCAGGGGTTTACCAACATCTAAATCCAATAAGATTTCTACCAGAGGACTCTAACTACCCAAGGGTCCTCTCCACCCAATTTCAAATCATTTCAAGGTCATTTGACTACATGCCCTTCACAAGACACCAAAGACCATCCTTAGGTTTTGGTCTTGGGTCCTAGGGCAAATCTACCCCAATCCTCCCCATCTTCCATGGGAGGGTGTTAGAGGTCATTCCAAGTCAGTGGTCACAATCTCAACCTCTGTTGAGGTGATTTGACCATTCAAACCTCAAGTGCACTTTTGACCTAAAAACTCCTTAATAGGGCAAAGCTTAGGTTTGTTCATTTCCAATCTAAAACATCTCCAAATGAGATGAGAAATTATATAGAGCCTCATGATGAATCCAGGGACCACTCACCAAAATCTGGGAGGGTTTGGAAGTCATTAGGCCACCTAATTAATTTATATAAGGATTATTAAATATTTCTAAAAACTATAGAAAAATATTCTCCAAAAATTCATGATTTTTGGATATGTACTAGTTATAAATAATAATAGCCTATACCCCAAATTTCAAGTCATTTGGATGTCTGGATTTATGTGGGCATCCAAATCAATCTTAGGACAACCCTATGAATAGACCTTACCAAAATGGGTGTTGTGGTCTAACCAGGGCTCCAAATTGCGTGAAATCAATTTTAAATTAAACTAGACATCAAGGGCTACATTTTTTATGTTGATCACTTTTTCTATAGAGGGGTCTATGTATTTGTAAAAATTAAATCTATACACTACAATTATAATCACAGAAAAAACAATAAATAGAATGAAATTCTTGCACGAATCTTGAAGAAGCATCCAAGGGATGCTTCTCATCTTCAAGATCCAGCCAAGGGCCATGATTGGCCGAACCTGGAACTTATTCCAGGTGTTGCCTCCGGCCATCCAGCCTCCTCCCTGGCCGGCCACCGCCACCACCACCTCCATTGAGGTGGCGGCCATCGCCGGGCGGCGGCGCGGCCGCCGGAGAGGTGTTTTCCGGCGAACCCGAAAGCTATATTTTATTTTTGCGGGAAAAACTAGGAAGAGAAGCTCTTCCCAATCGGGCTTAGTTGAGCCCGATTCAGATCTACCCGTAGAGAGAGAGAGAGAGGAGGGGAGGACCTTGTTCGCGGGCTGGAGGCGTGCAGATCGACGGAAAGCCATTTCCGATGGTGGCGCCGCTCGACTTCTATAATAGCACGGTTGGAGGGCTCGAAATCTTCAGGTAAAGGCTGGGAAATGTTCCTCTTGGGCCACTGATGGTGTTTAATTACTTGGTTAAGGAGGGGAGAGGTCAAAACTTCAATGACCATTAATGCCATTGAAAGCTCGGCTCGACCATGGAGGAGGTGGGGTGAACCTGGCTCAATACAGCAAAGTAACGGCTGGAAACTCCTCCTCTTCCCTAGAGGAGTTGAATCCAGCCATAAAAGAGGAGGGGAAGGGGCCACGACATCAAGTTCCATTACTGGTCGTGAAAGCTGGTTCTCATCCATGGCTGTGGCTATTCACTCTTTGTTTTCAAAACCGACGGCCACGTGGCATCACTCCACTTGACCGGTCAACATTTTAAAATAAGAATTAATTAGGTCTTAATAAAAGAAACAGCTAATTAACACCTCCTGGCCCACTTCTCGAAACGGCCCGGTTCAACTGAACCAGCAACCAATCCAAAACTTTCAGAAAAATTTCTAAGTAAAATGGCATTGAGTGAGCTCAGCTCACTCAATGCCATCCAGCATACGGCGTTGAGTGAGCTCAGCTCACTCAACGCTATCCCTCCTACGGCGTTGAGTGAGCTCAGCTCACTCAATGCCATCCAGACTACGGCGTTGAGTGAGCTCAGCTTACTCAACGCCATCCAGACTACGGCGTTGAGTGAGCTCAGCTCACTCAACGCCATCAAGACAACGGTGTTGAGTGAGCTCAGCTCACTCAACGCCATCAAGTCTACACAGAATGGCGTTTAGGACTTGATGGCGTTTAGTGCAGTCAGTGCACTCAACTCCATTCAGCTTATGGCGTTGAGTGCACTCGACGCACTCAACGCTATCCAGCCTGAAAGATGGTGTTGAGTGCAGTCAGTGCACTCAATGCCATTCTTCTTATAACGTTGAGTTCACTCGACGCACTCAAAGCAAGCCAGCCTTTGGCGTTGAGTGTACTCGACGCACTCAATGCCCAAGCCCAAATCCTGTTTTAGGTAAATTTCTGACCTACTATTTGCAGACCAAGGTGATTTTCACCTTGAGCCCGGGTCATCTGGCCTCCTTGGGCTTCCTATGGTTTTGTCATGACTTGGTCATTACAAAACCTCTCCTAGGGGTCTGGTCGAAAATGGGATGTTACAGCAGAGTCTTCAACTGTTGGTCTTCAAGTAACTGTAAAATATTCAGGAAGATGGGATCTAAGTACTGGAAAGATTCGAAGTCTATATTGAATCCAGTATCAAACTTCATCGCCACTAGAGTTCCTACGGGAATCGCCATGAAAGCACCTGTAAGAGAAAACGAGGACCAAGTGCAAGAGAACTGAAAGCGCAGGACAGAGGTCGAAGAAAATCTAAATATAAGGTTTTCCGGAATATGAATCAACAGACTCTATTCCACGAGAAAGAAATAGATCTTCGATCAGAGGTCGACGAAATAATTTAGAGTTAAATAATTCGTCGATCTCAGTCTGAAGGGTTGAAGACATTTCGCCGAGCTCCATTCGATGAAAGTTTTCTGAAGTATGTTCGTCGATCTCAGGTCGACGAAACTTACTTCACTAATAGGGAGTTCGTCGATCTCAGGTCGACGAAATCTGAGGAGTTCTTCGAGTGTAGACAGAAACTAAACTAAGTCTTCTCCATTGATCATTCCAAGCTGATTTATAAAGAATAAGTGATTTCTTTCATCCAAGGGCTTGGAGAAAATATCAGCTTTTTGCAAATCAGTGTAGATATAGACAAGTTTAATTTTGTTTTTGTCTACACACTCTCTAATAAAATGATGCCTAATGTCTATATGTTTAGTCCTACTGTGATGGACAAGATTTTGTGCTATAACAATAGCACTTGTGTTATCACATAGTAGAGTTGAATTATTTAAGTTGAACCCATAGTACAAGAGTTGGTTTTGAATCCACAGCATCTGGGAACAATAACTGTCAGCTGCAATATATTCTGCTTCAGCAGTTGATGTTAACACAGATGATTGCATCTTGCAAAACCACGACACTAATCTCATACCAAGGAACTGATAGGTTCTTGAGGTACTCTTTCTGTCCACTCTGCATCCAGCAAAGTTATCATCTGAGTATCCAGTTAACTCAAACTCTGACTTAGTAGGATACCAGAGGCCTATACTAGGACAACCCTTTATATATCTTAAAATCCTTTCTAGAAAAATTAGATGAGATTCTTTAGGCTTCACCTGGAACCTAGCATAAAGGCATGCGTCAAACATGATATCAGGTCTGCTAGCTGTAAAATATAGTAGGGATCCAACAATTCCCCTATATAATTTCTGATCCACAGGTTTCCCATGTGTATCAGAGTCTATTATAGCATTTGTAGCCATAGGTGTTTTCTTTGCTGAGGAATCAGCCATCCCAAACTTCTTAATAAGCTCTTTAGCATATTTAGTCTGGGAAATGAAGATGCCATCATGGAGCTGATTCACTTAGAGACCAAGGAAGTAGGAGAGATCAACCATGCTACTCATCTCAAATTTTGAATGCATGAGGTCGGAGAACCTCTTGCATAATTTGGGATCAGTAGACCCAAATATAATATCATCCACATATATTTGTACTAACAAGGTTTGATCCTTATGATGTCTAGTGAACAATGTTTTATCTACAATGCCTCTAATGAATTTATGCTCTATCAAAAAGCTAGCTAAAGTCTCATACCAAGCTCTTGGAGCTTGCTTTAGACCATAGAGGGCTTTATGCAATCTAAAAACATGATAAGGATGAGTTGGAGAGATGAAACCTGGAGGTTGTTCAACATAAACCTCTTATTTTAGCACTCCATTCAGAAAGGCACTCTTCACATCCATCTGATAGACTTTGAACTTCTTGTAGGCAGCATAGGTAAGAAATATTCTGATTGCCTCCAATCTTGCAACTGGTGCAAATATTTGGTCATAGTCTATTCCCTCTTCTTGCCTATAACCTTGAGCAACAAGCCTAGCCTTGTTTCTCACAATTACACCTTGGGAATCTAGTTTGTTTCTGTATACCCATTTGGTTCCAATAACTAGGTAGTCTTGGGGTCTTGGAACCAAATCCCAAACTCTACATCTCTCAAACTGGTTGAGTTCCTCTTGCATAGCAATGATCCATTGGGGATCTTGCTCAGCATCTTTTATGGTTTGAGGTTCAACTTGAGAGAGGAAACTAGCATGCATCAAGTCTTGGTTGAGTTGATGCCTTGTCTGTACACCTGTTGTTATGTCTCCAATCACTTGGGATTTAGAGTGATCTCTAAGTGTGATAAGATCATTACGTGGAGTTGGTTCAGCACCAGTTATTGGATTTAATTCCTCTTGTGGAATTGCATCAACTGTTGAAGGAAGTTGAACTGTTTCAATAGTTTCTTCATCACTATCAGCTTCTGCTACTGATTATGGAGGAGGATGTGATTCAACCTCTGGGGTAAGGTCTAGATCATCAAAATTCTCACACAAATTTGATACCTACAAAGTACTATTGGCAGAAATGTTTTTCTCCTTGTAAAACATGTTAGCTTCATCAAATGTAACATGAACTGATTCCTCAATTTTTAGGGATGATTTATTAAATACCCTATAAGTTTTGCTTACTTGGGAATTTCCTAGAAAAATTCCCTCTTCAACCTTAGCTTCAAACTTTCTAATGTATCTCTTGTCATTATTATGTATATAACATACACAGCCAAATACTTTAAAATAAGGGATTTTAGGTTTCTTCCCGTTAAGTAATTCATATGGAGTCTTATTCTTTAGTTTATGTATCAAGCTTCTGTTCAGTACATAGTTTGTTGTGCTTATAGCCTCTGCCCAAAAGGATAGGGGCATGTAAGCATCTGCAAGTAATGTTCCTATAACTTCAATCAGTGTCCTATTTTTCCTTTCAGCTACCCCATTTTGTTGGGGAGTTCTAGGAGCTAAGAAGCAGTGCCTGATACCTTCCTTCTCACAGAACTCATGCATAAGAAGAGACTCAAACTCTGTACCATGATCACTTCTGATCAATGCAACATGAGTAGAGTACTCAATCTGTATGGTCTTGAGAAAATCTGTAAGAACCTTAAAGGTATCTGACTTAGATCTCAGAAAGAACACCCAAGTGAACCTTGAGAAGTGATCAACTATGACTAAGGTGTAGGATTTCCCTCCCAAGCTTTGTACAACTATGGATCCAAAGAGATCCATGTGTAGCAAGTACAATATCCTAGGTGAATCACTTTTATTCACTGATTTAAAACTAGATTTAGTTTGCTTACCTAGTTGACAAGCCCTATAGATGCCTTCCTTCTTGTAGGGGCCAGAAGGTAAACCTCTCACAAGGTTGTCTTTAGATAGCCTAGCAATGTTTTTCATATTAACATGCCCTAGTATTTTATGCCATAAATCATTCTGATTACTTATAATGTTAAGTAAGCAGATATCTGAATTGGCAGATAGAAAATTAACTATATATATGTTTCCTTGTCTATTCCCCATTAAAATAGTTTGTTTTTCTTTATTAGAAATAATACAGACAGTTGAGTTGAAGTGTACCTGATAACCTTCATAACATAATTGATTTATGGAGATGAGGTTATGCTTGATTCCTCTTACATAGGTTATCTTGTTGAATGTGACTGCTCCAATCCTTATTTGTCCATAGCCTTCAGATTGCCCACACTTTGAGTCTCAAAAGATTACCTTTGGTCCAAGCTTGGACTTGTAGTTGAGTAGACTTTCCTTGTTCCCAGTCATATGCTTAGAGCAACCACTGTCAAGGTACCATACTTTATTTACAGTTGGACAACTCTTCATCTGCAGACAAAACAGTTAGTTGTTCTTGACCTAGGTAACCTTGGGTCCTGGTTGATTTACATAACTGTAACTGGAAATATAAGAGCATTCAGGTTGATTTTTGTAACCTTTAGGATGATATCTTCTTGGTGGTATTATCCATTGACTAAAAGGATTATTGTTACTTTTAGAATTTAGGTTTCTGTTGTTAGGATCTGGGATCGACGATTTCTGGTTGGATCGTCGACCTGAGCTTGACGATGTTGGATGAGATCGTCGATCTCTGCTCGAAGAATGAAGGTATTCATTCTTGGGGCACCAAAATTGTCGATCTCTGGTCGACGAACCATACTGATATCATCGATCGTAGATCGAAGATTGATTATTTCTGAAATTTGCGTTCGGAGATCGTCGTTCTGAGGTCGACGATCTGTTCATGTATCGTCGATTTGAGTTCGATGATAACTGCTGAACATTATTACTTTTATTGTTCTTCTGTTTTTTAAGTTTGTACTTAGTTTCAATTTGTTTAAATACTTCATTAACCTTATTGACTTGTTCAGTGTTTTTCTTTCCTTTATCAGAAACAAAATTTATAGGTTTAGAAAGATGGTTCTTTTGGATTAGTATTAGTTCACTGGATGAAGCTCCTAACCCTAATATACAGTTATTAGTTCTAGTATTTAATGTACTGGTTATATCTAACAGTCTTAAACTTTTGTCATTTAATGTTTCTTCCAGTATCTTAGCTTTGCTAAGTTCAGATTTAAGAAAGATGATTTGTTCATTTGCAGACTTTAGTTCATTAGATAAACTAGCATTTTCAGAAATGATTTCATCTTGATCTTTTAATTTTTCTCTGAGAAGTTTTATTTCCTTCTCAGAGCTTATCAAATGATAAGCATAAGTTTTTAAGTTCAAATTTAAATTCATCAGATTCAAAATCATAAGAGGCTAATACCTAATCTTCAGCTGACAGGCTTTCTTCATTATCAGATTCATTTGTATCTGATCTACTACTGTTGGCATCAATTGCCATGAGGAAAACTTCCTTTGCCTTTGGCTGCTCTTCTTCTTCACTGGAACTTGAAGATGAAGATTCATCTTCAGTTTCACTCCAGCTTTCAGCCACAAACCCTCTGTCCTTCTTTTTGTGCTTGCTAGAAGATGGCTTGCTGTAATGCTTGCTCCTGGAGTCCTTCTCTCTTCTGTTCTCCTTCATCTGATTCTCTGGACATTCTGAGAGGAAATGTCCAGGTTTCCTGCAGCCAAAACATACCACCTCTTTAGTAGGGGTTTTATCATACCTGGGCTTATCATCCTTCCTGGATGACTTCCTTCTGAAATCCTTCCTTGCCATCTTGTAGAATCTTTTGGCAAGCAAGCTCATCAGATCTCTATTTATAGATGGAGTATCAGTCTCCTCAGCAGCCTTGAATGCAAGGCTATGCTCCTTCCTTACTGGTGGAGGTGTTCTTTGCTTAGCTGCTTCCCTGGACTTGATCAGCTGTTCAAAGGACTTTAACTTTCCTAAAAGAGATTAAGTGGAAATCTCATTTAGGCTCCTGGCCTCCTTGATAGGCCAGATCCTTGAATCCTATGAGCTTGGGAAGCACATAAAGATTTTGTCATTCACCTCTGTGAGGGTGATGTCCTTGCCTAAGGTCTTTAGCTCATTGATGATTGAGCTTAACCTATTGTATATATCAACTACTGTTTCAGCTTCCTCCTTCTTGAAGTTCTCATATTGGGATATGAGGTTTGATCTTCTGTCTTTTCTCTCATCAGCAGATCCAGCAACCATTTTATTCAGGGAATCCCAAATGGCCTTGGCTGATGTGCATTCAGCCACCTTCTGGAAAATGTCATCTGACATTATTTGGGCCAATATGTTCATTTCCTTGGCATTAGCAATTTTGGCCTTCTTCTGAGCCTCAGTCAACTCAGGTGGTGGAACTGCATTAGTGCTGAATGATGCTGCTGTTGAAAGTGCTGCAGGGGGACCTGTCAAAATGGAATTATAGATATCTTCATCAATGGAGTTCATATATAACTTTATTCTTGCCTTCTAGATGGCAAACTTGTTCAGGTTGCACACTGGGGGTCTGGTGCTTGCATAATCTTTGTTGTGGGCTATGCTGTCTATGTGAATCTACTAGAAATATAAAGAGATCTTACTTAGGATCTTTGGTTCAAGGGTTAACTTGTACAACCAAAAGAACTCCCCTCTGATACCAATTGAAAGTGAGGGTTAGATCTAATATACTCTAGAGGGGGGTGAATAGAGTATTTGTGAGTAATTAAAATCTTTTGCTCTATAATATAACTTGTTCCTAAACTTAGATGCTATATCACAGCACAGCAGATTAAACTAATAAAAATCACGGAATCCTAACTATCACAGCCACAGTAAGAATAAAAGAAAAAAGCAACCAAACATCACAAGAATTTTATAGTGGTTCCCAACCCTGGGTACATCCACTCTTCTACCACCCTGGTAGGAATCCACTCAGGTTTTTGTTCAGGTGACTGCCACCAATGAGCTTTTGGTAAGGTGCTCAAAAACCAAACCTCAAGTATTTTAGTTAGGAGACTTGCAACCATGAATCACTTTTGAAGGGAGTAGAGAACCCTTTTTACAGAGGGGGTGAGAGAGTGATGGTGTCTTCTCTTTCTCAAGTATTCAACTGAGAAGACTCTGTGGATTTGATGGTGGCAAAAGCTCCCCCTGAAACACTGAATTTATTCAGGGTGAAAGGAACTTTGCTTCAGGGTGATAGGCCTTCAAGCATTCAACTTCAACCAGAATAACTTCAGGAACTTTTTGACAGATGCAGTAGTTGTTGTTCTTTGGAAGATCTTGAGAGGATGACAAAAGAAGAAGACTCTTGATTTAAATGGTTGTTCTTCTTCTTCTAAAAGCTATTCTTCTACTAGTCTAGAAGTTATTTCTTTCTAGCGCTTTGTTGTCATGAGAGAGCAAGAGCAGATAAAATCCTTGTTGCGAGATGATGGTGTTCTACTCTTCCTTGACTGGTTTTCTGTATGTCTGTATCAGTTGTGTGTTCTGGAAGAAGAAAAATCTCTCTTTTATATTTTTTATGTAAACGTCCTTTTGAATTTCGAAATACTTTCTGCATTCAATGCTAACGGCCAGAGAATATTTATCATTAATTGATTTCCCCAACTGTCCCTTTGGAAAAACGGCAGGCAATAATCCTGATGAAGGCCATAATTAATGCTCTTGTCTAACGGTAATATTCAGAGAATATTAGTGCATTAATTACTCAGGAATCATTGCAATATAATAGGAACAGAAGAGGGAAACAACCAAATCTGGATTCGTCGACCTGAGTACATAGTTCGTCGAGCTGAGGTCCAAGTTCGTCGACCTCTAAATGGCTGACTGCTGCTTGATGAATTTCCTATTCTGTGCACCAAGTTCGTTGATCTGAGGTCCAAGATCGTCGACCTGAGACCTGAGAACTGAGTTCGTCTAGCTGAGGTCCAAGATTGTCGACCTGAGTTTTGATTCTGGACTTAGATTGTTTTCTGGTGCTGAGTGTTGAAACATCATTTTGGAGTTGAGTGTGATGTTCTCTGTCATTGAGTGTTGAAACATCATTCTGGCGTTGAGTGTGATGTTCTCTATCATTGAGTGTTGAATCATCATTCTGGCATTGAGTGTGATGTTCTCTGGCATTGAGTGTTGAAACATCTGTTCCAGAATTAGTCGATCTGGGACCAGAGAATAGAGTTCGTCTAGCTGATGTTCTAAGTTTGTCGACCGAAGTTTGACTTAGAAGTGTTGTCACTTTGTCCAGAGTCCGTCGATCTGAGAACCAAGTTCGTCGAGCTCAGCTCAGAGAATTGTCTCTGAGTTCGTCGAGCTGAGCACGACTTTCGTCGACCTGAGATCGACGAACATAAAGCTATTTTTATAATTCTTGAATTTTCTCTAAGTCTTGAGTCTCTGGAAGTGTTGGAGGCTACTCCCTGACATTGTTGACTCTAGGACTAGACCTAGACTCTAGGACATAACCATGACCCTGACTATACATGTTGGGTCATATCCTAACTTAGTGAACCTAGCCCAAATCCAACTGAGAATCCAACATATCTTCACCAAACTCTTGGATGAGAGGAACCGTCTGTTCTTTCTAAATCAGCTTGGTATGATCAATGGATAAGCTTTAATTTAACTTTCTGTCTGTGGTCGAAGAATTTGCCATAGTTCGTCGACTGGAGATCGACGAACTGAGAAAAGTTCTTAAGAAAATTCGTCGACTTGAGATCGACGAACTCTCTGTGTAAGCCATTTTTGTCGACCGGAGATCGACGATCTTACTTCAAAAAATTTTCGTCGACCTGAGAACGACGAAAAGTTTTTCCTTCTTCAGACTGAGATCGACGAACTCTTTTATCAATAAAATATTTCATCGACCACAGATCTAAGAATTTTTCTTTTTCGCAGGACGGAGTTTGTCGTTTCATATTCTGAAAAACCTTATATCTAGGTTTTCTTCAAGCTCCATCCCGCGCTTTCTATTCTCCTTGCACTTGATCTCTCTGTTTCTCTTTTGCAGGCGATTTTAGAAAGTAATGGCAATTCCAGCAAGCACTTTCTCCGGCATGAAGTATGACACTAGTTTCGACATCGATTTCAATTCCTTTGGTCACTCAGACAAAATCTTTATGGATATTCTTCAGTTGTTTGAAGATAAGATATTGAAGTAGTTTATGACTACAAGGATCAAGTTGCCAGCCGCCGAGATCAAGGAATGGGTCTATACATCAACTTCTTCTGATACAGAGATGATAAGATAAATTTATGGAACACAGGTTTCTCTCTCTCTCTTGCTGTTCTTTCTGATATATTTGGATTTGAGAATGTGGTAGATTATCTTGAAATGGATAGTTTTGATTTTGATGAGATGCTGATAAGAATGGGTCACTCCGAGGGAAACCCTAATAAGCTGTTGAAGAAGAACTTGTCTGCTGAATACAAGTTCTTGGCTGATGAAGTAGGAAAGGTCCTACTTAGCAAGCACACTACCCATGACTACATCACAAGGCACCAGTTTTTGGTGATGAGTGCCTTGGTTGATAATAAAAAGATTAACTGGGGAAAGGTTCTGTTTGACTTGATTAGGAAGAAAAATTCTAAAAAGGAAGTTTGTTTGGCAAGAGTACTAGGAATTTTTCTGCAGGCCAAGGCTAATGACTTACTGGTCTCCCAGACAGTATTCATTAATGCCTCTAAGAAGTTGACATCTGCTCTCTTTAGAAGATGGGAGAGGACAATTTCCATGCCATCCAAGGCTTCTCCTCTTCCTCAAGACCTTTTGAGAGTACTAGGGCTGCTCCAGCCACTCCCCACCCTGCTAAAAATGTTTCCACTCCACCTCCACCTCCTCATGTTCAAACACCTTCCTCAACCCTCCAACAAACATCCATATCTCAAGCCCATACACCAACTCCTCCAGCTTCCTCACTCCAACATTCCTCACCAGTTCATACTCCTGAACATAACCTGTCTCCACCTCAATCTCCACTGCATGCTATTCCACCTCACACTCCAAAGCATTACACTCCTCCTCAGTCCCCTCTTCCTCCACATCTTGCTGATATCCCCCTACACAACATATGATTCATACCATCATTCAATCTGATGTCATTACCCATCCATACTCCATCACCTCAAGATGAGCACATGCCAGATTCCACTCCTTTCCCCTCAACCTCATCCATCAATCCTTCTATATCAACTCAGACACCCTCTGAGTTCATGCAATTGGACCCCCCTTCTATTTCCTCTTTTCTGCAAACCATCACTCCACTTCTACAACAACTCATAACAGATGAAATTAAACCTCTTGCTGACTCCATTTACTGCCTCTCTGCTCTTCTGCCTACTGCCATTTCTTCTTGGGTCCTTGCTACAGGACCCTCTATAGCAGGCAGGGGGAGATATTCTATGAAGAAGCACTAGTACCCTCTCTAACAGCAGCAGAAGATGAAGCAGCAGTAGCAGAAGAAGAAACAACAGTTTTGCCGACAGTTGAAATAACAGATGTACATATGGATATAGAGGCTAAAATTATTGATGTAGATATGTTGATGGCCGATATTGTGACTGCTGGTGATTGTTATATCAATCCCAAAGTAGACATCCTTAGATTATTACATTCTTTCAATACACTTTATCTGAATTCTTTTCTTCCAGCAGTAAAGCCATCTTTGGCTACAGTGTGCTACACTACTCCCATAAGTCCTGAAGTTGTTAATCAACTGAAGGCAAGTTTTGTTGTTAACATGGTTGTGGAACCTTCAGGCCCAACCTATATGATGGATGTTAGTCAGATCCCCAGTCTAGATGATTTAATTGCTCTAGATGTAGCCCAAGAATTTGCACAAATTCATAATGATCCTATGCTGAATGAATTCCTGCTTGCTGACAAAGATATAGAAGATTATTAGATGATTACTGAGAATATTGCTCCACCTGCAGTTGCTAAACCTCAAGTACTTCCTCAGGCTGAAATACAAATCTCAAAGGACACTTTGAAAGAGATAGATGAATTATATGATAACCCTCAAAGTTCTTCTGATGATGACATAGATGATGACTCTGATGGATCTGATGATACAAAATCTAAGAAGAAAGCTACAAAGAAGAGAAAAGTGGTTCCTAAGGCTGCTCCAAAGCTAAACCCCACTCATGATACCCCTTACTACATCTTGAACAAGATTACTCCATACCCAGAGATGCCTCAGTGGATGTGGCTATCCAAAAATGAGCAGAAAGAAAGGAAGAAGAGAAGGAGGTACAGGTCTCCTCCTAAGCAATTTAGGAAAGACCCTCCTCCTCCTCCTCCATATTCAGGTGCCTCTGGCAATGTATCTCAAAGATCTGCTCCAGTTACCAAAACTTATCAGAGATATTCCAGGAAGGCCAGTCAGTAACACTCTTCTCAATGTCATTCTCCTCCAGCTTCAGTCAAGAGAAATCCTACAGACCCTGTTGATGAATCACAGAAGGACTCAAGTACAAAAAGGCCAGAATCTCCTCCAATTCCCTTTGTAGATCCAGAACAGGAGACTTCAACTAAAATGGCCAGATTTCATGAGCTGATAGGACTTTAACAAATAAACAAAGCCAAAGCTGAAGGAAAGGATCCTTAATAATTCTCTACCATGTCTTCATTCAGAAAAGAAGAACTTAAAAGGTATGTAATGGCAAATAAATTCTTTAATGTTGATGATTATATGAATTTGCATCAAGAAGCTGTAGTTCCCAGAGCAACATCTCTCAACATCATTGGTGCATTAGACATGACAATGTCAAATAGAGATGCTACTGATCCAAACCGATAAATCATTTTTAAACAGCCTTCTGAGAAGCCAGAGAAAGGAAATCCTAAGCAGAAACAGTGATTTTGTTTGTGTTTTGTTCTTATTTTTGAACTCTATTGTGTTTAAACATGAAACACCTCATATAAATATCTGCTGAATGTTTTATTTCTGTCAAATATATGTTTTCATGCTTTATGATTGTTTCTTTTATTTTGCTGTAGTGACCTCACCCAAATAGGGGGAGATTATTGGATCCCTAGTTGGATTTGGGCTAGTTTCACTAAATTAGGTTGAGTCTGACCCACCTTGTATAGCCAAGGTCAAGTCTAGTAGTCCTAGAGTTTAGGCCAAGTCATTAGGTTCAACCTCCTTGGACCAGCCAGCAGAGGACCTCAGAAGACTTAGACTTAGAAGATTTAGAGAACAGAATGATCAGTTCGTAGTTTTTTGAACTCAGCTCGATGATCGTCGATCTCAGATCGACGAACTCAGAGTTATTTCTCTGAGCTGAGCTCGATGATATTTGAGCTCAGGTCGACGATCGTTTCTTTCAGACAGATTCTTAGCTCGACGAACTCAGAGCACAGAATTGGCAAGTTATTCTCTGAATGCAGTTCGCAGAGCTCAGGTCGACGATCAGGAATTCTTAGGTTGACGAACTTGGAACTCAGGTCGATGAATTCCTTTTAGAGGTCGATGATTTCTGTCCCGCTCCAGAATGAGAAGTTTTCTTTCTTTTGTCCCTTACTTTCTATATTATTTAGCAGTAATATTCCTAAGTAATTAATGCTCATATTCCTCTAAATATAACCATTATTGGCAGCATTAATTATGGTCTTCATCAGGATAATTACTTGCTTATTTTATTAGGGACAGTTGGGGAAACTCATTTAAGTCATATTCTAGCTGTTTGTATTCTCCAGATCAGTCAGTAATTAATGCCAATAATTCAAATTTCAAAGGAGAAATTAATTGTAGAATATAAAAGAGATTTTCTATTTTCAGTCGAGAGACACTGAGACACTTAGCAAGAAATCAAAAAAATACTGAGCCAGAGATTCTCAGAAAACAGACAATACATAAGGAAATATAGAGAGACAGTCACTAAACTTTCAGAACTCTCTTACAGTGTAGAAAATAATCTGTTTTCTACCTTGTCATTTCTTAAGACTGAAGAAGAACATTCATCACAATCAAGAGTCTTCTTCAACCTTCTCCTCCAGGAACATTCAAGGACAACAAATCTAGATTCAGTCACAAAGTTCCAGGACTATTTTCAGACAAGGCTAAAGACCTACACCCTGAAGCAAAGCTTCCAGTTTTCCTTAACCATTGAACATCTTAGGAGGAGCTTTGTCAACATCAAGATCCACTAGTCTTCTCTGTTGATTAGAGAAAGAGAAGACACCATCACCTCCTCTCACCTCCTGTAAAAGGGTTTTAACTCCCTTCAAAAGTTAACCACTTGGTTGTCAAGTCTCCTGATCAAAAGGCTTTGGTTGGTTTTTGGGCACCTGATCAAAAGCCTAAAGGGCTACTATATCTCCCTCCAAATAGATATTATGGTGGCAGTCACCTGATCAAAACTTGTTAGTGGATTCCTATAAGGGTGGTAGAAGAGTGGATGTACCCAGTTGGGGAACCTCTATAAAATTGTTGTGTTGTCTGGTTGTGTCACATCCCGCATTTTCTCCAATTATAAGAATTACCAGAGTATGAGAAAACACGCGTCATGATGCCACGTCAAGCAGGGGATAACCGCTGGCGCTCAGGCAAAACCCACTACAAACTTTATGCAAGAAAATCCTGTGTTTTATGAATAGAAAATCAGTTATATTTTAGAGACCGTATCCCTCGGCTCAGTGGATCACCTAGTCCACAAAAGAAAAACTATATTTATACGCTGTGGAAAGAAAAATACTTTAATTAGGTTTTACACCCTAAAGAGCGCATAAGGGTCCCAAGAGAACCACTCATGCTATGCAAGACACTACATTTAATTTATATAATATATAAGAAAACGGTTTTCATACGTGATTTGGAAAATAGTGATTAAGCTTATAAAACATGCTGATCAGGAGCTTCATTTATAATAATATTTATAGTATAAAAGTAACTAGCAACCTAGCATAAATCCTTCTCAAAGCAAGTAGACTATCTTCAGAAAATGGTAGCAGCATAAGTAATATATCTAGTATAAGGGTAAGAGAAACTACCAGTGGGCGCCAACAACCTGACACGAACCCACTGACACATATGTATGTCTGCAAGAAGGTACAGAAAAACTATCTCACTAACAAGGTAAACAGAACTCCAAAGCCCGGGAGTCCACCAGCAACACCACTGCCTCAGCTAGCCACCAGACCGGCTACAACTCAGAACCTGAGGCATTCCAAAAGAAAACAGAATACCTCAGCAAGCAACAAGGTAAAAACAACTGCATGCAAGAGTCAACCAAAAGGAAGAAGTAATTGAAAAACATGCAGTAGGAAGAGTCACAACTGTCCAAAACAGGACAACAAGAAAAGCACAACGAGCAAAGGAAATAACAACAACCCAACTCAGGAACAACATCCTGCCGGGCCTACTAGGCTACCAAGAACCAAAAAGTGCTGCAAACTACCAAGGAAGAAACTTCTAACACCCTAAACTGTGGGAGGTGGTAGTAGCAAAAACAAACAACGAGGAACCGGATCGAAGGCAAACGCAGTCCCCCAATCCACCATGTCCAAGTCAGCAAGCTCGAGGGTCTACACGTGAAAGCACAAGGGACCTTCCACCCACACATGCCCAGCCCGTACCTGGAGCATGAAAACAAGAGTGGCCTTGGCTATGTAACACAACTCCACCCCCCTGAAGAGCTATAAACCACCACTACTAACCACGACCCTCGATTCGGCCTTTAAGAAGGTAAAGAAAACGGCCGATAAGGTAATACCAGAAATAAAACAAGAAAACCACTCGGGAACGAAAAACAAGGTAAAGGAAGAGTGTTGAAAAGAATCAACACGACAAGGCGCTGAGTGAGACCTACTCAGTGCCTACCTAAACCTTGGCGTTGAGTGAGCTAGCCTCACTTAAAGCCAAAACCAAACTCTAACCACCATACCACTAAGGTAAAAACGGAGCTCGACAATTGTCGACCGGAGGTCGACGATAGTCGAACGGCCTAAGGCAGAAACCGAGATCGACGATCTCCATTCAGAGATCGACGATAGTCGAACGATTCTAAGACAAAAAGAAGGCAGGGAATTTCCAGTACTCGAGTAGTTACCAACTACTCGTGTACCTCATCCCTCTACTCGAGTAGTCGCCTACTACTCGAGTACCTCAACCCTCTACTCGAGTAGTCGCCCACTACTCGAGTATACGAACATAACCAGCACTCGAGTAGTTACCAACTACTCGAGTACCCCAACCCGCTACTCGAGTAGTTGCCTACTACTCGAGTATGCTAAAACCACTACTCGCGTATCTACAAACCTGCACTCGAGTAGATGCCTACTACTCGAGTAAACCAAACCACTTACTCGAGTATCTCGAGTCCACTACTCGAGTAACTCAAAAACCCCTACTCGAGTAGTTACCTTCTACTCGAGTAACTCAAAAACCCCTACTCGAGTAGTTACCTTCTACTCGAGTAACTCAAAACCCCTACTCGAGTAGTTACCTACTACTCGAGTAACTCCAAGGCTAATACTCGAGTTAATGCCTTCTACTCGAGTATCTCAAAGCTACTACTCGAGTATCTCAGAACTAATACCTGAGTAGTCCACTTCTACCTCACGAGTAACATACTCCAATACTCGAGTAATACACTTACTAACTTCTGGAAAATCACCCCCCCTCCCCTCCTAACACTCCCTCTCGGCTATACCCAAACCAGAGCAAATCTGAACAAAGATAAACGGCATTACGCCGACAAAGTTGGGTTCCATCAGTACAAGTAGGGGGGGGGGGTCAATAGGAAGAACTAATTCCTATAGATAGCAATAAATATGAGAACAACAAGGCCTCTAACCTGGGCTAACAGGGGTTTCAATTTCAGCAAAAATAATCAAAAAGAAACTTGGCAAGGGCAAAAATACCACTTGCCTCAACTTTTGGTGAAGCACGGACGGCTCTCCTCCTCTTCACACGGAACGAACAGCCGCAGCACCTAGAATTAATCTCACGGACATTAATGGCGGAAAACTCCAAAACCGAAAACCCAAATCTCATCAAAACTCCACGAAAATCAAATATCTTATCGTCGAAACGAAGATCTCGGAGAGAGCAAGCCAACACCGTTTTCGGAATCGAATTTTGTCCACGAACAAGCCCGGAATCGCCGACCAAAGTAGGTACAGGACGGGCGGTTTTCTCCTCTGCTCTTCCGAGAACAAGCCGACGGTTTCTCTCTCAGGAAAAGAGGAAGAAGTGGGCCGTCACTTCTTAAACAGAGCTTTTATATGAAAAGCTAAACACCGGTTCATCCATAACCGAACCCTAAAACGCCTAATTACTTAATTTCATTAAGTAAATACCAAAATAGGTATAAGACAAAAATATGGCTGCCACCAAGGCGAGGCAATAACTGCCTTAATAAATTCTCCCGCAGAATTTAATAAACGGTCAAAACCAAAAGGCTACAGGATAGCCAAATCAATCTAATTAATTGATCACAATTCTATTAACACACCAAACGACACGAAAACCGAATCACCTCGGAATCCGACGAAATTCGCACCGTAGCTAAATATCCACGCTACGAACTCAACGACGAAGTCGAAATTAACTTTTGACGAACAGAACTCGAGTTATACCCAAACAAAGCCAAACACAAACATCCCCCCGAGAGGCCACACCGGGTCACCCAAAACGACTCGGCTTGCTAGGGAGATCTTGCCAACACGCTACAAAACGGGGCACTGAGTTCTAAGGAGCTAAACCATACTCCACACATGGCACAAGCCACAGAAACGCATCATCATAACGCCAACGAGATTAAAAATAAACGCAGAAAAATCGGGGGCGTTACAGTCACTCCCCCTAAAAGAAAGTTTCGTCCCGAAACTTTACGCACCACACTCCTACTAAAGAAGGAGAAACAACTAATAGGAGTTACAAGAAGGATAACATACCGATTAAATCAACGAAACAGGTGAGGGTAAGCCCTCCTCATAGCCGACTCTAACTCCCAAGTCGCGCTTTCCAAATCCTGATTCTTCCATAGAACCTTAACCATCGGTATGGACTTCTTTCGCAGCACACGCTCCTGAGTATCCAAAATACGAACCGACACCTCAACAAAAGAGAGGTTGGGCTCCAACTGGGGTACAACATCCAAGAGCTGCCCACTGCTGCGCACACACTTCCGCAATTGGCTAACATGAAAAACATTATGCACACCTGGGAAGTTCGCTGGTAAATCCAATCTATATGCTGACACGCCAACCCGTTCCAAAATCTCAAATGGGCCCACATACCTTGGGTCTAACTTCCGATTCTTACCAAATCTCTTAACACCTACCATCGGGGAAACTTTGAGGAATACAAGGTCCCCGACGGAAAACTCCAAAGCAGATCTACGCCGGTTGGCGTTCTTTTCATATCTTTCCTGGGCTATATGAAGCTTCTCCCGAATAAGCTTCACTGCGACTTCCATTTCCTCAAGCGCATCGGGACCCAACAAAGGCCTCTCACCAGCCTCAGCCCAAAACAACGGAGTCCTACAGCGCCTCCCATATAAGGCTTCGAACGGAGCCATCTGCAAACTTTCCTGATAACTGTTGTTGTAGGCAAATTCCATGAGTCGCAACCGCTCATCCCACGCTCCACCGTGGTCTAAAATATAGCACCGGATCATATCCTCAACAATTTGGTTCACCCTCTCCGTCTGCCCATTGGTCTGCGGGTGGTAGGCAGTAGAATACCTCAGATCCGTACCCAAACCCTCCTGCAGACTCTGCCAAAAACGAGAAGTGAACCGGGAGTCTCGATCAGAAATGATGCTAACCGGCACACCGTGGAGTCGGATGACTTCATTCATGTACAACTCCGCTATCTTCTTCATCGGGTAATCAATCTTATAAGGCACGAAGTGAGCGCACTTCGTCAATCTATCTACTACAACCCAAACCGAATCAAATCCTCTCGGGGATTTTGGTAAACCCGTAATGAAATCCATAGATATACTTTCCCACTTCAAGTCGGGATCTCTAGCGGAGTCAACTTACCACCAGGCCTTCCATGATCGGCATTCACACGCTTGCAAGTGTGACACTCAGCAACAAATCGGGCTATATCTCCTTTCATGCCATACCACCAGGCAATTTGTCTTAAGTCACGGTACATCTTCGTAGATCCTGGATGGTAGGAAACGCTGGAACCATGAGCCTCACTGCAAATCATCCTCCTAATATCCCCAACAGCGGGAACGCAAAACCTGCCGCGGTACTTCAAAGTACCCGCATCATCGATAGCAAAATCGAGCAACTCTCCCTTCTTAGTCCTGGTGAAAAGGTGCATAAGATCAGGATCGTCCTTCTGGTGCAGCCTAGTCAAAGAAATCCAGGACGGCTCTGCCACTGACAAGGTACTCTGCAAACTACTACATCCCACTGAAATATCCATAAGGAGGAACTCCTCCACTAAACGATCGACGGAGAGGTTAAAGATCTTTCCCGTCTTTCGGCTCAGGGCGTCGGCCACCACGTTGGCCTTGCCCGGATGATACTGGATTTCTACATCATAATCAGCCACATACTCCAGCCACCGCTGCTGACGCAGATTCAACTCCTTCTGCGTGAACACGTACTTTAGGCTCTTATGGTCAGTGAAGATCATGCATTGAGCCCCATAAAGTAGGTGTCTCCACAACTTCAAAGCATAAATAACTACTGCAAACTCGAGGTCATGCGTGGGATAATTCTTCTCATGAGTCTTCAGTTGCCTTGACCCATAGGCAATTACCTTTCCATCTTGCATTAATACGCATCCCAGACCTACCAGCGAAGCATCCACATAAACATCATAATCTACTCCCTCGGTAGGCAGGGTCAGAACGGGAGCAGTGCACAATCTCTCCTTTAGCTCCAGAAAAGCCTCCTCGCACTTTTCGCTCCAAACAAATGCCACATTCTTCTGAGTCAACTTGGTCAAAGGTGCGGCTAGGGAAGAGAAACCCTTCACAAATCTTCTGTAATAACCAGCCAACCCTAAGAAACTCCTGATCTCTTTAGGCGAACTCGGTCTACTCCAATCCATCACTGCTGCAATCTTTTCTGGATCGACCGAGATCCCCTCCTTGGTCACCACGTGGCCTAGAAAAGAAACTTGAGGCAACCAAAATTTGCACTTGCTCAACTTGGCGAATAACTTGTGATTCCTCAACTCCGATAGGACCAAACGCAAATGCTGCTCATGCTCCTCAGCACTGCGTGAATAAACTAACACGTCATCAATGAAGACCACAACGAACTTATCGAGAAAATCCTTGAACACCCGGTTCATCATATCCATGAAGGCTGAAGGTGCGTTGGTCAGACCAAACGACATCACCAAAAACTCAAAGTGTCCATGTCTCGACCTAAACGCAGTCCGCAGAATATCCGCCTCATGGATCCTAAGCTGATGATAACCAGAACGAAGATCGATCTTGGAGAACACCGTGCTACCACGCAACTGGTCAAATAAATCATCGATCCTCGGCAGAGGGTACCTGTTCTTGATAGTGACCTTGTTCAACTCTCTATAGTCGATGCAGAGCCGCATCGACCCATCTTTCTTCTTTACGAACAAAACAGGAGCACCCCAAGACGACGAACTCTGCCTAATAAACCCCTTAGCTAACAGCTCATCCAACTGAACTCGCAACTCCTCTAACTCACGAGGGGCCATCCGGTACGGCGCCTTAGCAATAGGACGTGTACCCGGCTCTAAATTGATCACAAACTCAACATCCCGATCAGGAGGAAGACCAGGAAGATCATCAGGAAAAACATCGGCGAAACCACGAACTATAGGAATCTCTTCCAAGCATGGCACGCTAACAGCGGCTCCAACCGCCGAGACTAAACAAACACAACAATTAGAATGAAACAACCTCTGAGCACATACCGCAGAGATGACAGGAAAATCCTGACATAGAGCAGCGTACACGCTGCCGGGCTGACCGTCGTCCCTGATAAAGTCCAAGCGCTTTCCTTTGCACTGAATGACCGCATCATACCGAGAGAGCCAGTCCATGCCCAAAATGACATCGAAGTCCTCCAGATCAATCATTTTCAGGTTTGCCTTCGCAAGAAAGTCCCCCAACAAAACTGGGCAATCCAAAATGCCCAAATCTGACAACACAGATTCACCAGAAGGAAACTTGACACAGAAGGAATCCCGAACACGATCTAGAGTCAATCGATGACGCTCTACAAAGGGTCTAACCACGAACGAGTGGGTAGCGCCGGAGTCAAACAGAACACGCGCCCAGCGGTTCTTCACCTTAAACTTCCCTATAGGAACACACAAACTAAGGAACTACCAAAGCAATACCGCAACACTCTAGCAAATAAAACTACCAGGCTAGAAAAACAGCAATCAACTAACCTGAAATAACCTGGGTCGAAGTCTGAGCCTCCTCAGAAGAAATCACGTTCAGCTTCCCTTTTCCCTTGTCCACACGCGGAGGTGGAGGTAAAGCCTGTAATGGAACTACAGGAAGAACTGACTGAACCTGAGGACACCGCGACTTGATGTGACCCTTCTGCCCACACTGAAAGCAGACTCTGTCCTTGGTCCAATACTGGGCCGCATCATGCCCGGATCGCTTGCAAACTGAACAGGAGACATCTCTCCTAGGAGCACCCTGGATCGCATGAACCTGCTCCTTCTTCTGAGCTGCTGACCTCTTAAAACATTTCTCAACAGGATGGCCTGCCCGGCCACAGAAACTGCACACTACTCGGCTCCTCTTTCCCGGGACAGCATCGGGTACCAGGGGCTTCTTCCCCTCCACAGACTTTCTCTTGTCCTTTCTCATCTGCTGGCCTCTACTCTTTGCCGTTTCAATACCCTCAACCTTAAGAGCAGCCTCTACGACTCCAGCATAAGTCACTGACCCATAAGCACTGGTCAACTGCTGCACTTCGCTCCTCAAACCACCAAGAAATCTCTTAACTCGATCAGCCTTAACGCTGACCAAGGCAGGGGCAAAACGGCGCAACTTGCTAAATTCTATTTCATACTCACCCACCGTGAGTTGCCTTTGCTTCAGATAAAGAAAGTCATTCATGAGGCGGTCACGCTCGACCGAAGGCAAGAACTTCCTTAACAACATCTCCTTAAACATTTCCCAAGAGCATCCAGCTACTAAGCTCTCCTTCTCTCTCAGCCACCAACTCTTAGCCAATCCTTTAAGCTGATAGGTGGCTAGCATCACCCTCTGGTCACCAGCAATCCCTGAATACGAAAACATCTCCTCCATGGAGATCAGCCAATCATCTATAACCATGAAATCTGCCTTCCCGTCATAAGTGGGAGGGCTCAGTCTCTGAAATTGCGAGATGAAGGCCATCTCCACTGGCACCACCACTGGAGGTCTCACGAGCGCAGGGGGAGGAGGAACAGCTAACCCCCCAGCAGGAACTTGCGTGAGCCTATCCTGCCACAACTGCCACCAAAGACTGAATCTGGGCTTGCACCTCCCCCAACTGTCTGCCCATAGCTTCGCTACTCTGACGCAGACTCTCGATTACCGCATCACGCTGAGCCCCAGATGACTCACCTTCAGACAGGGGAGTCGAATGCGTCGCAGGTCGCCTAGCCATCCTAAAATCATAACCACCCCAAATCAGATCCCCAATCAACGACTAGATCCCAAACACAAGTACAGATCATACATATATAGATACAAGCTTAAAGCTGCTAAACTTGCTCTGAGAGTTTATCTTTTTAACAAAAATTTGATGACATGCCCTAACCTAGGATAGTTAACCATCACCTTGCTAACTCTCGTGCCTAGATCGGGAATGCATGACTTTATTTTGTTTTGAAAACTTGTGTGTGTACATATGTCATCCTGCAAATCTTTAGCTTGGCACGTTGTGCTTATGTAATGATATGCTATGCATGTTTGTGCTATGCATTCTAAAAAGGCCCTAATGCATGTTATGAGCGGCGTACACATGAAAATGTTATGCATCTCATACTACATAACATTCCCATGCAACGAAAAAGAAACGTGCTAGACGCAGTCATGTGGTGAGGTTATGCATCCCATACTACATAACCCTCACATGTAGCCCCTATGGTGGATCCATATACGAACACATATTATGCATCCCATACTACATAATATGCCTCGTATACTTCATGTTATGCCATGAGTGTAGTGTTCGTGCTTTTGCCAAGACGTGCTGATGACATATCGATGTGTGAATGACATGATGCTGACCTACTAAAGCAAACAAAGGAAGGTTGCTCAACTAACTTGTCAAGCAACCTCCCTCTGATACCAACTATCACAACCCGCATTGATGGCGCCGTCATCCCCCGGCTTGTTGATTTGGAGCGTCCCCCTCTGGACGATGATGGTGACCCGGTACATGCCATAGATCCGCGTCATGTTGCTGTAGAAGATCCCCTTCCGGATGACTATGGTGACCCGGTTGATGTTGGTGCCGGCTCACACTTGATGTTCCCTCGCCGCCTTGAGATGATGATTTACTTATTGGTGTCGTTGTTCGTCACCATATGGAGCTTGAAGATCTTTATGACCGTGCCGCAAGTCGGAATGTTGAAACTTTGCCGGGACATCCACCGCCATCGCCGCGTCATTTTAATGTTAGAACTTTGTCGTGACATCCACCGCCATCGCCGCGTCATTTAAATTACTATTTCAGATTTTATAATTATGTTTTTAAATGGCCTATGTTTAGCCAAAGTTTTAATTATTTGTCATTTCATTTTGGCCTTTGTTTAGCCACATTTGGGGTGCTTATAACCCTTGTCTTTGTAAAGCCTATATAAGTCTATGTTGTATTGGATTTTGAGTAGATTGAATGAAAAATTAAAAACCTAATTTCAGATTTTGGAATTACCTTCTCCTCTTCCCTCTTCCTCTTGGCTGCCCCTACCTTTCTCTTTCCCTCTTTGGCCGTCGGCCTCCCTCCTCCCCTTCCAAGGCTTCGGCCACCTCCTCTCCTCCTCCCTTCCCTCTATCACCTTTCTCTACTCAAGGGTTACCCCTAGCCGCCTCCCCATCCTCATCCCAAAACGAAAAAGCCATCCCCTCCATTCAAATCCGCCGGCCACCCTTGGCATCCCCTCCAAAAAAACCGACCCTCATCAACTTCATCCTTGACCGAGCCCTCTCCCTTTGCCATCAAGATCTCGGCCACATCCATCCCCTCACAAAACCGACACACCCTTTCATTCTCCTAGTCGACCACCTCCATCCCAACACCATCCATAACCCTATCCTTACCAAAAACTGATTCCTTTGGTGATATCCAAATCAGCCCCATCTTCTAATCCAAGAGAAGAATCGGCCAAAGCTTGAGGTGAATCTTGTGAAACTTCAACGGCGTCGGAAGGCAACGAAGAACTTGGAGTTTCCCTCCAACCGGCACGCTTTCGGTGGATCCGGAACGGAGCGATCCAAAGAGAGTTAAATCGGAATCATCCATTCCGGTTGGGTAACGAACGTCTCCACTCTTGTGTGTTTCTCTCTTAGATCTTTTCTTTGGGCATTTAGCATATCGTGTGATTTTTGATTGGTAGAATTTTCGTGGATAATATCTATTAAATTATTATTATTATTGATTCCCTTTTGAATTCGTGAGGCGTGGCGGCCCTCATTTTATTTTCGTTGGGAGAGAACCACCCGTTATCCAAATCCTTATTTTCGGTGGTGTCTCTTTTGGGTACAACGTACGCTCGATCGAACCGTGTGGGTTCATTTCGCTTGAGAGGATCTTGGCCTATAGCCTTGATATTATCTTAAAGGGCCTAGCGAACCCCCCGAATTCTATTAAATTAATTGTGGCAACTTGCGTAGTGGCTGTGTTTATTCTTCGTGTGAGCGTAATAGTAATTATAAATAAGCGAGCGTGTGAACCCCTTAGCCGTTACGGTGTCGAAACTCGTGGCCTACATCACGCATTTTCTCCAATTATAAGAATTATCAGAGTATGAGAAAACACGCGTCATGATGCCACGTCAAGCAGGGGATAACCGCTGACGCTCAGGCAAAACCCACTACAGACTTTATGCAAGAAAATCCTGTGTTTTATGAATAGAAAATCAGTTATATTTTAGAGACCGTATCCCTCGGCTCAGTGGATCACTTAGTCCACAAAAGAAAAACTATATTTATACGCTGCGGAAAGAAAAATACTTTAATTAGGTTTTACACCCTAAAGAGCGCATAAGGGTCCCAAGAGAACCACTCATGCTATGCAAGACACTACATTTAATTTATATATATATATAAGAAAACGGTTTTCATACGTGATTTGGAAAATAGTGATTAAGCTTATAAAACATGCTGATTAGGAGCTTCATTTATAATAATATTTATAGTTTAAAAGTAACTAGCAACCTAGCATAAATCCTTCTCAAAGCAAGTAGACTATCTCTAGAAAATGGTAGCAGTATAAGTAATATATCTAGTACAAGGGTAAGAGAAACTACCAGTGGGCCCCAATAACCTGACACGAACCCACTGACACATATGTATGTCTGCAAGAAGGTACAGAAAAACTATCTCACTAACAAGGTAAACGGAACTCCAAAGCCCGGGAGTCCACCAGCAACACCACTGCCTCAGCTAGCCACCAGACCGGCTACAACTCAGAACCTGAGGCATTCCAAAAGAAAACAGAATACCTCAGCAAGCAACAAGGTAAAAACAACTGCATGCAAGAGTCAACCAAAAGGAAGAAGTAATTGAAAAACATGCAGTAGGAAGAGTCACAACTGTCCAAAATAGGACAACAAGAAAAGCAAAACGAGCAAAGGAAACAGCAACAACCCAACTCAGGAACAACATCCTGCCGGGCCTACTAGGCTACTAAGAGCCAAAAAGTGCTGCAAACTACCAAGGAAGAAAATTCTAACACCCTAAACTGTGGGAGGTGGTAGTAGCAAAAACAAACAACGAGGAACCGGATCGAAGGCAAACGCAGTCCCCCAATCCACCATGTCCAAGTCAGTAAGCTCGAGGGTCTACACGTGAAAGCACAAGGGACCTTCCACCCACACATGCCCAGCCCGTACCTGGAGCACGAAAATAAGAGTGGCCTTGGCTATGTCACACAACTCCACCCCCCTAAAGAGCTATAAACCACCACTACTAACCACGACCCACGATTCGGCCTTTAAGAAGGTAAAGAAAACGGCCGACAAGGTAATACCAGAAATAAAACAAGAAAACCACTCGGGAACGAAAAACAAGGTAAAGGAAGAGTGTTGAAAAGAATCAACACGACAAGGCGCTGAGTGAGACCTACTCAGTGCCTACCTAAACCTTGGTGTTGAGTGAGCTAGCCTCACTTAAAGCCAAAACCAAACTCTAACCACCATCCCACTAAGGTAAAAACGGAGCTCGACGATTGTCGACCGGAGGTCGACGATAGTCGAACGGCCTAAGGCAGAAACCGAGATCGACGATCTCCATTTAGAGATCGACGATAGTCGAACGATTCTAAGACAAAAAGAAGGCAGGGAATTTCCAGTACTCGAGTAGTTACCAACTACTCGTGTACCTCATCCCTCTACTCGAGTAGTCGCCTACTACTCGAGTACCTCAACCCTCTACTCGAGTAGTCGCCCACTACTCGAGTATACGAACATAACCAGCACTCGAGTAGTTACCAACTACTCGAGTACCCCAACCCGCTACTCGAGTAGTTGCCTACTACTCGAGTATGCTAAAACCACTACTCGCGTATCTACAAACCTGCACTCGAGTAGATGCCTACTACTCGAGTAAACCAAACCACTTACTCGAGTATCTCGAGTCCACTACTCGAGTAACTCAAAAACCCCTACTCAAGTAGTTACCTTCTACTCGAGTAACTCAAAAACCCCTACTCGAGTAGTTACCTTCTACTCGAGTAACTCAAAACCCCTACTCGAGTAGTTACCTACTACTTGAGTAACTCCAAGTCTAATACTCAAGTTAATGCCTTCTACTCGAGTATCTCAAAGCTACTACTCGAGTATCTCAGAACTAATACCTGAGTAGTCCACTTCTACCTCACGAGTAACATACTCCAATACTCGAGTAATACACTTACTAACTTCTGGAAAATCACCCCCCCTCCCCTCCTAACACTCCCTCTCGGCTACACCCAAACCAGAGCAAATCTGAACAAAGATAAACGGCATTACGCCGGCAAAGTTGGGTTCCATCAGCACAAGTAGGGGGGGGGGGGTCAATAGGAAGAACTAATTCCTATAGATAGCAATAAATATGAGAACAACAAGGCCTCTAATCTGGGCTAACAGGGGTTTCAATTTCAGCAAAAATTATCAAAAAGAAACTTGGCAAGGGCAAGGATACCACTTGACTCAACTTTTGGCGAAGCACGGACGGCTCTCCTCCTCTTCACACGGAACGAACAGCCGCAACACCTAGAATTAATCTCACGGCCATTAATGGCGGAAAACTCCAAAACCGAAAACCCAAATCTCATCAAAACTACACGAAAATCAAATATCTTACCGTCGAAACGAAGATCTCGGAGAGAGCAAGCCAACGCCGTTTCCGGAATCGAATTTCGTCCACGAACAAGCCCGGAATCGTCGACCAAAGTAGGTACAGGACGGGCGGTTTTCTCCTCTACTCTTCCGAGAACAAGCCGACGGTTTCTCTCTCAGGAAAAGAGGAAGAAGTGGGCCGTCACTTCTTAAACAAAGCTTTTATACGAAAATCTAAACACCAGTTCATCCATAACCGAACCCTAAAACGCCTAATTACTTAATTTCATTAAGTAAATACCAAAATAGATATAAGCCAAAAATATGGCTGCCACCAAGGCGAGGCAATAACTGCCTTAATAAATTCTCCCGCAGAATTTAATAAACGGTCAAAACCAAAAGGCTACAGGACAGCCAAATCAATCTAATTAATTGATCACAATACTATTAACACACCAAACGACACGAAAACCGAATCACCTCGGAATCCGACGAAATTCACACCGTAGCTAAATATCCACGCTACGAACTCAACGACGAAGTCGAAATTAACTTTCGACGAACAGAACTCGAGTTATACCCAAACAAAGCCAAACACAAACATCCCCCCGAGAGTCCACACCGGGTCACCCAAAACGACTCGGCTTGCTAGGGAGATCTTGCCAACAGGCTACAAAACGGGGCACTGAGTTCTAAGGAGCTAAACCATACTCCACACATGGCACAAGCCACAGAAACGCGTCATCGTAACGCCAACGAGATTAAAAATAAATGCAGGAAAATCGGGGGCGTTACAGGTTGTGTTTCATTTTCTTTTTGTTCTTGCTGTGGCTGTGATAGATATAATAGTTTAACCTGTTTTATATTTCTTTCTATATTATTGGTATCACTTATTTTCAACTTTGATATAAATATTAAAAATAGCCAAAAGTGTTAATACTCTATTCACCCCCCCCTCTAGAGTAAATCAGGTCTAACCCCCATCTTTCACATAACGCCGAACAATCACCATAAGAACAATGTAAAGGCGGCATGGAAGTCCCAGGTAATGGAGCTAGGGATTCCCTGCACCATTTACTGCTGGTTTAAAAGTTCGATCACAGCTCCTTCCTTCTATGCTCGAACAAATCTCAGACTTCATTTGGTAGAGCGGTTGCAGTTGTAAAAGGAGTTGTTGTAATTTGAGGTTTGTAAATGGAGTTGTTGGAAACAGATTACTGGAAATTGAGTTCTATTTGGATAGTCTGTGTTTACAGAGCTATTCAGAACAGAGAACCATTTGACAATACAACGGTGTTGTTTTATTAAAAAAAATTATAAAATAAAATTTTTTTGTTCTAATCTGTATATTAAAAATTGAAGAAAATATATCTACATCAACATATGCAGCAAGACAACTTATATACAAACATCTAAATACATGCAAATATTAAAATATCCAAAACTTGAAATACATATGTTTACTACGCTGATACCTCAAGTACATTCAAGCACCATGTAGTTGTTCGGCAATTTAGTCACGCAGTACCGACATCCCATCAACACCAACTAGAATTCCTCTAACATGAGCTCCACCCGATCTTTCATCATTTTGTCCTGATCTTCTTTGAAGGCCCGCTGGGTAAATGAAATGCTTGCCTTCATCACAAGCCTGAAAAATGACCATTTGAGCGGTATGGGTGCCTCCGAATATAATTATGCAAAGTCATTATTACAATCACAATGTCTCGTTGCTTTGCCAAACTATATGGTGACATATCCCTAAGTATCTTCCATTTCTTTTTCAAAACTCCGAATGACCGTTCTATAAAACTATGTAAAGAAGAGTGAGCCCGATTGAATATTTCCCGACGTCCTTGTATAGGCTTGTTGTCCCTTCTAAAATATGGTAAATGATAACGTGTACCTGAATATAGTTTCAAAAAATCACGTTGGAGAGGATATCCCGCATCAACTACATAATATTTTCCTACAAAATTTAAATTTTATTTTTATTAATCACAGTAATTAAAAACTACTGAAATCTCAAGAAATAAAAGTCTCACCTAGTGAAAGATATGGGAAATTATAACTCAGATCCATAAGGTCACGTTGAAAAATACAGCTGTCATGATTAGAACCCTCCCAACCCGCTAGTACAAATGTGAAGCACATATTGAAATCACAAACCCCCATAACATTTTGTGATGTTGTGCCATGACAACCAATGTATGAAACTTGTTGATCAGCAGGAACTCGAGCATCCACATGTGTCCCATCAATAACTCCAATACTGTCTTTGAAGAACGATATGTATCGAGCATCATTCAGTATTTGGGGGGAATATCACTGAAAAGATGATCTATAGACATAATAACATCATAAGATAATCTCTTAATAACAGTGATACCCTTTGCAAAAGACCTACTTATAGTTTATGTGGAGTGTTGGAATCATTCGACTGCAATTTGCATGGGCACATTATAACCTAAAATATGCAATGTAATTGCAAGTGTTTCTCGTGGTAGAGTTCTCCTGGATCCATGCAGTCCATATTGTTGTTCGAGGAGTGTTAACAAATCTACAAATATAAGTTTCGACATTCTAACGGAAATGAAAAATCTATGAGGGTGTCCATCGAGAAGTTCACCAACCCATATAGACCCTATTTGACTTGATGTCATGCAAGCTACATTTGATGATCCGCTAGCCGCAGATAGGTTAATATCCACTAATGCTTAAAATTGTTGCCCACTAACTGCTCTATTACAATAAAATCAGTTAGCAACTTGCCGCTGAGTCTCCTCATTAGAACTATCAATTTGATCCGAGGAAGACATTGTAAATCTACAATAATTTTAAATTTAACAAAATATTAACACATAAGTGATCATAAAGTCTTAGAATCTAGCGCAATATTAATAAAATACCAACAGATAAGTCAATCACGTCACGAAACATCACAAAACATATGTTCATCATAGAGAAAAAAAAAACAAGTCCAGTATAATTATAACATAGCAGCTAATCTAAAGTAAATCACATAGCAACTATCCCGATCTTTTCTCATAACGAGCCTGCAGCCATTTGAGTCGATGATCCTTTTGAATACTCATAAAAGTTTCTCGGTAATGTTTTTCTGTCAGAAACATAGTGCAATAGTCGTTGAAGTCATAGTTGGACTCATCCATAACCTCCGTCATAGTTTTGAGTTTAGAAATCACCTCAGGAATGGTGTATAGGGATGAAGACATATAGATGCGTGGAGGCTCCATCATGCACTTCCCAATAATGTGAGATGTTTCAGCTATATCATCTAGTGTCAAAATCCTTGTCTTCTTATTAATCATCTTGTTTTTCCCTTACTGATCGTCTGTTTGTTCCTTGCTTCCACATAATTTTGTGACTCGTTCAAGTGATGTGTGTCATCTCCAATAGATAAGCCATGTTCGTCAATCGACTCATGCAAATGTCTAGAGTTTGGTTCCCAAGCTAGATCTCCAGTTGCTACTACCTGGCAAAATATTATATTCAGCTTCTCTTCTAATGTAGAGGATATGCTAGAGAACTGAAATTTCTTGCAATTGGAAGTACCTGAGATGGAAATTAATAACTATCAGTCAAATGATCTATGATACATTAATTAAAACAAGAGGTTTAAAATTAAAATGCATACTTTGAGGTGTTCTTTCCACCAATCTTCTGAAGCAACAATAGTTTTGGGGATTGGATCCCGGCCCAAACCCGTCTGACGACCCTTAATCTCTCGCCACAACTTCCAATCTTTCTTTAGTTGATCCCACTTGTTCTTCATTTGATTACAATCATAAGACTTTCCCGTGCGAGCAAAAAAACCTATAGTTAGGTTGGCCCAACCATCCCTGCTAAAGTGTGTTGTTGGGTGATTACCCAACTCAATCTCTTTCAAGCAGAAATAAAAAAAAATCAAAACATCATTGGCCTCCTAATTTGCACTAACACCGCCTTCTTTATGTTTACTGGATGAGAGAAAATATAACCAAACAAGTCATAATCACGCAAACGCACATTCACACACAATCAACGAACACAACACACACACACATTACATACACGCACACAAAACATACACACAAGTGAACACACACACACAACACATTACATACACATGCATGTAGGGGGAAAACACACACATGCACTCATCAACATACACACACTCATCATACACACACTCAATATTACAAAAACACAAACACACAAGTGATCATACATGAACACACACACACACACACACATAACACACACACATTCAACACACACACAGACACACACACACCACACACATACATACATGAACACACACACACACACACATAATATTCATGAACACACAGACACACACATTAAACACTCTCACACACACCACACACATACATACATGAACACACACACACACACACATTACATATACACAAACAAACCACACAAACATTACACATACAAACAAACACACATAACGTTACAAGTGAACAAACACACATACACAAGTGAACATGTAACGCCCAAAAACCCGAATATGAATTGGTCAATATGTTTATAATACCCTTAGTGAAGCCCTATGAAAATTGGTGATGAATTGGAAGTGTTTTGAAGGGATTTTGGAGCCCTTATAGTTTAACACGGGTTGTGACACGGGTGTGTCCAGAGCCATGTCGAGGAATACAGCCTATTACACGGGTGTGTCCAGGGCTGTGTCGTGCTCTGTATTTGGCCATTTTATTGTGATTGCGGGACACATCCTGTGACATGACCATGTCACAAGTCGTGTACGGACCCAGGGAGACCATTCTAAGGTCAAATCAAGGCCTTTCATTTTATTTAGGTGGGATCCGACGGTCCAGAGTCTTTCCTGATGAGATAAGGTCGGGAAATAAGGGTTTAAACCTCATTTCCTTTGGCCTATTATCTTTCTAAGAGGTAGAGAGAGAGGAGAGCAAAGGGAGAGGAAGAAGGAGGAATCCCGTCATTGTTGGAGCTTCGGAGCTCCAAATTACGACCCGAGTCTAGATCCGCGGAGGCGAGTCTGTTGCGGTGGTTTTCATCTGGCTAGTTTCTCCTCTATGGAGCCGAAGCAAACCTTTAGGGTAACGATTCTCTACTTGGACATGTGAAGTCCTCTTCCTTTTGCATAGGAAACCCTCTCTTGCGCGTGTGCGGTGAGCGTGGGGTATTCCTTCTGGTAGATATGGATTATCCCCGTAGTTTTGTATATAGAGTTTAGAATCGAAGTACAGACATAAGCCATGTGTGTGAAGCCCATCAAGACGTATTGGTCTTGATTGGTGATGTTTTCATTATGCATGAATTGTCGGAGAATACTCTGTGCTGTATGTTTTCGGGTTTCTACGCGGTAGATTGCAACAGGGAACTTTGGGGACTAACCCCAAGGAGCACCCAAAAAACTTGGCAGAAACATATTTCTGCCAGGTACCGCGCTCCAGTAGCGTTACCGCAAGCGATAGCTCTGTGAGAGAGCTATTGTGAGGCATATCTCGCGGAGACCTGGGGGCCAGGTTGTAGGGCTGAGAGCTCTGGGAGCCCAGCTTGGTGGCCTGAGTGCCGACCTGGTGCATAACCGGGTTATGTATTATTGTATGATCGATTCTTCGAGAATCAGGGAGGATGACTGATGTAGGCTATGCCTTAGGGATCCTACACGGAGGGCATGACTACGACCTTTATAACGTTAATGCTCCCTAACCTGCACACAATCGAAACGCAGCGACCACAATGAATTTTATTTATCGTTCAGGCTAACATACGGATAGCCGATCCGCAAATGGAACGGAGAATGTCTATACGCCAAAATCCTTTCCGGCTAAATGGAATAATATTGATTCCGGTCGAGCTTGAAGTTGTACCAAAATAGATCCACCAAAAAAATCACGATTCGAAAGTGGTAGGATCTATCCAAACAAAACAAAAGCGAGGAGCGCCAATCCTCTCGATTGATCTTTTCGGAAAACCAAATGAAAATCTCAGATCTATTATTAGTAACACCGTGAAAAGTTAACGATTCGAGAAATCACGCAAAATTCGTCCACCATAAGAACTACTCAAAGAAGGATATCTCTTGTGTAGGAATTTCGTTACCCCACTCGGAAACGTAGATCCGAGATGTTTGGATCCACAAAGAACGACCGCTCTTCCTTTGAAATCCACGGGAAACGCACTGTAACGGCCTCCCCAGCCCACGCTCGCAAGGACGGCTGCCGACACCCCCAGCACCACGCTCGAAAGGGTTCAGCCTAACCAAGTCTGCAGACCATGCACCCCAACCCCTCTCCGCGCCTGTTTTTCAGCAGCGGTAGGTTGTTGCCACTGGGGATCGAACCCAGGACCTTGATAAGAGACTCTTTACCACAGCTCTCATCACCAACTGAGCTGCAGGATTTGTAACATCCCATTTCTTGCTAGACCCCTAGGAGTCGGTCTATCGTGACAGAACCCTAGGAAGCCCAAAAAAATTGAAATCCGTCGACCAAGACTTCGAGTAACGGGTTAGTCACGCCCGTGACCGACCCATCATGCCCGTGACCAGGGCGTGACCCCTTCGACGATCGTCGATCTCAGGAAGACGATCGTCGAGTGCAGATTTTGCATCACGGGTTGGTCATGCCCGTGACCGACGTGTCACGCCCGTGACCTAGGGCGTGACCCCTTCGAAGATCGTCAATCTCAGGAAGACGATCGTCGAGCACAGATTTTTGCAACCCGGGCCTGTCACGCCGATGGCCCACGTGTCACTCCCGTGATCTAGGACGTGACCCCCCTTCGACGATCGTCGATCTCCGGACGACTATCGGCGAGCGTAGAATTGGCATCATGGGGCTGTCATGCCCGTGACCTAGGGCGTGACCCCTTCGACGATCATCGATCTCAGGAAGACGATCGCCGAAATTTGAATTCGCAACACACCCGTCACTCCCATGACCTATGCATCACGCCCGTGACAAAGGCCGAAACGTAAGCCAGGCTGGAAATTTCTGTAACCTAAGTCATAATCAATTCTAATTATTGGAATTTACAGCAGGAGTATTTATGGGCCGTTTCCTTCTCTAATTACTTGGTAAAATGAGAGAGTGTGGTCCAATAGGTAATCATCACCTGGTAAATGCCTCTTCTTATTCCAGCGTTTCCTTTCCTCCACCATAACCGAAAAGCCATTCGTTAAGGGAGCTTTCATGGCCATGCATGCTTCACCCTTTCCCCTCCCCATTTGGAGATCTATAAAAGCCCTTAGAGCAAGAGGAGAAGGTTACACTCTTGACCAAATGGATTCAGATTTTGTTCTTGCTGAAGGAGAAGTTCGGGAACGCCACCACCGCGCCATGACAATTAGACGTTCTTCTCGCCTCCAAACCGTGAACAAGGTCCTCCTCTACTTCTTCTCTTATGGGTAGATCTTAGGATCTTAGAAATTAAGTTCGTGCTCAAAGGAGTCGGACCTATCTCACGTTTTCATGGAAAACCATGAAAAATATATTTTTCGGGTATGCCGGAAACCGCAACCTCCCGCGGTCAAACAATCGTTAACCGACGATAACCATCGCCTCGATGAAGGTGGTGGTGGCTTGCCAGGGAAGTGATCGGACAGCCGGAGACGGATCACGGAAAGGTTACAGGAAATATGGTTTTCTGAGTTTCTGTTTCGGGTTCTGTTTGGTAGGGGAGATGAACAGTAAAACATTATTATAATATAAAAATTAAGTACATTATATATAAGGTAAATATACATAAATAGGCTTATTTTGATGCTGCAAAACGAGGCATTTTGAAGCCGTTTTCGGAAAAATTGCCAGTCACGAAATGTTGTAGCCCTTCGAGTCTAGATTAATTTAAAATTGATTTTAACTCGTTTAGGTAAGCGGTTTGACCGCAGCACTTGTTTTAGTGGGGCTGTACCTAGAGTTGAGCAGGAACTAAAATGAATGCCCACGCTTCGTCCTTTGCCCAAATGACCTGAAATTTGGACAGAGGGTTACCCTTAGCTATTTCTAGAGGCTTTCCAAAAATGGGAATTTTTGGAGATACTTTTCCTAAAGTTTCTGTTTTAATTTAATAAAGTTAGAGTATTTTATTTATGTGGTCATATGACCTCCAAACCCTCCCAAGTTTTTGTGAGTGGTCCCTGGCTATAAAACCTAGCTCTGTACAAAATTTCAACTCATTTTGATGAGTTTTTGATAGGAAGTCACCTATTCTTAACTAGGCAATAATGAGGCATTTTTGAGTAAAAAGTGCGCAAGAGGTTAGAACGGTCATATCACCTCAACAGAGGCTCATATTTTGACCACTGACTTGGAAGGGTTATTATTACCCACTTGGAGAAAATGGTGTGAATTAGGGTTGGTTTATCCTAGGATCCAAACTCAAACCCTAGATGGATGGGTTTTGAGGGTTGTGAAGGACATGGGGGCAAATGCCCCCGTATTTTCTTGAGATTAAGTAAAGTCGACATTAACATAATATAAATCATCTGGATGGAATCTCGGAGGATTTGGAGATAGGTAGATACCTCAAAACCTTAATCTTAGCTTTAGGATAAAATACTAATTAAGCATAATCCATCACTAAACATTATCTAAAGGCTGTGAAACTCGAGTAGAGTAAGTTTTGGAGTGGGTAGAATCTATAGCAATTTTACTGGAATTTTATGATGTCTATTTCCAGCACTTCATTTGTAACGTTTGATATAACCCTAATTTATATTTTAATTATTTGGATCTTTATTATCATTGAAACCTCATGAAATCTTGGAAGTAAAGGTTTTAAAACAGAATGGTTGCTCCTGAATTTTTGTATAATTTTTCGTTGAGTAAATCTAGGACTTCCTTCACAAAAGTTAAAAAAGGCTTTTATGATTTAAAAATTAATTTTAGATGATATTTCTGTTTAAAAATTATGAGTCTTTGGATTTGAGACTTTCAGGACATTATATGATTGTAGACAATTATTCATGATTTTTAGAATTGTAGTTACGACACTTTATTTACAAGACCACCTTAAGGAGATATTTGATAATTAATTTATTCAGAGATTAATACTTGCTGAAAAAATTATGAAACTAGGTCAATAATATTTTTAGGGTTGTATCTGCATAGTATAATTAATTTTTAATTTTTGGATGAATATTATCTATACTTGATTCACAAATAATGAATTATAGAAAATATTGCTAAAATAGTTTTAGTGTCCTTTTGATGATATAAAAATTGTGATACTTTGGATTTACTATTTTGAGATTACATAATATTTATTATAATTTTGTTGGACATCTTGCATGAGAACTTAGGGTAGTTCATGTTCAAACCAGTAGCCCTCTGAATTTTTTAGGAAATTAATTAAATGCCAGATAAATCAGGAAAATTACCATTTTCTGGATTTAGGCTAGTAATATCATGATAAGTCTCTAGTAAATAATTTAGGGCATTTTGATAAGTATTGGATCATTTCCTAACCGGTTCGACATATAGTCTCGGTTGGTCTGCATATAGCATATTGTTAAATTGCAATAGGACATGATCTGGGATAGTGGTTGGAGTTAGTCATTTTTTCTGGGTGAATAGATGTGGATGATATCGTAATAGAATGATATGAAGAGTAGTGTGAAGTGGTGTTGGCTATAGTTAAGAGGTGCTCGGGTTCGACGAAAGATCGTCTTTCCCGAAGAGAGGAAGGTTAAAAGTCACCCTAGGATAGTCTATCGTAATATGAGAGGGGAATGGGTAAAGGGAATCAACCAATAACAATAAGTGCCTTGCGAAAGGGAATGATGGGCTTCAGCTACCATCATAGTTCCTAGTGCCCTTTGAGAGCCCTTCATGGGGAATACCGGGGGAATTCCTGGGTTAACGTAAACTACAATAACAAACTGACAAGAGTAACTTAGTAATTAGGGTTGCACCTTTCACAAACACTGTTAGCACAGGAAGTTTGATGGGAGCTTCGGCTCGGTTGGTTAAGAGACGGACGGAATGGTCCGGGGAGCTTTGGCTCGGTTTATTAAGAGACGGACATTTTGGTCCGGGGAGCTTCGACTCGATTTTTGTTTTATTACGAGTAAATTTGCATGTGCATAAAAGGAATGAAAATTAAGGTGGTGGGTCTTCGGTATTTGAGGGTCGATGCACCGACGCCAATACGCTGACTCGAAAAGTGTGGTTAGCACTTCGCCAACAGAAGTCCGGTGCGCCAGCCGGCAAGAGTACGCAGGAGTCCGCTTCGTGCACCAAGCGTTGAGCTGTACGATAGGTCTGACCGATAGTGCTTTACTGGTTTAGAGGTGGGCGAGGCCCAACCCACTGCTTCCATCTGCCACTACGGAGGTATCCTGGGAGGTAACGACTCCGAAAGGGGGAACTAAAGGTCTGTGTGCACAGAGTCGGGTGTGTGAGTTGCACTTGCATGTTTCATCATACCCACTTACATGTCATAGCATAATCGATTCATTCAACCCCTGACACCTAAAGTATAAGTGGAATGGGACGCTTATACATTAGGACTTGCAAAACGACCCCTTGGTCTATAAGCTTGTGTGGTCAAGTTTATAAATTAAGGTTAAATTCAATATATATATATGCTATTGTATGATAACCGACACCCCAATGTATAAGTGGTATGGGACACGTTATACGATGGGAGCCTTGCAGAAGATCCCTTGTCTTATGCGCTTCCGCACATAAGTTAAGGTTACTTTACCTACTTTCTGTTTCTGCCATTATTTATTATAGAATTGCTAGAATAGTTTCCGCTGCCACCTGTTTGCTTTTGAGTTATTCTCCACCTTCATGTCCTTCCCTTTTTCCTCTCCGCTCGGTACCTAGGAGACATGGGGGAAGGGGTAGGGGATGATAGGGCTTAGTCTTTATGACTAATGGTTTTCGAACCACATCATTTAGGGGATCGTGGAGCCCAGCATGGAGGAGCATCCCCAGAGACCGGTGCTCTTGGAGATAGGGCAGTCTAGCTCCGGAGTTCATACAGTCAGGACCGTGAGTCTCGACCTTGAGTAGATGCTTTGTTTTGCTTCCGCATGAGTGACCTGTAGTGAGGACATGATGTACCGGGCATAAGCCTGTATTTTTTATACTCTGATATTTTATTCTGTGGACACTCCCTTCGTGGAGATTTTATTTCTATATATGTGATTATTTCAGTGGACTTGCTTTTACTTACTTCATTTTGTGCTACCTTTCTGTGATCGAATTGGCCGGCAGAATCGGCACCTTGTGGTGATGATTCTTCAGGACGTGAAGGTGTCACCACAAAGCGGCGATTCTGGGCCTAAGACCTCGGTGTCTAAAAAGAAAAAATGTGGGTCTTACAAGTGGTATCAGAGGAAACATCGATCTGAAAAAGATAGCGGTCCACTAACCCTGGGTCACCCCCGCTCGAGTTTAGTTTGGGGACAAACTAAGCAGCGGAAGCAGTGGTGTGCCCATTTGGGGATCACATATAAATTGTCCACTTTTAGTAAAAAATTGAACGTTTTCTCAAGTATGGGTTTTTGTTATGCAGCCTCCAGCACAGCCTACGCAACAAGATGGAGTTCAACAGGCTCAGGATGTTGCACCACCTCCACCGGTCCCCACTCCTTTCCTTAAGTCAGATATGGGAAAGACTCTGATTGCCATTCTGGAGGCTTTCAGGGCCCAGCAGGTTCCGGTCCCGCAGCCAAATATGGGGGCCAACTGGTTGAGAATCTTCCGAGGACTTTCTCCCCTGTCCTACTTGGGGACAGAGTTGGCGGTTCGTACGGAAGAGTGGCTGGATATTATGTACGAGATGCTGACCGGGATACGGTGTCCCTGGGAGGAGAGGGTGGCTCTGGTTGTCTCTTGCCTGGAGTCCCATGCCAAGAGGTGGTGGAAGACGCTGCTGGACACGGCGTTTGCCGATAGGGAGGTTGCGGAGGTTACCTGGGAAGAGTTCAGGGCCGCGCTGCTGGAATATTTTGTTCAGCAGTCGGCCAGGGATGAGTTGGAGGAGTGGTTCTTACAGCTAAAGCAGGGCACCCGGACGGTGGTGGAGTACCATCGGGAGTTCGACCATCTGGCTCGATATGCAGATTCTTACCAGCTGGACGAAGCAGGGTACATCAAGAGGTTCTATAAGGGCTTGTGGGAGGACTTGAGGGAGGCTTTGTTGTTTGTATCCGACGGGCTATCTCCTGGATTTTGGAAATGGCAAAGAGGATTGAGGCTGATTGGCACACCACTTGGGGCCGGAAGCGGCCAGCAGAGGATCAGGGACGGAGAGTCAGAAATGACCAGCGGCGAGGTGCTATACTAGAGGGGAGAAGGACAGAGGACCAGCCTCGTCATGAAGTGAGGCAGGAGCCGAGGGAGCAGGTGATATTGGCCCCTCAACCTCTTTGGATGCAAGAGATGCCGAGACCCGGGGGAATTGCGTATCCCCCACCAGAGTGCTTCCATTATCATCAGATTGGGCACATCCGGAGGAACTGCCCCATGAGGGGGGCACCACCTCCAGCACCACAGGGTGGCCCACCTGCTCAGCATTTCGAAGGCCGAGGACGCAGCCGAAGTCGTGGATAACAGGGGGGAGATCGTAGATAGGAAAGAGAGCAGGTGTATGCTTTGGACCTTGTGCAGCCTTGGAATTCGGAGCAGGTCATAGCAGGTACGCTGCAATGCTTCTTTATTTTCATAGAATTTCCCTTTCAGTTGTTAAAACTTAGAACCGCACTAGATAGATTAGCAAGGAAAGAAAACTCATTATAGAACCCTAAGACATCTAATAACCCCAGGTATAGTCTTCATCAGTGGCAAGCCTGCCCGCACGCTGTTCGATACTGGAGATACTCACTCCTTTGTGTCGGAGATGTTCGTAGAAGGACTGGAAGGCGTGGAGCGATTCATGGGCTCTAAGATGAGGGTGCGACTATCGGATGGATCTGAGCTCCTTACCACAGACCACTGTAATATGGGGGTAGATATTGGTGGAAAGGCGTTCGAGGCTCCAGCGATGATTTTGAAGCTGACGGACTACGACCTGATCCTTTGCATGGTATGGCTTCACTGGAACCATGCCCAGATTGATTGCCAAGCGAAGAGGATCACCGTGAGACACGGGGACTCTTTCATTGTCATCGAAGGTATAAGACCTGCCTCTCGTATACTCTTATCTTCGGTATAGGCTGTAAAGGCCCATCTGCAGGGAGAGGAGGTTTTTCATATTCTATTTGAGATGACGAAAGTCAAGGAGACTGTGACAGACATCCCGGTGGTGCGAGATTTCGTTGACATCTTTCTAGAGAAATTACCAGGGCTACCTCTGCACCGGGAGCAGGACTTCTAGATACAGCTTGTGCCGGGGGCCAAGCCGGCATCTAGGGCCCCTTATCGGATGGCCCCAAAGGAGTTGGCGGAGTTTCGGACTCAGTTGCAGGAGTTGGTGGATGCGGGATTTTTTAGACCGAGTTCCTCGCCATGGGGAGTCCCGGTCCTATTCATGAAGAAGAAGGATAGGACACTTCGAATGTGCATCGATTATCGAGCACTAAATAGGCTGACCGTCCGGAATACCTAACTGCTGCCAAGGATAGACGAGCTGTTCGCCAGCTGGAAGGGGGCACTTCTTTTCAAAATTGGATTTGAGGTCGGGCTACTACCAGCTTAGGATTCGAGAGGATGATATTCAGAAGACTTCTTTTAGTAGCAGATATGGATTGTTTGAGTTTACGGTGATGCCCTTCGGGCTCACGAATGCACCTTCGGCGTTCATGACCCTCATGAACCAGGTTTTCAAGGAGTACCTAGATATGTTTGTCATTGTGTTTTTTGATGACATCCTCATCTACTCGAGAACGGAGGAGGAGCACGCTAGCCATCTAGCACTGACCCTACAGAGACTGCGGGAGAATTACTTATATGCAAAGTTCAGCAAATGTCAGTTCTGGTTGAAGGAGGTGGGCTTCCTAGGCCATATTATCAGTGGGGCCAGGTTGGCAATGGATCCGGCAAAGATTCAGGCAGTTCGGGATTGGCCGCAATTGAAGACAGCCACCGATGTACGAAGTTTCCTAGGACTTGCCGGTTATTACCGGAAGTTCGTGGAGGGGTTCTCTCAAATTGCCCTCCCACTCACATTTTTGACGAAGAAGGAGGTACGTTTCGTTTTGACCCTGCAGTGCCAGGCGGCTTTCCAGGAGCTGAAGGATCGACTCACCTCGGCTCCCATACTTACTATCCCCTCGGGGAGGGAAGGTTTTCAGGTCTACACCGATGCTTCCTACCAGGGTATGGGAGCTGTATTGATGCAAAAGGGCCATGTGATTGCATATGCGTCTCGCCAGTTGAAAAAGCACGAGCAGAACTACCCGGTGCACGACCTTGAGATGGGAGTGGTTGTTTTTGCTCTGAAGGTCTGGCGCCATTATCTTTATGGAGTCCACTGCAACATCTACTCCGACCATAAGAACCTGAAATACGTGGACACGCAGAAGGAGCTGAATATCAGGCAGAGATGCTGGGTGGAGTTCTTAGCTGATTACCAGTATGAGATGCACTACCATCCAGGGAAGGAAAACGTGGTGGCCGACGCGTTGAGTCGGAGAGCTTCCACTTCCGAAGCCGGGCCCCAGGTTATGTCCATGGAGCTAGTCCGGTCCTTAAGAGATATGTAGATATCCCTAGTGTCTGAGGATGATCCAGAGCTGTATAGGGAGTATCTAGCATCGATGGTGGCCATAGATGATATTCAGGACCGAATCCGGGGCGGACAGAGGACAGATGCATGGGCAGAGCCGATATTCCGAGTCTTGGAGGAGGGTTCGACAGGAGATTATTCCCTGAGAGATGGATTTATACATTTCAGAGGAAGAGTATATATACCCACAGGAGGCCGGATTCGGGAGGACATCATGGCGGAGGCGCATTGTAGCAGATATTCTATACACCTGGGGATCACCAAGATGACGGCAGATCTGAAGAAGATAATGTTTTGGCCAGGGATGAAGAAGGACATTACGTACTTCGTGACTCATTGCGAGGCATGCAAGTTGGTGAAGGCAGAATGCAAGAACCCTGCTGGATTGCTACAGCCACTCCAGGTGCCGGAGTGGAAATTTGAGGACATCGCGATGGATTTTATTCATGGACTCCCCCGATCACGGATGGGAAACGACTCGATTTGGGTCATCGTCGATCGGTTGATGAAGGTGGCTAGATTCATTCCGATCAGGAAGGATGACTCTGTGGGAGTACTAGTGCGGAAATTTGTGGAGCAGTTTGTTTGATACCACAGGGTGCCCAAGACGATCGTGTCAGATCGGGATGGCTGGTTCACTTCCAAGGAGTGGAGATCCGTGCAGGCTTACTTAGGCACGCGATTGACCTTTAGCACCGCATTCCATCCCAAGATGGATGGGCAGACGGAACGCAACAATCGGACGATGGAAGATCTTTTGAGGTTATGCATTTTGGACCGCGGGGAACCATGGGAGAAGCTCTTACCCCTGGTCGAGTTCTCCTATAACAACAGCTACCAGTCCAGCATCAGGATGGCGCCTTATAAAGCCTTGTATTGAAGGAAATGCAGGACCCCACTTTCTTGGGTTCAGGATAAGGATCCGAAGGTGTTGGGATCGGACATTATTGAAGACACCGAGGCTCAGGTGAGACTGATCAGAGACAGGATGTTAGAGGCGCAAAGCAGACAAGCTAAGTATTATGACGCCTGACATCGTCAGGTGGAATTTCAGGTGGGGGACCGAGTGTTTTTGAAGATCCAGCCCATGCATGGAGTTTCACGGGTGCGCGGTCGGAGAAATAAGCTCAGCCCAAGGTATATGGGCCCTTACAGGATCCTGGAGCGGATCAGGGACCTAGCTTACAAGCTGGAGCTGCCACTAGAGCTGGCAGCTCTACACGACGTCTTCCACATTTCTTCGCTGAGAAGGGCTCTACTACGCCCGGAGCAGCAGATTTTGACCCCCGAAGGGCCGGTAGCTTCAGACCGGTCTGTTCACTTGGAGCCGGTTCGGATCGATGACAAAGGAGTACGGATCTTGCGCCGCAAGAAGATCCCCTTAGTCAAGGTTCTGTGGAGGAATAATGGTCAGGAGGAGCACACTTGGGAACCGCAGGACCTGATGAGGCAAAAATACCCGGAGTTGTTCAGTCAGGTATTCATCACCACCTCTCAGTATACTATGAATTGCCTTCTTGTATTGAACCGGTAGGACTAGATAAGGGAAATTGAGAACTTAGGAATGAGCAGGAAAGTAGGGGCTAATCTTTTGTTTATTGGGGGGATTGCCCTCGTTTATCAAACAAATAACCTCGCTTCGACTCGATAGGAAAACCATATGGGATGTTACAAGTTTAATTTATTTCGGTAGAAATCCCCGTAGGCTCAACCTCAATTTCGGGGATGAAATTTTTGTTTTGTTTATTGGGATTTGTAACATCCCATTTCCGGCTAGACCCCTAGGAGTCGGTCTATCGTGACAGAACCCTAGGAAGCCCAAAAAAATTGAAGTCCGTCGACCAAGACTTTGAGTCACGGGTTTGTCACGCCCGTGACTGACCCGTCACGCCCGTGACCAGGGCATGACCCCTTCGACGATCGTCGATCTCAGGAAGACGATCGTCGAGTGCATATTTTGCATCATGGGTTGGTCATGCCCGTGACCGACGTATCACGCCCGTGACCTAGGGCGTGACCCCTTCGACGATCGTCGATCTCAGGAAGACGATCGTCGAGCGCAGATTTTTGCAACCTGGGCCTGTCACGCCCGTGGCCCACGTGTCACGCCCGTGACCTAGGGCGTGACGCCCCTTCGACGATCGTCGATCTCCGGACGACGATCGGCGAGCGTAGAATTGGCATCATGGGGCTGTCACGCCCGTGACCGATGTGTCACGCCCGTAACCTAGGGTGTGACCCCTTTGACGATTGTCGATCTCAGGAAGACGATCGCCAAACTCTGAATTCGCAACACACCTATCACCCCCGTGACTTATGTGTCACGCCCGTGACAAAGGCCGAAACGTCAGCCAGGCTGGAAATTTCTGTAACCCAAGTCATAATAAATTCTGATTATGGGAATTTACAGCAGGAGTATTTATGGGCCGTTTCCTTTTCTAATTACTTAGTAAAATGAGACAGTGTGGTCAAATAGGTAATCGCCACCTGGTAAATGCCTCTTCTTATTCCAGCGTTTCCTCCACCATAACCGAAAAGCCATTCGTTAAGGGAGCTTTCATGGCCATGAATGCTTCACCCTTTCCCCTCCCCATTTGGAGATCTATAAAAGCCCTTAGAGCAAGAGGAGAAGGTTACACTCTTGACCAAATGGATTCATATTTTGTTCTTGCTGAAGGAGAAGTTCGGGAACGCCACCACCGCGCCATGACAATCCGACGTTCTTCTCGCCTCAAACCGCGAACAAGGTCCTCCTCTACTTCTTCTCTTATGGGTAGATCTTAGGATCTTAGAAATGAAGTTCGTGCTCAAAGGAGCCGGACCTATCTCACATTTTCATGGAAAACCATGAAAAATATATTTTTTGGGTATGCTGGAAACCGCCACCTCCGGCGGTCAAACCACCGCCAACCGATAGCCATCGCCTCGGCGGAGGTGGTGGTGGTGGTGGCTGGCCAGGGAAGTGATCGGACAGCCGGAGACGGATCACGGAAAGGTTACAGGAAATATGGTTTTCTGAGTTTCTGTTTCGGGTTCTGTTTTGTAGGGGAGATGAACAGTAAAACATTATTATAATATAAAAATTAAGTACATAATATATAAGGTAAATATACATAAATAGGCTTATTTTGATGCTGCTAAACGAGGCATTTAGAGGATGTTTTAGGAAACATGGCCAGTCACGAAAGTTGTAGTCCTTCGAGTTTAGATTAATTTAAAATTGATTTCAACTCGTTTGGTTAAGCGGTTTGACCGCAACACCTATTTTTGTGGGGCTGTACCTAGAGTTGGGCAGGAACAAAAATGAATGCCATGCTTCGTCCCTTGCCCAAATAACCTTAAATTTGGGCAGAGGGTTACCCTTAGCCATTTCTAGAGGCTGTCCAAAAATGAGAATTTTTGGAGATACTTTGCCTAAAGTTTCTGTTTTAATTTAATAAAGTTAGAGTATTTTATTTAAGTGGTCATATGACCTCCAAACCCTCCCAAATTTTGGTGAGTGGTCACTGGCTATAGAACCTAGCTCTATACAAAATTTCAACTCATTTGGATGAGTTTTGTATAGGAAGTCACCTATTCTTAACTAGGCAATAATGAGGCGTTTTTTGAGTAAAAAGTGCGCAAGAGGTTAGAATGGTCATATCACCTCAACAGAGGGTGATATTTTGACCACTGACTTGGAAGGGTTATTATAACCCACTTGGAGAAAATGGTGTGAATTAGGGTTGGTTTACCCTAGGATCCAAACTCAAACCCTAGATGGATGGGTTTTGAGGGTTGTGAAGGACATGGAGGAAAATGCCCTCGTATTGTCTTGAGATTCAGTAGAGTCGACGTTAACATAATATAAATCATCTGGATGGAATCTCGGAGGATTTGGAGATAGGTAGATACCTCAAAACCATAATTATAGCTTTAGGGTAAAATAATAATTAAGCATAATCCGTCACTAAACATTATCTAAAGGCTGTGAAACTCAGGTAGAGTAAGCTTTGGAGTGGGTAGAATCTATAGCAATTTTACTGGAATTTTATGATGTCTATTTCCAGCACTTCATTTGTAACGTTTGATATAACCCTAATTGATATTTTAATTATTTGGATCTTTCTGATCATTAAAACCTCATGAAATATTGGAAGTAAAAGTTTTAGAATAGAATAGTTGCTCCTAAATTTTTGTATAATTTTTAGTTGAGTAAATCTAGTACTTCCTTCACAAAAGTTAAAAAGGGCTTTTATGGTTTAAAAATTAATTATAGATGATATTTCTGTTGAAAAATTATTAGACTTTGGATTTGAGACTTTCAGGACATTATATGATTGTAGACAATTATTCATGAATTTTAGAATTGTAGTTACGACACTTTATTTACAAAACCACCTTAAGGAGATATTTGGTAATTAATTTATTCAGAGATTAATACTTGCTAAAAAAATTATGAAACTTGGCCAATGCTATTTTTAGGGTTGTATCTGCATAGTATAATTAATTTATAATTTTTGGATGAATATTATCTGTACTTGATTCACAAATAACGAATTATAGAAAATATTGCTAAAATAGTTTTAGTGCCTTTTTGATGATAGAAAAATTGTGATACTTTGGATTTACTATTTTGAGATTACATAATATTTAGTATAATTTTGTTGGACATCTTGCATGAGAACTTAGGGTAGTTCATGTTCAAACCAGTAGCCCTTGGAATTTTTGAGGAAATTAATTAAATGCCAGATAAATTAGGAAAATTACCATTTTCTGGATTTAGGCTAGTAATATCATGATAAGTCTCCAGTAAATAATTTAGGGCATTTGGATAAGTATTGGATCATTTCCTAACCGATTCGACATATAGTCTCGGTTGGTCTTCATATAACATATTGTTAAATTGCAATAGGACATGATCTGGGATAGTGGTTGGAGTTAGTCATTTTGTCTGGGTGGATAGATGTGGATGATATCGCCATAGAATGATATGAAGAGTAGTGTGAAGTGGTGTTGGCTAGAGTTAAGAGGTGCTCGGGTTCGACGAAAGATCGTCTTTCCCGAAGAGAGGAAGGTTAAAAGTCACCCTAGGATAGTCTATCGTAATATGAGAAGGGAATGGGTAAAGGGAATCAACCAATAACAATAAGTACCTTGCGAAAGGGAACGATGGGCTTCAGCTACCATCATAGTTCCTAGTGCCCTTTGAGAGCCCTTCACGGGAAATACCAGGGGCAGTCCTGGGTTAACGTAAACTGCAATAACAAACTGACAAGAGTAACATAGTAATTAGGGTTGCACTTTTCACAAACACTGTTAGCACAGGAAGATTGATGGGAGCTTCGGCTCGGTTGGTTAAGAGACAGACGGAATGGTCCGGGGAGCTTCGGCTCGGTTGGTTAAGAGACGGACGTTTTGGTCCGGGAAGCTTCGGCTCGGTTTTTGTGTGATTATGAGTAAATTTGCATGTGCATAAAAGGAATGAAAATTAAGGTGGTGGGTCTTCGGTATTGGAGGGTCGATGCACCGACGCCAATACGCTGACTCGGCAAGTGTGGTTAGCACTTCGCCAACAGAAGTCCGGTGGCCCAGCCGACAAGAGTACGCAGGAGTCCGCTTCGTGCACCAAGCGTTGAGGCGTACGATAGGTCTGACCGGTAGTGCTTTACTGGTTTAGAGGTGGGCGAGGCCCAACCCACCGCTTCCGTCTGCCACTAAGGAGGTATCCTGGGAGGTAACGACTCCGAAAGGGGGAACTAAAGGTCTGTATGCACAGAGTCGGGTGTGTGAGTTGCACTTGCATGTTTCATCATACCCACTTGCATGTCATAGCATAATCGATTCATTAAACCCCTGACACCTAAAGTATAAGTGGAATGGGACACTTATACATTATGACTTGCAAAACGACCCCTTGGTCTATAAGCTTGTGTGGGCAAGTTTATAAATTAAGGTTAAATTCAATATATATATATGCTGCTGTATGATAACCGACACCCCAACGTATAAGTGGTATGAGACACGTTATACGATGGGAGCCTTGCAGAAGATCCCTTGTCTTATGCGCTTCCGCACATAAGTTAAGGTTACTTTACCTACTTTTTGTTTCTGCCATTATTTATTATATAAATTCTAGAATAGTTTCTGCTGCCACCTGTTTGCTTTTGAGTTATTCTCCACCTTTATGTCCTTCCCTTTCTTCCTCTCCGCTCGGTACCTAGGAGCCATGGGGGAAGGGGTAGGGGATGATAGGGCTTAGTCTTTATGACTAACGGTTTTCGAACCGCATCATTTAGGGGATCGTGGAGCCCAGCATGGAGGAGCAGCCCCAGAGACCGGTGCGCTTGGAGATAGGGCAGTCTAGCTCCGAAGTTCATACAGCCGGGACCGTGAGTCTCGACCTTGAGTAGATGCTTTGTTTTGCTTCCGCATGAGTGACCTGTAGTGAGGACATGATGTACCGGGCATAAGCCCGTATTTTTTGTACTCTGATATTTTATTCTGTGGACACTCCCTTCGTGGAGATTTTATTTCTATATATGTGATTATTTCAGTGGACTTGCTTTTACTTACTTCATTTTGTGCTACCTTTCTGTGATCGAATTGGCCGGCAGAATCGGCGCCTTGTGGTGATGACCCTTCAGGACGTGAAGGTGTCACCGCAAAGCGGCGATTATGGGCCTAAGACTCCGGTGTCTAAAAAGAAAAAAAAGTGGTCTTACACGCACCACAGATGAAGATCTTGCTCGTCTCCTTCGATTCTCGCCGTGGATGATTACCCCAAAACTTTGGTTCTTCCTTGCACACGATCCCTTTCCTCCAAGGTGGCTGAAAATTTCAATGGGTTGCAGATGATTTGGTGGAGAATAGGTAGAGAGGTGGGAGAACGATGGGTTGTTAGAGGAAGAGAGGAGTGGAAGGGGGAGGCCAAGCAAAGATGGAGAGGGGCGGCCGAACTCCTTGAGATGGAGCCTTGAGGGGGGGGGGGGGGGCGGCGGCTAAGAGGAGGAGGAAAAGGAGAATTAGGTTTAGGAAAGCAAATTTCTTTGATTTAAATAATAATCCCATAACAAATGAAAATTTGGCCTTATATAAGGCTTACAACCATGTGGCTATTAGCAGCCCAAAATAAATATTGTTCCGAAATGAAATGACAGAAAATTACATTGTTTCAAATACCACATATAAAAGATAATTGCAGACCACTAGTAAAATAAATTTAACTCTTATTCTTGTTGCGTGGGCGAAGATTGTAGCCGTGCCCGCTACGGCGCCGCAAGTCTTTTGTTTGAGGAGCATCGTAGTCATCTTCTGCCACGGCAACACCGCCATGGACGTCGTCTTCATCACCCAGTTGGCCGTCGTGGTGGACGTCGCCATCAATCCTCCCGCTCTCAAAAGGACTCATCACTGATGAGTGGGCTAGACGGTAACGGTGGAGGAGATCTGCATCAAGAAGAGCCAACTCTGCTGAAGAAACCCAAGAGTCGTCCGAAACTTGACGACCACGCCATCTGACCAAAAACCTGTGAACATCGCCGTCGGGAGTAGAAAACACCGCATCCTGCAAAATCTTGTCAGGCAAGAAATCGGTCCGGGGGAACCTTGGAAAAGCGTTAGGCGCAGAAGAAAAACAAGTTGCATCATCAATAGGCAACGTACCTCTCGAAGGATCCGAAAGGGAGAGCGGTCCAGAAATATTCTCACCCCCACCCCTTTAGACAGAATAGTGGAAATATGAAATGGAGAGACTGACAATTCAGGTGGTGGAGCGACATAGAGCGTTAAATCCAAAATGTTAAAAACAGGGGAGATTCCCCAATCAGCGGGTAACTTTAATAAATATGTATTTTCACCTAGCTTCTTCAAAACCCGAAAAGGACCGGCTCTCCTATTCGCTAATTTTTTTATGGTGCCCGAAGGCATCCGTTCAGGGATAAGACGTACCATTACCAAATCGCCAATATTTAAGGGGACTGCTCGCTTATATATGTTATCATTCGATTGATAAATAACATGTTGTTTAGCTAACGTCTTGCCTATGTGCTCATGGAGAGTGTGAACGTGCGAGGCGAAGTCCTGTGCAAATTGACTTGATTTAAATGATGGTGGTAACAGAATCAAGTCAAGAGGCACGAGCGCCTTATATCCATGCACTATCTCATTTGGCGATAACCCGGTGGACCTATTCTTAGAATTATTGTAGGCTAGTTGAGCGTGAGGAAGAATAAGGTCCCATGTACCCTTATGATCACCCACTAAGCAACGAAGTAACCCACCCAAACTTTGGTTAACAACTTCCATTTGCCCATCCGTTTGGGGATGATAGGCCGACGAAAACATAAGTCTTGTGCCCAACAACTTCCAAAGTGTTTTCCAAAAGTAGCTAGTAAACTTAACATCTTTATCGGTCACGATGGTTTTGGGGACACCCCGATGTGCCACGACCTCCTTAAAATACAACTTAGCGACATGTGAAGCATTGTTGGTGCTATGACAAGCGATAAAATAAGCCATTTTTGAGAATCTGTCCACTACGACCAAGATGGAATTATGACGCCTAATTGTCAGTGGAAGGCCCAATATAATGTCCATGCTAACATCCACCCATGGGGTAGATGGAATCGAAAGGGGTTTGTAAAGACCAGCATTGGTCTTGTTACGCTTTGCTAATTGACATACGCAGCAACTCCCGACGATTTTATTGACCATTGGCTTGAGACCCGGCCAAAAGAATTTATCCTCTACAAGTGTGATCATTTTATCACGACCGAAATGTCCACCTAATCCTCCACTATGTAACTCCCATATAATAAAATGGCGTAACGAAGAGCGGGGAATTGATGGCGGCGACCCCCTATGTGTTAAAGTTGAAGATGATGACGGCGACGGCGACAGCGTTCTCCTACAGTTGAAGATGATGATGGCGACGGCGACGGTGACTTCCTACATGTTAAAGATTATGACAGCAATGACGATTTGCCACATGATGAAGAAGAAGACTCTCAAATAATATTTAGTATTTTATTTGCATTTTATTTTTCATCATGTTGTCTTAATGTTGAGAGTGTTTTATTTTTATTTCTATTTGGGCTGCCTATAGCCATGTTGAACTTGTAAGCCTATATATAGGCATGGAATTTCATATTTTTACTTAGTGAATGAAAGATTAAAACCCTAAAACCTCTTGAGATTCCTCTCCCCTCTCCTTGGCCGAAATTCCTCTTCTCTTCCATCTCTCCTTCTCCTTGGCCGCCGGCCATCCTCCTCCCCTCCCTCCTTCATGGACCCTCTTATCCTCCCTCTTCCCCTCCTCTTCTTGCAAAACCGAGCCCCCATCTTCCTCTACAAGAAAATCCGACCACTTCCATCCTCCCATAGCCGCCGGCCTCCACCTCCATCACCTCACCCGAGCCCCTCTCTCAACATCAACCCGACCTCCCCTTCTCCTCCACAAAGCCAAACTCTTCCCTCTCAAACAACATCCGACCGCCTCACCTATCCTCTTCCCAAAACCGACCACCCTCTCCCTTATCCAAAAACCGACCTCCATCAAGAGCCCCAAATCAGCCCCCCTTTCTATTGTGAGGAAGAATACCGGCCACGACAAGGATTTATTTTTGTGACATCTCACTCCGGCGTGAAGCGAAGGAAGCAGACAAGTTTCTCTCCGGTTGGCGCAACTCCGGCGGAGTCGTGGAAGAGCGATCTTTGAAAGTGAACCGGAATCATCCATTCCGGTTGGGTAACGAGATCTTCTACTTTTGTGTGTTCATTATTTTAGATTTTCATCTTGGTGGAATACCTTTGCGTTACCTTGGAATCATTTTTTCCGTTCGTGGCTTATCTTTCCGATTGCTTGTGTTGTTCTTTTAGTTGTTTAATTTTCCGAGAGGTTTGGCGAACCTCGTTTTCATTTTGTTGGGGGAGATCTACCATTTCCGAACCAAACCTTTCGGTAGATCTCTTTTGGTACAACCATCGCTTGATCGGACCCAATATTGGTCCTTTTAGCTTGAGAGAACAACGACCTATAGTCGTTTGTTTGATATTTTGTTGGAACCCTAGGTTTTGATTTGAGTTCAGTCCTCTCTTTCTGTCTCTTGACCCATGATTTATCTATGGTCAAAGGTTAGTTGATAGGTTAGATTCTCTAGTTGTGTAGAATTGCTTTTCTAGATGAATATTTGGTTAAGTAGTTTTTCGTTCGACTATAGTCGAACGTCGCTCGACTATCGTCTATCGGCTGATCGACGATCGTCTATCAGTTGGTCGACGTTCTGTCTGCGTTGGTAGTTTGACTATCTATTGATAGGTCGACTATCTGTCGTCTTTGGTAGTTCGACTATCTGTCCTGATAGTTCAACCATCTGATAGCTCGACTATCTGTTGATAGGTCGACTATCTGTTTGCTGTGATAGTTCGACTATCTGTTTTGATAGTTCAACTATCTGATAGCTCGACTATCTGTTGATAGGTCGACTATCTGTGTTGCTTTGATAGTTCGACTATCTGCTTGGATAGTTCAACTATCTGATAGGTCGACTATCTGTTGATAGGTCGACTATATTTTTTCTGTGATAGGTCGACTATTTGCTGGATAGGTTGACTATCTGTGTTTGTTTGGTAGTTCGACTATCTGTCCGGATAGATCGACTATCTGATAGCTCGACTATCTGTTCTGATAGGTCGACTATCTGCCGAGGTAGTTCGACTATCTTCTTTGATAGTTTGACTATCTGGATCGTTCGACTATCTGTCTGATAGGTCGACGATCTCCGTGCGCCGTTTGACGATCTCTGAGGGTCGTTCGACGTTTTGCTGTATGCTCTTATTTAGTTTGTCGTCTTCTGTGATGTGACTAATTTAATATCTATTTTGGCATATTTTATAAAAGATTATCTGAATAATTTGTGACATTATTTCCATGCAATATCAGTTCTATTCTATATATGCATGAGCTAATCTTTTCTGACAAAGTTGTTTGTCTTGTAGCTGAGATATGCAATCTGCTTTATCTGCCAGGCTGTCCTTTATAGCCGTTAGACTCAAAAAGTCTTCCTTGGCCGTAAAGAGTTCTTTCTGATGTGACTTTCTCTTATATTATTTCATCAGAAGTATTTGCAGCTTCTTAGAAAGCTTTATCCTTTTATAGGATATCTGCCTGCTGTAGTTTGTTTTTGCTTTATTCTTTTTGCAGCCCAGCTTGCAGAGTTCAGAAAATGACAAGATTCAAACTCAATTAGAGACGTTGCTGCTGCTGATATATAAAGACTTCTTTGAAGAAGAAATCAACTAGTTCACAGAGATAAGAAATTCATTCAACAAGATTACAGCAAGAACAAGTCTAACTGCTCTCAGCAATCTTCACTCATCTGAGAAGTGTTAGCTCTTCTGCTCTTCTTCAACCTGAGTTCTCCTGTTCCAGGAAGTTCTGACTCAGAGATCTTTTGAAGAAAAAGAAGAAGAAGATAACTGCTAGAAGATTTTCATCTCTTATTTTATATCTTCTTGTAGTTCTTCCTTCAGTATTTACTGAAGTGTTTCTACACTGAAGCAAGACTTCACCTGGACGTTCTTTGAGCCAGAGGGAGCCTTGATTCTTTTAGAGCTTTCTAGCTCAGTGCAAGTTATTGTGCTTCTCTAATCTATTGTAAAATAGAGAAGACACCTTAACCCCTTTCCCCCTCCTGTACAGGGTTATTACTCCCTTCAAAAGTATCCCTTGGTGGCAGGGCACCTGATCAAAAACCTGTGTTCGGTTTTTAGACACCTGATCAAAATTCTAAAGGGTTTCTTGATCTACCTGAAGCAGATCTTGTTGGTGGCAGGGCACCTGATCAAAAACCTGAGTGGATTCCTACCTTGTTGGTAGAAGAGTGGACGTACCCAAGTTGTTTGGGGAACCACTATAAATTCCTTATGTCGTCTGGATTGCCTTGTTTAATTACTTGCATTGTGGCTGTGATTAGATATTAACTAGGTTTGCTAGTTGCTGGATAGGATCCAAAGCTAAACTGTAATTACAGTTAGCTTTAGTTTGTGCACAACACTTGTGTTAGGCTCTAAGGTTTAATCTTAAATATCTATAACTTTCATTCCGCATTTAACTCCAAGGGAGTTGAGTAGAAAGTCAACTTTGCTGAGTGCAATTTTTGATTACTCTATTCACCCCCCCCCCCCTCTAGAGTAGTATCTATCCCTTCTCTTTCAATTGGTATCAGAGGGGGTCGCGGGTTCGAAACCCCGGGGTCATTTCGGGGGGGGGGGATTGTTGGGGCTGCGGTCCGGAATCGACCCCGCGCTGCGGTGCTATGCGGTAATGGCTTAACTGGCTGCCCCGTGGATCCGCCCGAGGACCTTTGATATAAAATTAGTGGCGCCGTCCTCCAACAGTCCGGGCTTTTGGTGCGAGTGGTTGCGCTAAGTCCTCTCATATTTATTCGGCGTGGCTACCGTACGCTAGTGATAGTTGATAGCGTTGTTCATGAGTGTGCTGCGTTTTATTATCGTGTGAGCGTGATAGTGGAAATAGAGAGGCACACGTACTATTCCCTTTGCCGCCATAGCGTCAAACACCGTAGCCTACATCAATTTGGTATCAGAGGGAGGTTCACGTCAATTTCCTAATTGGCACCCCTCCCCCATCTTGTGGCACGTTACCCGCACTTCTGTTTGCACGTTAGTTGTCAAAAATCACAAAAAAAATTAATTTTTTTTGTCTGCCAATAGCGGCTTAAAATTCTTATTTTTCAGCAAAAACATCAAAAAAAATTTTATTAATAATCTTCATATTTTATTCAGCAAGAAAATCTATTTTACATTATTATTACCCTAGTGGTTAAGCGGGAACAGTTCCGACAAACCTATTTTAATTGAACCAGAAGCATTTCTCCTTGTATGTGCACAAATTCCGGATCGAGTCTTCTCTCCGGTTATCACAATATGGCCTATGACGTCAATGCTTCCCGAGAAAAATCTTTAGATTCCCATAGGAACGGTAGAAAGCCATTCCACTGTCCAGTAGTGGACGATATTAAGGCGTTGATTGGCCAACTGAAGGCTAGTCAAGTTGCACCACTTCCACCAAGGCAACACCCTAGTTACCCTACTGATTACTATAGTTCCATACCGATCTTCAGGAATGAAGATAAACCTAACGCCCAGGCCAAGCGGCAAATAACTGATGATATGGCTACCCTTAAACAAGGGAATAAGTCAGTCTCAGATTATATGCAACTCTTTAAGGATATGATGGTTAAGAGCGGTGTGAAGGAACTGCCCGAGATGACCCTCTCTAGGTTTCGTAGGGGGTTAAGCCCCTACATCCAAGGAAAGTTATTGCTATATGGTCACACCGATCTAGACGCCACCTTTTGCACGGTGTTGGAAATTGAGAAGCACCAAATTCCTAGGAGTAAGGTTACATGTCAGACGATTACTATATGTGAGTCTATTGGCAAATCTGGTAGTGGCTCTATTGAGCGTCCTACCCCGAATATGCCCGTTGGACATTTTGAGTCTTCCCCTGAGTTGCCTGATTTAGTGGTTGATTCCCCTGTTGAGTCTAAGGTCGTTCCTAGGACTGTGCCCGTCACTGAGGGCGAGGCTGAAATTACTGAAGATAGTATTGATGTGGAAGAGATGGGTTACCCGAGTGACCTGGATGATGATTTCTCCTTTGAGGAATCACTCCCATTCCCTTTCGACGATATTTCGGAGCCGTCTACCTTGATTTCCATGGAGTCTTCTGATGGCCCTGTGGCAGTAGATATTCCGGTTGAGTCGGAAGATTTACCTTATGCTGAGAGTTTACCCATTTGTGATTTAGGCGATGAAGTGTTTGGACTCGAGCTAGTTATCATTAGTCTGAGGCATATTGTAGTGCCCACTTCTGCGATTTTCACTTCTACTGATGTTGAGACTGATGTGTTGGGAGAAATTCCTAGTGAGAGAGTTACATTTTTGAAGGACGATATTGAGATAGACCCGGATGAGCGTCCCCTGATGCAAACTCCGTGGCGTGAATTTAAATGCAATCTTAACTCTCTCCCCGTATTAGTTTTACCGACTACCCCTCCCGTAATGTTGACCCGGCTAGCAGATCCTTTCGGATATGAATTTATTTTGCCTGATTTGAGTCATTTTGTTTCTCCGTTCATGCTGGATCCACCTAGGGACATGTCACGTCGTGTGTTATTGGACGATCCTTTGGTTTTCCCCCCGGCTGAAGGTTCTTGGGTGATAGCTTTGTTGGGTAAAAATAATTTTGATTTGGATTTTCCGGGTGTGATTTTTTCGACCTTTCCTCCTATTTTTGTGCCCTCGTTAGTCGATTATTTAGGTTGTGGAGTCGGTATTCCTAGGTCGGTTGTGGTGTCCGATTCTCATATTTATATACCCCACCCGGTCACTCGCATTTATCCCCCGCCCTTTGATGATCCTTTTTCCCACTCATTATGACCTCAGCTAGGCCTCGTGAGTTGTGTAGCTCGCGCCTGTTGTCACACCCGGGAGCGTTCAACTTTACTAGTATTAGTGATGAGTGGCTTACTTTGACGTATCTTCTTGCCACGTGTGATTATATTAAACATAAAATTAGAACTGTGATCTTCAAGCCTTTGAAAATCATCATTGATTTTAAGGATCCCGTTCCCCCGGACTTAACTCCTTTATTCACTATAATTGGGGTGAGTCACATAGCGCATGGGTTCACACCACACAGTAGCAAGTTAGTTAGGCGCACTTTTGAGAAATCACCCTACTTAGCGCATGATTTCATTCTGCTAGTACCACCTTATATAGTTCCGTTATCACCACTTTCTATGTTAAGTCAAAATGCACTACTAGTTGCCTCTCGCATTCTCATTTCACATCAGCACGTTAAGGAAGCGCTTTTCACACAAATGTCTTCTTATCAACTTACCGCTAACTTACATAAGAGAATGGCTCCCTATAAGGTTTTCGGTTTACTCTTGGTGCGTCTCGTCCCTAAATGGATGCCTTCGGGCACTAAAGAAACGTTGGCGATTTAGCGAGTTAGAACTTTTCAGATTTTTTATCAATTAGGAGAAACAACATTTCTATTGAAGTTAACCACTGAAAGGGGTAATTCCCCAAGTTTAAATGTTTCCAATTTCATGCTTTGTGTTTTTCCACCATTTGAAATATCTAACTCTACGTTTGGTGCCACTATATTTTCATTTGGGTTGGGGGGTGAGCTTGTTCTTGGATCGTTCTCTCCATTGGTCTCCAACGGAGGTACGTTGATTGTTGATGCAAAAATTTTTCCTCTTTCTTTGCCTAATGCATTTCCCAAGTTCCGCAGGACATTCTTTTTGCTAGACAGGTTCAAATTTGGTGGTTTTCTCTCCTCTCCAAGCAGCAGTATTCAGCGTTCCATGATACGATGGTGTGATCGTCCAGCCCCCGGAGACTCTTGGATCCCGGACTCGGCGATGGTTCTTTTGGATGATGTCCTTCGACGCCAGCACCTCCATGCTAACTCATCGGTGATGAGTTCTTTTGAGCGGGGGAGGATTGATGGCGGCGACCCCCTATGTGTTAAGTTGAAGATGATGACGGCGACGGCGACAGCATTCTCCTACAGTTGAAGATGATGATGGCGACGACGACAGTGACTTCCTACATGTTAAAGATTATGACAGCAATGACGATTTGCCACATGATGAAGAAGAAGACTCTCAAATAATATTTAGTCTTTTATTTGCATTTTATTTTTCATCATGTTGTCTTAATGTTGAGAGTGTTTTATTTTTATTTCTATTTGGGCTGCCTATAGCCATGTTGAACTTGTAAGCCTATATATAGGCATGGACTTTCATATTTTTACTTAATGAATGAAGGATTAAAACCCTAAAACCTCTTGAGATTCCTCTCCCCTCTCCTTGGCCGAAATTCCTCTTCTCTTCCATCTCTCCTTCTCCTTGGCCGCCGACCATCCTCCTCCCCTCCCTCCTTCTTGGACCCTCTTCTCCTCCCTCTTCCCCTCCTCTTCTTGCAAAACCGAGCCCCCATCTTCCTCTACAAGAAAATCTGACCACTTCCATCCTCCCATAGCCGCCGGCCTCCACCTCCATCACCTCACCCGAGCCCCTCTCTCAACATCAACCCGACCTCCCCTTCTCCTCCTCAAAGCCAAACTCTTCCCTCTCAAACAACATCCGACCACCTCACCTATCCTCTTCCCAAAACTGACCACCCTCTCCCTTATCAAAAAACCGACCTCCATCAAGAGCCCCAAATCAGCCCCCCTTTCTATTGTGAGGAAGAAGACCGGCCACGACAAGGATTTATTTTTGTGACATCTCACTCTAGCGTGAAGCGAAGGAAGCAGACAAGTTTCTCTCCGGTTGGCGCAACTCCGGCGGAGTCGTGGAAGAGCGATCTTTGAAAGTGAACCGGAATCATCCATTCCGGTTGGGTAACGAGATCTTCTACTTTTGTGTGTTCATTATTTTAGATTTTCATCTTGGTGGAATACCTTTGCGTTACCTTGGAATCGTTTTTTCCGTTCGTGGCTTATCTTTCCGATTGCTTGTGTTGTTCTTTTAGTTGTTTAATTTTCCGAGAGGTTTGGCGAACCACGTTTTCGTTTTGTTGGGGGAGATCTACCATTTCCAAACAGAACCTTTCGGTAGATCTCTTTTGGTACAACCATCGCTTGATCGGACCCAATATTGGTCCTTTTAGCTTGAGAGAACAACGACCTATAGTCGTTTGTTTGATCTTTATTCGGCGTGGCTACCGTACGTTAGTGATAGTTGATAGCGTTGTTCGTGAGTGTGCTGCGTTTTATTATCGTGTGAGCGTGATAGTGGAAATAGAGAGGCGCACGTACTATTCCCTTTGTCGTCATAGCGTCAAACACCGTAGCCTACATCAGGAATACATAGTTGCGTATGCTTAAATAGGTACCCATCACGGATGTAGTACGCCGAAAGAGTGGAAGGGGAATTGTCCTGAGCGGCGAAATATATATCCTTAAAATCCGGGCACTGTATATACTCATCTTTGATTCTTTCAAATCCTATGGCTGATACCTCCATGGTAGATAGTAATAGGGTGACTCGACTAAGGGCGTCCGCCACACGATTTAACGTACCCTTGAGGTGCTTGATAATGAATGTATACTCCTGAAGGTATGAGACCCATTTGGCGTGCCGAGGGCTGATCTTACTTTGGGAGTTTACAAATTTTAACGCCTCATGATCGGATAAGATTAAAAATTCTTTTGAGATAAGATAGTGTCGCCAATGTTGGACACAACGTATCACGACATAGAACTCACGATCATAATTGGAATAATTTAACTTTGGACCGACAAGTTTTTCGCTAAAATATCCTATCAGATGTCCCTCTTGACTTAAAACTCCTCCGATCCCTATTCCCGATGCGTCGTATGATAATTCAAACACTTTACTAAAATCCGGCAATCGTAATAATGGGGCTTCAGACATCCGGTCCTTAATCATTTGAAACGCGCGAGTGGCCGCTTTAGTCCAAGAAAATTCTCCTTTTTTCATGCATTCGGTGATCGGTGCCATGATACTACTAAAGTTTTGGATGAACCTTCCATAAAATGTGGCCAAGCCGTGAAAACTTCTAACTTCCCGAATATTTGTTGGTTCAGGCCAATCTTTAATCACTTGGACCTTTTTTGGGTCAACATGAATGCCTTCGGAACTCACTATGTAGCCTAGAAACTCTACGGACGTCACACCAAAGGCTCATTTTTTAAGATTAATATATAGATTTTCTTGGCGCAAGGTTGATAGGATTGTCCTTAGATGTGTGTCATGATCCTTTTGTGAATGGCTGAATACTAAGATATCATCAAAGTATACTACTACGAACTTACACATGTACTCGGTCCGTTGGTGAGCCCTTCTCCAAGCACCAACCACTCATAGAGACCATCCTTAGATTTAAAAGCTGTTTTCCATTCGTCTCCTTCCCGTATCCTTATTTTATGATAACCACTTTTGAGATCCAATTTTGAAAATATGGTGGCTCCCGATAACATATCTAATAAGTCGTCCAAACGGGGAATGGGGAACCTATATTTGACCGTAATTTTATTTATGGCCCAGTAGTCTACACACAATAGCCAAGACTTATCTTTCTTTGGAACCAAGAGGGCCGCTACGGCGCATGGGCTCTTACTATGGCGGATAAAACCCTTTACTAGCAAATACGAAATTAAAGCTTGTAGCTCCTCATGTGCGGAGGGGTTGAGCTGATAATGTGGATGGATAGGCAATGAAGAGCCTGGGACGAAATCAATCTCATGCTGAATATCTCTCATGGGTGGCAACTTAGATGGCAAGTCCTCCGGATAGACGTCTTTATACTCTTCCAATATAGTGCGCAGATATAACGGTATATTCTCTAAAGTGGGCGAGTCTTCCTTAGCTTCTAGGCATACTAAAGCATACAGGACGCCGTCCAAGAAGGTCTCGCGTTCCAACTCCTTCTTACTTATCAAACTTATAATTTTTCTTTCCGCAGGCACAATTGTGTCTTTGGGGGCAACCGAAGGATCCTTGGGTGGTGTGGGTTTCAGTACAATGGTCTTACCATTATACTTGAACTCGTAAGTGTTGGCTCGCCCGAAATGGGTCATGTCATAATCATAGAGCCACGGGCCCCCTAGGAGTACATGACATACATCCATGGGGATGACGTCACACCACACTTTATCGACATAGATCTTCAACGTAAGTGGCACTAAACAATGGTTAGAAACCGCGATAGACGTTTTGTTCACCCATGCTATTTTATATGGCTGGGGGTGTGGTTCGGGGACTAGGTGCATACGAGTGACGACGTTTTCTGAAATGACATTCATGCAACTTCCGCTGTCTATTATTAACTTGCACCACTTTTCACCACATTTAAAATTCAAAGAAAATATGTTCGTCTGATTGTGCTCATCCGGTGCACGCGGTGTGGCTAAGATACACCTCATAACCATCATATAAGACTCATCTTCGATATCACTCGGCTCGGCATCTGATTCACCGTCAGCTTCATAGACGAGCTCGACAGGCTCAGACGTGGAATCTAATAGTGCCAGTGGCTTACTCTTAGTGGGACACTCACTAGAGTAGTGTCCTTGAATTCCGCACGAATAACAGGTAGCGTTAGTCTTATTAATTCGTCCTAATTGAACTCTCTCACCATTGGGATTTTTATTGTTCCTAGCGGTAATTACTATGGAACTTGAGTGAGTCGACCGGAACTTTCCTTTGTCTCACATGGATGACGAAGGTGGGGGTCCTAAGATGGATTTTCCTTTCTGGAATGCTCGTCCCTTGGACTTGTTGGCATTGTGCTTTTCTATATCCAATGTTGCATTGAATTTTGTGTTAAGGTCCGTGTGATCATAACACAAAAGCTTGCCTTGGATGTCCGTATTAAGTCCCTTACGGAAACGAGATAGTGTGACCTCGGGCATTTCTCGAATATCACACTGCACCATCATATCCTTGAGTTGTCCCATGTACTCCGCTACCGATTGGCCCCCTTGACGAAGGGTGGCTAGCTCATCGAACATTTGGGTTTGGTGATACACCGGGACATATTAGTCATGCAGGAGTGCCTTCATGGCAGCCCACCCGATTGGGGGTGCTCCATTCACGGTGCCTAGACGCCTCTCTTCGTTCAACCAGAACGTTTTGGCTCTACTCAGAAGTTTCATTCGTGCTACCCGCACCTTCTCAACATCCGTCAGGTTGTGCCACTTAAAATAGCACTCAATATCCATGATCCAGTTTAGAAATACTTGGGGTTCACCCATGCCATCGTAGATGGTGATTCCATTTTAACGACCCTAGTTAAGTCGAACTCATAAGGGGCTCGAGGTGCGTACTCATAGTCCTGATCACGAGGGTGATTTTGTCGCTCTTCTCGTTGGTTGGCGGGCTGGGGTGGCTGCCCCGGTCGATTTATCCCAAAGCCGGGATTTTGAGGCGCCGCCTGATTTACAGCCAACCCTTGTATTAACTGAGTGAGTGCATCGAACCTGGTGTTAAACTCTTCCCTAAGAGCCGCAATTGTTGCAGGAGCGTGCTCATCATCATGGTTGTCGGCCATGTGTTAGGTGGATGGAGGATACTCCGTGCCAAGCCTCGTGCGCATGAACAACACTGATACAGGGTGTCTCACCTAGACAAAAGACTGTTTGGATAAGAATTTTATAAATCAGGATTTTTATACGCTTAATGACTTGGAGAACGAAAATATTTTTTTAGACTTTTATGCTTAGAAAAATAGGTAGAAAATTCAGAATTTTTTTTTGTAATTTTTTTTGCAGAATTTTTTATTTTTTTTTGTTATATGCAGACCAGTTGGTGAAAATTTCAGATTTTGTGTCTACGAAACGTGCACGACCAAGTGTGGGTCGACATCCTATGACAGTAAAGCTTAAGGACGGTGTCGATTTAGAAATCAACACAAACCTCCATCTGATACCAAATTTGATGTAGGCTATGCCTTAGGGATCCTACACGGAGGGCGTGACTACGACCTTTACAACGTTAACGCTCCCTAACCCGCACACAAATAAAACGCAGCGACCACAATGAATTTTATTTATCGTTCGCGCTAACATATGGATAGCCGATCCGCAAATGGAACGGAGAATGGCTATATGCAAAAATATTTTCCGGCTAAATGGAATAATATTGATTCCGGTCGAGCTTGGAGTTGTACCAAAATAGATCCACCAAAAAATCACGATTCGAAAATGGTAGGATCTATCCCAACAAAACAAAAGCGAGAAGCGCCAATCCTCTCGATTGATCTTTTCAGAAAACCAAATTAAAATCTCAGATCTATTATTAGTAACACCGTGAAAAGTTAACGATTCGAGAAATCACGCAAAATTCGTCCACCACAAGAACTAGTCAAAGAAGGAAATCTCTTGTGTAGGAATTTCGTTACCCTACTCGGAAACGTAGATCCGAGATGTTTGGATCCACAAAGAATGACCTCTCTTCCTTTTGAAATCCACGGGAAATGCACCACGGATGAAGATCTTGCTCGTCTCCTTCGCTTCTCGCCGTGGACGATTACCCCAAAACTTTGGTTCTTCCTTGCACACGATCCCTTTCCTCCAAGGTGGCTGAAAATTTCAATGGGTTGCAGATGATTTGGTGGAGAATAGGTAGAGAGGTGGGAGAATGATGGGTTGTTAGAGGAAGAGAGGAGTGGAAGGGGGCGGCCAAGCAAAGATGGAGAGGGGCGACCGAACTCCTTGAGATGGAGCCTTGAGGGGGGGCGGCGGCTAAGAGGAGGAGGAAAAGGAGAATTAGGTTTAGGCAAGCAAATTTCTTTGATTTCAATAATAATCTTATAACAAATGAAAATTTGGCCTTATATAAGGCTTACAACCATGTGGCTATTAGCAGCCCAAAATAAATATTGTTCCGAAATGAAATGACAGAAAATAACATAGTTTCAAATACCACATATAAAAGATAAATGCAGACCACTAGTAAAATAAATTTAACTCTTATTCTTGTTGCGTGGGCGAAGATTGTAGCCGTGCCCGCTACGGCACCGCAAGTCTTTTGTTGGAGGAGCATCGTCGTCATCTTCTGCCACGACAACACCGCCATGGACGTCATCTTCATCACCCAGTTGGCCGTCGTTATGGCCGTCGCCATCAATGACCCATGCAGATGACTTAAATTGATATGGCGATGTGAGAAACGGGTTGAGCTGAACCATACCCACTCTATGTTGTTTGTTTAAAGAGACCTAATGTACGTGGCACTTACCGGGGGCATGGAGGGCGAGTCTTAGGCCCACTACTGTAAGACCCCATTTTTTTTCTTTTAAACACCGAGGTCTTAGGCCCAGAACCGCCGTTTTTCGGTGACACCATCACGCCCGAGAAGTTCGTCACTACAAAACGTCGATCATGCCGGCCAAATCGATCGCAGAATAGTAGTATAAGTAAATATAAATCTAGTCCACCATAACCACATGTATATAAATAAATCTCCACGAAGGGAGAGTCCACAATAATAATAATCAGAGTACAAAAGGAGGGCTTGTGCCAGGTACATGTAATCCTCACTACAAGTCACTCGCGGAAGCAAAACTAAAACAAAGCGTCATCGTAACTGTCACTGAACCGAGAGCACCCAAGCTAGACTGGCCCATCTCAACCGACTCCGTACTCTGCTAGTGCTGCATCTCTGGGTGCTTCTTCCTTTTCGGCCTGCAGTCGCCGCCTCGCAATCCACGTCTGCGTCTACGTCTTTGGCCTCCTGGCTGCTGAGGTGGTGGGATCCCACCCATCAAGGGGCATATGACCTGTGTATGTCCCGGCTGGTGACAATGGTAACACGGTCGCGGGGTCAACTCTGTCAGAAACTGCAAAACTTGTGACCCTTCCATATGGTAGACCTAAAATGTTGTGGTTCAAAAACCGTTAGTCTAAAAGACTAAGCCCTATCATCCCCTACCCCTTCCCCCATGGCTCCTAGGTACCGAGCAGAGAGGAAGAAAGGGAAGTACATGAAGGTGGAGAATAAGTCAAAAGTAGGTGACAGCGGGCCTATGCTAGCAATTCCATAGTAAATATGACAGAAGCAGAAATTAGGAAAGGTAACCTTAACTTATGCGGAAGCGCATAAGCAAAGGGATCTTTTGCAGGGCTCCAATCGTATAAAGTGTCCCATACCACTTATACGTTGGGGTGTCGGTTATCAAACAGTAAGGAGTAGCAAGTAAGTAAAAGCATAAGAAATATAACCATTGATTTATAGGGATTACCCCTATAGACCAAGGGGTCGTTTTGCAGGGCCTATCGTATAAAATGTCCCATACCATCTTATACGATAGGTGGCAATGTTTATGCTATGACACACAAATATGCTATGTAATGCACAAGCAAGTGCAACACACCCACGCGACTCCATGCGCACAGACCTTTAGTTCCCCCTGTTCGGGCAGCTAGCTTCACTCCCAGGAACCTCCGTAGTGGAAAATGGAGACAGTGGGTCGGGCCCCCCACTCCTAGGTGGGTAACCACACTACCAGGCCTAGCCCTTCCGTACGCCCCTAGAAGAACACAACCTAGAGTATCCGCGTACTAATGCTGGCTATATCCACCAGGCTTTCTTTGGCTATGTGTCCCAAACCGCCGAGTCAACGTACCGATGTCGGTGTGATCGATCGTCCAGTACCGATGACCCACCACTTTTATGCACATGTAATCATGACAGTTATATTTGTACAAGTTCTCATGTTACCGAGCTTCCAGCTCTCTAGGCTACCAAGCATATACCAAGTCCCCGAGCATCCCGCTCCCTGGACTTCCAAATTTATACCAAGTCCTCGAGCATCCAGCTCCCCGGACTTCGCAATCACAAACCAAACCATTGACATTACTAGTAGGCCCTTAGACCACGGACCTACTCTACCCATTCCATGCCAATTCTTCTCCCTAAGTGTACAAGTGTAGGTGTGAGGTGCAACTATTATTAGGGTTACTCTTGATCATTTTATTCCTAAGATTTAAGGTTAACCTTGGACTTCCCGTGGTTTACCCGGTGAAGGGCTCGCAGCGGTACTAGGAACTATGATGGGGTGAATCCCAAAGCTCCCTTTCCAAGGCACTTATTGTAATTGATTTGTTCCCTTAACCCATTCCCTTCTCATATTACAGTGGGCTAATCCTAGGGTGACTTTGACTCTTCCTCTTCTCGGGGAGGACGATCTTCCGTCGAACCCGAACACCACTTAACACTAGTCAATCTCACACCCTACCCGTCCTGACTTCCAATAATGAACTTGATTTAACTCACCCTATCCAAACCAGCAAACTACCAAAATTCCATTTCCCAAGTTCATTACCCACTCTAGTTCAGCTTCTGCAGTTTTACAAAACGCAGACCATCCTAAGCCTTATGATGTATGCAAGGGGTGGTACTCCAAATTGTATTCTGAATCTCCTATAATATTTACTGGATGTCTACCATGACATAATTAGTCTAAATCCAGAAAATAATAATTTTCCTAGTTCATCTGACATTTAATTTATTTATTCTTAGCCTCCCAATGCCCTAGTATGAACATGAAGTGCACTAATGAGCCGACAATAAATCACCATAAAATCAGTAAAAATCCTATGTGGCATTTAAGCAGTAATTCCAAATTTTGAGAAATTTCAGAGGTGTTTAGGCCTACATTTCCTAATTTACCATTTTAGGCCACTTTTACTATATTATGAAGCAAGTACTGTAAATATGTATCCAAAAATCACAAGAAAATTATAGAAGATTTAAGGTGACCTAAAACGATCAGAAACCAAGTCCCATAATTTATCTCTAATATTTGGGCTCTGAATTTATTTTAATGTAAAAAAAACTAATTTTCCTAGCTTAGAGAAGGAGGTACTATTTTTAATTATCTAAAAATCCAGAGAATTTACAGGATGACTATCATGGCTTGAAACACCCACTGACCAAATTTCATAATTTTCCAAATAATAATTTGGCATTATTTGTATTTTTGACTACATATCTCAATAGGTACGTTAAAGAAGCAAGTATCCAAAATAATCAGATAAAACTCCCAAGAAAAATACATAAGGTATAACATGCTATAAGATGCCATATTCCAAGATTTCATAATATTCTAGTAAATAGAAATTCCAAAATCATCAATATAAATATCTAGGGAACAACTAGGGTTGTGAATGAAGTACTGTATAAATTAACCCAAAAATCTCAAAAAAAATTATAATATGGCCCAGAAAATCACACTGCCCAAATTTTATTTGATTTGTAGTTCATTTGTCAGCATAATAGTTCAAATTAAGATTGGTACCCTAAACTAGGGTTAGGATTTTAGGTGGCCTAACTGTCTCAAAAGCCCCTAAGATTTTGACCAGAGGACTTTAATGGCCCTATGATCTTCTCCACCAAATTTCAAGTCAGTCAAAGGTCATTTAACCCCATAACCTTCACAACTCACCAAGTCCCCATTAAGGGACCTACCCTAGGGTTCTAGGGCTACCCTATCCCAAACAACCCCAAATTACATTGGAGGGTGTGTCATGCCCCAAACAGCCAGTGGACAAAATATCAGCCTCTGTTGAGGTTGTTTGACCACTCAAATCCCAAAAGGAATGAATTGACCTAATTAACCCTATAAGGGCCAACCTAGGGTCGAGTTAAAACTTAATCAAAACACTTCCAAATGAGGTGGAATTTTTACCAGAGTTCTAACATCCCCCCTAAGACCCCCCACCCAAATTTGGGGGGATTTTGAGGTGTTTAGGACACCTAATTAAATTATACATGAATTATTAAATTTGTACAAAAACTATAGAAAAATATTCTCTAAAAATTCTCATTTTTGGATAGGCCCTAGGTATAGTTTGGATAGACTCCCTGCCCAAATTTCAGAACATTTGGGCAAAGGATGAAAGGTGGGAACACCTTTTTGTCTCTGCCTAGCTCTAGGTCTAGATCCCACAAAAAGAGGTGCCCTTGTCAAACCAGTTGACCAAATTGACCCAAATAAATTTTGAAATATAGTAGACTCATAGGGCTACAGATTTCATGTTGGTCACTTCTACATAAAAAGCGTCTAAGTACCTAATTAAATAGCATAAAAGAGAGCTTGATAAATCACTACATTTTATATATAAATATAATAATTTAGTATTATAGGTTACTGTTCATCTTCTCAAAGAGCCCGAACCAGCAACCTAAAAATGCTTAAACCTGTAGATTTTCTAAAGCTATTTCCCAGCCACCCAGCCATCTCCCTGGCCGTCCACCACCACCTCTGTTGAGGTGAGGGCTACCGTCGGGCGGCAGCACGGCCGCCGGAGAGGCGGTTTCCGGCGAACCCGCCACAATGAAATTTCGGAAAAAACCATGGAAACGCTCACCCGATCCAGCTCTTTTGAGCCCGATATCTCTCCTAATGATTTCTAAGATCTATCCATAGAAGAAGAGGTAGAGGAGGACCTTATTCGCGGTTTGGAGTCGAGCCGATCGTCGGGATGCCACTGGTACGGTGGTGGCGTCGCCGGAATTCATCTACAACGCAACACAAGCTTCAATCCGTCGGGTCAGGGTGGGAAACTTCATCTCTGAGCCTAAGGGACCTTTTTAAAGGGAAGAAATGGGGAGTGTGCAGTTATAGGCTATCCAGCCATTATTGCCTCTTCAAGAGCAAGCTCGGCCATGGTGGAGGGGAGCTGAAACGACTCCAAATAGCTAAGAGAAGGCTGGAAATTCCTCCTCTCCCTGAGAGGAGTTGAATCCAGCCATTTCCAGGAAGAGATGATTGGGCCGAGCTTTAACAAACCATTAATGGCCATGCAAACCGACGCTCGACCATGGCTGGAAGGAGAGGAGTCGACTGCCACGTGGCATTGACCGGTCAAATTAACTAAATAGGGTTTTAATTAAGTCTTAATAAGAGAAACGACCCATTTAAGACATCCTGGCCCGCTTCCCAAAATGGCCCGGTTCAACTGAACCAGCACCCAGCCAAAAAGATCGGCCAGAAAAAAACTAAGTAAAATGGCGTTGAGTGAGCTGAGCTCACTCAACGCCATCCATGCTACGGCATTGAGTGAGCTCAGCTCACTCAACGCCATCCTAGATACGGCGTTGAGTGAGCTCAGCTCACTCAACGCCATCCCAGATACGGCGTTGAGTGAGCTCTGCTCACTCAATGCCATCAGAGTGGCCTCCCAGACTATGGCGTTGAGTGAGCTCAGCTCACTCAACGCCATCCATCTCATGGCGTTGAGTGAGACGCCATCCAGAATAAGCCCCTTTTAAACGATGGCATTGAGTGAGCTTAACACACTCAACGCCGTCCAGATTATGGCGTTGAGTGAGCTTAGCTCACTCAACGCCGTCCAGATTATGGCGTTGAGTGAGCTTAGCTCACTCAACGCCGTCCAGGTTATGGCATTGAGTGAGCTTAGCTCACTCAACGCCGTCCAGATTATGGCATTGAGTGAGCTTAGCTCACTCAATACCGTCCAGATTATGGCGTTGAGTGAGCTCTGATCACTCAACGCCATCCATACATCACCAAATGGCGTTGAGTACAGTCAGTGCACTCAACGCCGTTCAACTTATGGTGTTGAGTGCACTCAACGCACTCAACGCCATCCCGCCTGACAACTTACGGCGTTGAGTGAGCTAAGCTCACTCAATGCCATCTAGTCTACGATGTTAAGTGAGCTCAGCTCACTCAACGCCAACCTGACGACACAAGATGGCGTTGAGTGTAGTCAGTGCACTCAACGCCATTCCACTTATGGATTTGAGTGAGCTAGGCTCACTCAACTCCATCCAGACCACGGCGTTGAGTGAGCTTAGCTCACACAATGCCATTCCAAGGTCACGGGCGTGACAGATTGGTCACGGGTGTGTCAGGCCCATGTTGACATTTCTGAGCTCGACGATCGTCTTCCTGAGGCCGACGATCGTCGAAGGTGTTGGGTACATTGGAAAATGTGTACCTGATTTGAAGAAGCCTAACTTAGCTTAATGATATTCATCAAGGTGTATTTGATGTTGTTTTAAGTTGACATGTGCAGGTGAAGAAGTATTAAAGAATACAGGAAATTATTCTAAGTCCATATGTCGACACCTGAAGAAATTGTGTCGACACTTCAGAATAATTGTGTCGACACTTGAAGGAAGCTGTGTCGACACAGAGAAAGATAGTCGACCACATTTGTGTCGACACTGGGAAGCAGTGTCAACTCACAGAAAGATAGTCGACCACATTTGTGTCGACACTGGGAAGCAGTGTCGACTCACAGAAAGATAGTCGACCACATTTGTGTCGACACTGGAAAGAAGTGTCGACTCACAGAAAGATAGTCGACCTCAACTATGTCGACACCTGAAGGCAGAGTCGACACATACTTAGTTCGGAATCTACAATAACTGTGTCGACACACAAGACTTGTGTCGACACACTGCAAAGTCAAGACCAAGTTATTTTCTGAAGAAAGATGAAGTATTGAGTCGACACAAATTCTCTGTGTCGACTCATTCTCAAGATGAAGTTCTGAAGAAGTAGTGTCGACTTAAAGGCAAACTAGTCGACATCGTCAAAGGCTGTGTCGACACCAAAGTTACTTGTGTTGACACATATAGACAGTTGGTCTCGACACTTTTTGACAGTCTGTCTCAACACTTTGCTGTCCAAGACTAAGGCACAGGATCTGTTTGAAGACTTGACACCTATGGGTTGCAACCGGTTAACTGATGTTGTCAGACTTGTCAGAAGTCAGTTAGAAACCGGATCAGCCGGTTACCATGAAGAAGATCTATAAATAGACAGATTCAGAGAGAAGTAACAGATTAGAATTTTGGCAATCAATTTGAGAAATCAAATCAAGAAGGAGTAATACACAAAAGAAGATCTTCATCAGAAGATCTAAGAAGACGATCTCAGGATCAGTCTAAGAAGAGTTCTTTCAAGAATTCAGAAGTATCATCAAAGGTGTTGGATAGAGAGGGATCCAGCCAATTGAAGAAGAAGAAGGAAGCCATCATTGGTTTCTCAAGAAGCTGTTTGGAAATCAACTCAGCTAAGTTCAGATTCAAGAAGCTTTGAAGAAAGCTCAGATTCAGTTGATTTCATCAGCTGATCAAGAATTGTCTTGTTCTTTTCACTCTCAACAAAGGCAAGACATTAAAAACTTCTTTTCTAATTTCTGTAGGATCTGTCAATACAGATCTGAGTTGTAAGCCTGTGTTATAAAGGCTGAGTGTAGGAGAGTTGATCTCTGAGTGGTAGGGCTGTTTGCCTGAGTGTAGGAGAAGGTTCTTCTCTGAGTTGTAGGCTTTGTGATAAGGCTGAGGTAGGGCTGTTTGCCTGAGTGTAGGAGAAGGTTCTTCTCTGAGTTGTAGGCTTTGTGATAAGGCTGAGGTAGGGCTGTTGAGCCTGAGTTGTAGGAACCTTTTCAGGTTCTGAGCTGTAGGATCTGTGGATCTGAGTAAAGAGGAAGTTTGGACGAATCTAGCATACTGCTAGATAGGTGAAGGGGGAAAGTGGATGTACCCAGACCTTGGGGAACCACTATAAAACAGTGTGCAATCTGTGATGGTTAAATTTCTGTGACTGCTGTGCTGTGTGTTTTAATTCTGTAATTGAATTCTGCCAAAAAGTGTTAACAAGCATTAGAACCTATTCACCCCCCTCTAGGTGTTTAGGTTGTCTTGAAAGTAAAACTATCAAGTGGTATCAGAGGGAGGTTCCTCAAAAAGGACTTAACAGTCTGAGGTAGATCTGAAAGGCAGAATCAAGATTCAAGAAGATGGGTTCTGGAGAAAATCACAAGGAGTTAGGGTCAATGAAGTTTCCCATCTGCAGGAAGGAAATCTTTGGAATTTGGAAAGAAAGAGTCAGATTGTTCATGGAAGTATCTGACCCAAGGATATACATCACAGTTCAGGAAGGACCCTTCATTCCAATGAAGGTATCATTTCTTGATGCTAATATTCAAACTCCAAAGAGTTATTCTGAAATGACCAAGGATGAAATCATTTTGGCAACCATGGACAAGAGAGCTCAGAATATTATTGTGAGTGCCATAGATGATTCTACATTTCAGAATCTGATTCACTGCAAGACCTCCAAAGAGATGTGGGACACCTTGATTGTCTACATGGAGGGATCTGAAGAAGTAAGACAGGATAGGAAGTCTATGCTCAACCAGGAATATGAAAGTTTTAGACAAGGAAAAACTAATAACATAATTGAATGCTATAAGAAATTCTATAGAATTGTGAATGAGTTAAAGTCCTATGGAAGAGTATTCAGTACCTATGAACTGAATGCAAATTCTTGAGATCCTTGAGAAAGGATTGGGACACAAAGATCTGTGCCATAAGAGAAGTGGCTAAACTGGCAGAGATTTCTCCTCCAACCTTGTTTGAAAAGTTGCTATCCTATGAAATGCAACTTATGGTGAGGAAGGAGGAGGAAAAGAATTCAAAAGGAGAGCATAGAGAAAAGACAGTGGCCTTCAAGGAAGAAGCCACTAGAAAGAATAGGAGGATATCATCATCTCCTCCTAAGGAAGTTGCAGAAGTTAGTTCTGAAAATTCAGATAATCAGGGTTCAGAAAGCTATGAGTCAGATGCAGATTTTGCTGCATTTACAAGGCAATTCCAGAGATTCTTAAAGAAGAAGCAGTGGAAGTCTAGGCCCTCCTCCTCACAGCAAGTTGATGACTATTATCAGAAGAGAAAGTCATCAAGGAAAGAGAAGAGCAGAACAATGCCGAGCAAGGCCACTACTTTAAAGATTGTCTGCTATTGTTGCAATAGGCCAGGACATGTAGTGGCTGACTGTCCTGATAAGAGAAAGGAGTCATCAGACAAGAAGAAGACTTATCAAAAGGGCAAGAAGGAAAAATCCTTTGTTGCAAAGAAGGAAAAGAGCCTAACAGATCAATCAACTTCAGAATCAGAATCTGAAGCTGAAGCATATATTGGACTGTATGCTGCTACTGAAGAAGAGGAGTTCATGCAATTGCTAGACTCCATCTATGAACAAGAAGATCATCAGTGCATGGGACTGATGGCAGGATTAGAAGAAGACATGTACCAGAATCAGTCTGGTCCTAGTAAGGTACTATGTCCTTTAATAAAATCTATTTGTAGTACAAGTGCAGAATCAGCTACATCTGCATCAAGTGATGTAGATGCATCTGAATCTGAAGGAGATGTCTATCAATTGATAGATAAGTATGGGGAATTATTGCAGGCCCTTAAGAAAAGCAAGAACCTGGTTAAATCTCAGGCTCAGGGAATTGCTGATCTAAAGGTAGCTGCAACTGAGTTTGAAAAAGTAATTGATCAAAAGTTAAATGAAATTGCCAAACTGAAGAATATACTATTATTCAGATGGGCACAATCAATTATACCAATGATCAAGTGAAGAGTCTGGAGGCCAGATTGAGAATAGAAAAGAAATTAATGGCTAGTTACTCTAAGCCAAAGTCTGTCTTACCCTTGATAGATGAATTTGTGACTCAAAAGGGTAAGGCAGGATTAGGATTCAAAGGCAACCCCAGGGCAGCCCAATTCAAGAGGAAAGGCAAAGCTCCTGTCAAGCCACTGAACTTTTCAGTCCCTATTAAGTTTAGAAAGGTGCAAGTGCCTTCTAACCAATATGATCATGAAGATATTCATGGTCATTTTAAGACTAATGTTCTGATAAACAAGGGTGTAAATGCCAACATGCCTATCTATGTTCATAAACCCAATGGTTATAAGAAATCAGTGGGTGAAGTTGCTGCAGCACCAGCAATGGACAGAAATTCCTCTGTCAAGGGTGTATCTAGAACTAGATACAATAAGTTTGAATGTTGGTGCTGTGGCAAGAGAGGCCATTTTGCATTAGACTGCTGGCATAACACAAGTGTTAGAAAGAACAATAGTCTACCTGTTAGAAGAGATAATGGTAGCTTTGTTAATGCTAACTTGAACCAAGGACCCTAGACTTACTTGGGTTCTAAGGGTAAGTAAATCTGTGTTGCAGGAAAGTCCAAGTGTCCATGCCCCTATATGGTACTTGGACAGTGGTTATTCCAGGCACATGACTGGAACAAAGGGGCGGCTGAAGGAGTATACATCTATCAAAGATGGACCCAAAGTGATCTTTGGTGGATCTGAAAAAGGAATCATCAAAGGGTTTGGTAACATTTCTACTAACCTAATTACTATCACCCAAGTGTCTTATGTAAAAGGTTTGAAACACAATCTAATAAGCATAAGCCAGCTGAGTGATTTAGGATATGACATTTCATTTGTTAAGAATGGATGTCATATCAAAAGGTCAAGTGATCAAAAGATCATATTGACTGGGTATAGGAAGAGAAATGTATATTGTCTTAATTTTGTATGTAAAAATAAGGCTTCTTCCATCTGTCTTGTAGCTGATGATAATGCTTCTCATTGTGTCAAGTGGCACAAGAGATTGGCTCATCTTAACTACAAGACAATTGGCCAACTCTTTAGCAAAGAGTTAGCGAGGAATGGTCCTCAAGTTAAGTGTATAAAGGAAGGGATATGCTCAACTTGTCAAAAGGGCAAGCAGACAAAATCCTCCTTTCATAGCCTTGAAAACAAGGATTTTGTGAGGTGCTTATACCTCTTGCATATGGATCTTTTTGGTCCTATGCCAGTTCATAGTCTAGGTAGGAAGGTCTACTCTTTTGTGGTTGTAGATGACTATTCTAGATTTACATGGGTGTTCTTTCTGAGACAGAAATCAGAAACCCCAAGTGTCTTACTTAATTTTGTGAAGCAGATTCAGAATGAACTGAATAGTACAATGGTCAAAATCAGAAGTGACCATGGTACTGAGTTTCAATCTGAAAGAATGACAAAGTTATGTGAAGACTTTGGGATTTTCCAAGAGTTCTCCACACCTAGAACACTACAGCAAAATGGCATTGCTGAAAGAAAGAATAGAACATTAATTGAAGCTGGTAGAACACTATTGAGTGACACCTCTCTTCCAGAATATTTCTGGGCTGAGGCAGTAAACACTGCTTGTCATGTAATCAATAGGGCTTCTATCACCAAAAGCCACAAAATGACTCCCTATGAGATTATGAAGGGTAGAAAACCAAATCTATCCTACTTTAGGATCTTTGGTTGCAAGTGTTATATACTTAACAATGGCAAGTCATATTTGACTAAGTTTGCTGCCAAATCCCAAGATGGGATATTTGTTGGGTACAACTCAAATAGTAAGGCCTATAGAGTCTTCAACTTGACTACTCAAGTTATAGAGGAGTCTGTTCATGTTGTATTTGATGAAACAAGATTAATCAACTGTGAGTTGTCTTGTAGATCAAATGATTCAACAGGTATAAGTAAAAGAATGGACAAGCTCTCCATTGCTGAAGCATCAAAGGAAGATGGAGCATTGGAAAATGAAGGCTACTGTCCAGGGGGAGTACAAGACTCAATAGAAGCTGATGAAAACCAAGAGGTTCAACATGAAGAAGGAGCTGGAGATGTTCAACAAGAAAGGAATCTTCCTCCAGCTACAAGACATTTAAGAGATCATCCAGCTGATCAGATTATAGGTGATCCAAGACAGGGAGTGCAGACTAGAAGCAGAAATCAAAGCACAGACCTGCATTCAAGTTTCCTGTCTCAAATGGAGCCTAAGAAGTTTGAAGAAGCCATCCAAGACCAGCACTTGACTGATGCTATGCAAGAGGAGCTGAATCAATTCAGAAGGTGCAATGTCTGGGAGCTTGTTTCTAAACCAAGAGGCCACAACATAATTGGCACAAAGTGGATTTATAGGAACAAATTGGATGAGAGTGGAATAATAGTGAAGAATAAAGCAAGATTGGTTGCAAAAGGATACAGGCAGGAAGAAGGGATTGACTTTGATCAAACCTTTGCCCCAGTAGCAAGGCTGGAGGCAATCAGAATGTTCCTTGCCTATACAGCCTATCATGACTTCAGAGTGTACCAGATGGATGTGAAATCAGCATTCCTGAATGGTGATTTAAAAGAGGAAGTCTATGTAGAGCAGCCATCAGGTTTTGTAGATCCTCTTAAACCTGATTATGTCTATAAGCTTAGGAAAGCTTTGTATGGGTTAAAGCAAGCCCCAAGGGCTTGGTATAAAACCCTGTCTACTTTCCTTATTGAGAATAAATTCTCAAGAGGAAAAATAGACAAAACTCTATTCCTTAGGGAATCCAAAGGTAAGATCATCTTAGTTCAGATCTATGTTGATGACATAATCTTTGGATCTACTGAAAACAACCTTTGTAAAAAGTTTGCCAAACTTATGCAAGGGAAGTTTGAGATGAGCAGTATGGGGGAACTTAAGTTCTTCTTGGGACTCCAAGTAAGACAGACTGATGATGGCCTGTCCATATCCCAGTCTAAGTTCACCAAAGAATTAATTAAGAAGTATGGTATGGAGTCATCCTCCACTATGAGAACTCCAATGGGAACAAGTATGCCTATATGCAAAGATGATGCAGGTAAACCTGTTGATGAATCTTTGTATAGAGGGATAGTTGGCTCTCTACTATATCTCACTGCTAGTAGACCAGATATTATGTATGCTACATGTGTCTGTGCTAGGTACCAAGCCTGCTCTAAAGAATCTCATTATACTGCAGTCAAAAGGATTCTGAGATATCTTAAGGGCACACCTAATCTAGGCCTTTGGTACCCTAGGAATAGAGATTTTCTACTAACAGGTTATTCAGATGCAGACTTTGCAGGCTGTAGAGAGGATAGAAAGAGTACAACAAGTACTTGTCAATTCTTGGGAGGAAGATTGATATCATGGAGTAATAAGAAGCAGACCAGTGTGGTAATATCCACAGCTGAGTCAGAATATATTGCTGCTGGCAGCTGTTGTGCACAACTATTGTGGATACAACATCAGCTTAAAGATTATGGTATTCAAGTAAGTAGAACACCTCTTTTGTGTGATTCTAAGAGTGCAATTTCTATTGCTAATAATCCTGTTTCTCATAGTAGAACTAAGCATATAGAAATTAAATACCATTTTCTTAGAGAACATGTACAAAGAGAAGACATCTCATTGGAATTTGTTAAAACAGATTATCAAATAGCAGATGTATTCACTAAGCCACTGGATGAAACAAAATTCAATAAATTTGAAATTGAATTAGGCATGCTGACCATTGATTAGGTTATCAACAAACTTACAAGTGGCATTAGATTATCAAGTGGTATTGACAAAAACAGAAATTGGCTAAGTAAAATAGTGTCGACACATTCAGTGATAATGTGTCGACTCAGTAAAGTCATGTCGACTAGTCAGAGAATATGTGTCGACACAGAGAATTTGTGTCGACACTTAAGAATCAAATAGTCGACTCATCCAGGAATGTAGTGTCGACTTCACCAGAATAGTGGTGTCGACACTTACAGATTTTGTGTCGACACTTATCTTAAGAATCGACACAGAATTTCTGATGCTCTACTATGTCTCTCAAGTGTCGACATATCCACAATTGGTGTCGACATATAGTAGACAGACTTGCTGTCAAGACAATTGAAGTTTGTGTCGACACACTCCATTTGTGTCGATACATATAGACTGTTTTTGCCCGCCTTTTGATTTTCTTTCAATAGAAGGTATAAATAGGTCAAAAAAACTTATTCTGTCGACACGCTTACAAGGTTTTCGAGACTGAAACCCTGTGTCGACATTCTCTCTCTCTCTTCTCTCAAGCTTTCTCGTCTGATCAATGACACCAAAGGTTGAAGATAACATCAACGAAGGATATGAGTTGGTACGCAATGCCTTTGCGGATGCCCCGACAGATATTCAAAGGGTTATAACTATAATCTCTGAATCTGGATTAGAGTTTCTAGTTTCTGAACCTTCAAAGATATGGAAGAAGGAGGTGCTTGAATTCTTTACCTCTGCATCAGTGGATTCAGCTGGTCTCAAGATAAAATCCACAGTTCATGGGACAAAGGTGAAAACTCACACCAAGAAGTTTAAGAAAGATTCTACAATTGCCTATCGTTGAGAATGAAGAAGAGGTCCCAGCCTCTAAGTCTAGGGAGGCTCTCCAATGGTGTGGATTGGATCCAAACTTAAAGATTGGAGCTGCTTTTAACAGAAAAGGGATGAACCAACAAGGCAAGTTTCTGTCAGAAGTAGTTGGGAAAGTAATTTTGTGCAAACCAGGTGGACATGATAGGATTTCAGCCTATATATTCAGCCTAATGACCAGAATTGTATTTACAATTCCCACTGACTGGTCAGCTGTAGTATTTGATAAGATCAAGGAAGGAATCAAGAAGCCAAATCTGGCTAGAATTGTGAGTTTATACCTGACTGGAGTGATCCCTGAGGTTATGCAACAACTGCCTGGGTACAAGATTAATCACATGAGGAAGATGGATATGAGATTATTTTCAAGATGGGATAGGGTGCTGTCTAAAGATGTGCCTGATGAGAGCAGGCAGGACACCCCTGTGAGATCCCCTACACATGATCTAGGCACCACCCAGCATCAAGAAGAGCAAGTGAGAGAGCAGGTTGAAGATCAGCCTGAGTCTACTCAAGTTCAGAAAGAAACCATTCCTGCACAGATGCAGGTGGAGCAAGCTCACTCTCCTACCCAGAATGTATCTACTTCTGAACAGGTAAAGGGAGAGAAAGTGAGTTTTTCCTATCTAGGACATTACTAATATTTCTATTCCTGCACAGGTGTAGGGGGAACAAGTGTATTCACCTGCCCAGGATATTACAAATACTGATCAAGTGCAGGGGGAGAAGATGTCTGTACAAGTGCAAGAGGAAGAACAAATCAATTTATTAAAAGATTTGAATATTGCAGATCTGGATGATTTAACATCTGTTCAAGCTCAGAAGGAATACACTCTAGATGAGTTATTTCCTAATATTGAAATTGCTTCTGATAGAGTAGAGGAGGAGCAAGACAATGAAAAGGCACTAGACATGGAGATAGAGCAAGAAATTGAGGAGGAGCAAGTAGTTGAGGGGGAGCCTGTGCATGTTGAGGCTGAGCAACATGTCACTGAAACTAATATTCCTCCTACTTCTCCTGACAGAGTTCAAATTGAAAGTTCATCTGATTCTGAGAATGAAGAAGCCAGACTGGCTAAGAAGAAAAAGCTCATGGTCTTTCAGAGAAGGAGCAAAAGCTATAAGCAGACTCTACAGACTACAACACTCCAATCTCCTTCTGAATTTAATTATAACAAGTTTATGGTAGACTTGCAAGTTAAGTTGGATGAACACAGATTGGCTGTTGAAAAGTATGTTGATGAGAGCAATAAATCCCTTCAATTTGACTTGGCTCAAGATATTAAATCTATTAGATTTGAAGTAAATATGAATAAGAAGGAGATGACAGATTGCTTTCATAAGGGAGGTAATGTTGTAGTGTTTTTGGCTAAACAACAACAGTCTATCCTCACTAAAGTGGATGATATTGCTTTAAAGCTAGGTTATGTTCTGGAGAATCAGCTGAGGATGAATGATAATTTGACTGAATCTCACCATGAAATTCTTGAAGAGTTCACCAAAGCTACTGCAGGGATGACTAAAGCAAGAGCAAAGGAGATGGAAGAGTTTGATAAGAAACTTCAAGAAGCCATTGAATCAGTTAAGACTGCCATCACTACATCTCAGAAGGAAATATCTGACAAACTTCAGAAATTGAAACCATATTTTAAAAATGGTGTGAATTATCTAGATGGCCAGATCAGATTTCAGAAGGATGATCTAAGAGATCATATTACTAGAGAAGTCATAAAGGGGGAGAGGTTGTTAGTTCATGCTAGCTCAGAACACACCAAATGGGTGACAAATAGTATTCGAGCCATATTGGGATATCCACCTTTGTGTGATGATGCTATGGTGGCTGAGTCAGGAATTCAAACAGGTCTACTTGAAGGCAATCAACCTGAGATTGCCCAAGTCATTTACCCTCCTCCTGATTTTGATATGATTGATCAGCAAGTTCAGGATATGTATAGTCCTCCAAAGGAGGTTACCAAGGTTGTTATTGAAAAAGTTGATAATCCTGATGCCAACTTGCAAGAACAGCAAGATGCTCTACTATCCAAGAAAAGATTTAGAGAGCAGGCTGAACTTAAGCCAGATTTTGAGCAGTGGAGCCCTACTTCAAGAAATATTATACTAACTGCATGGAAGGCTGTAAAGGACCAAGTACATGATAGAGGGAAGTGGTATAATGAAATGGAATGACAAAAGCATGAAGCTAGGCAAGAAGCTATAGTACAGTTCAGGAGAAAAGCCAAGCTGGGTAGGCTGCCACCAGATGCTCAGGAGCCGAGCAAGTACTTTCCAAAGCCCTTTCATTACTTTGAAAGGTAAAGGCTCAAGGAAGAAGTACAGAAGAAAGCTGAGCTAAAAGGCAAGAAGCCAGCTGAAGTTGCTGAAGCTCCTGTGAAGGCTCAAATCCAATCTGGCAAAGGAATTGTCATAAAAGAGCCTGATCAGTCTTAGTTCTAAGTTCTTTCAAAAGTGTTTTGAAATGTTTTGTTTAATCATTCAATGTAAACATCTGTAATCAAACATTACCAAGTTATAAACAAAATTTTGTTTGGAATCATATATTCATGTTCACTCTATGATGGATTGTTAATATTTTGTTTATATTAAGTATTCCTGTAATGTCATACATCATCATATTATATTTGTTATAAATGGTGTATATCATTAACTAAAAGGGTTATGACTTCTCCAAATAGGGGGAGATTGTTGGGTACATTGGAAAATGTGTACCTGATTTGAAGAAGCCTAACTTAGCTTAATGATATACATCAAGGTGTATTTGATGTTGTTTTATGTTGACATGTGCAGGTGAAGAAGTATTAAAGAATACAGGAAATTATTCTAAGTCCATATGTCGACACCTAAAGAAATTGTGTCGACACTTCAGAATAATTGTGTCGACACTTGAAGGAAGCTGTGTCGACACAGAGAAAGATAGTCGACCACATTTGTGTCGATACTGGGAAGCAGTGTCGACTCACAGAAAGATAGTCGACCACATTTGTGTCGACACTGGGAAGCAGTGTCGACTCACAGAAAGATAGTCGACCACATTTGTGTCGACAATGGAAAGCAGTGTTGACTCACAGAAAGATAGTCGACCTCAACTATGTCGACACCTGAAGGCAGAGTCGACACATACTGAGTTCTGAATCTACAACAACTGTGTCGACACACAAGACTTGTGTCGACACACTGCAAAGTCAAGACCAAGTTATTTTCTGAAGAAAGATGAAGTGTTGAGTTGACACAAATTCTCTGTGTCGACTCATTCTCAAGATGAAGTTCTGAAGAAGCAGTGTCGACTTAAAGGCAAACTAGTCGACATCGTCAAAGGCTGTGTCGACACCAAAGTTACTTGTGTCGACACATATAGACAGTTGGTCTCGACACTTTCTGACAGTCTGTCTCAACACTTTGCTGTCCAAGACTAAGGCACAAGATCTGTTTGAAGACTTGACAGCTGTGGGTTGCAACCGGTTAACTGATGTTGTCAGACTTGTCAGAAGTCAGTTAGAAACCGGATCAGCCGGTTACCATGAAGAAGATCTATAAATAGACAGATTCAGAGAGAAGTAACATATTAGAATTTTGGCAATCAATTTGAGAAATCAAATCAAGAAGGAGTAATACACAAAAGAAGATCTTCATCAGAAGATCTAAGAAGACGATCTCAGGATCAGTCTAAGAAGAGTTCTTTCAAGAATTCAGAAGTATCATCAAAGGTGTTGGATAGAGAGGGATCCAGCCAATTGAAGAAGAAGGAAGCCAGCATTGGTTTCTCAAGAAGCTGTTTGGAAATCAACTCAGCTAAGTTCAGATTCAAGAAGCTTTGAAGAAAGCTCAGATTCAGTTGATTTCATCAGCTGATCAAGAATTGTCTTGTTCTTTTCTCTCTCAACAAAGGCAAGACATTAAAAACTTCTTTTCTAATTTCTGTAGGATCTGTCAATACAGATCTGAGTTGTAAGCCTGTGTTATAAAGGCTGAGTGTAGGAGAGTTGATCTCTGAGTGGTACGGCTGTTTGCTTGAGTGTAGGAGAAGATTCTTCTCTGAGTTGTAGGCTTTGTGATAAGGCTGAGGTAGGGCTGTTTGCCTGAGTATAGGAGAAGGTTCTTCTCTGAGTTGTAGGCTTTGTGATAAGGCTGAGGTAGGGCTGTTGAGCCTGAGTTGTAGGAACCTTTTCAGGTTCTGAGCTGTAGGATCTGTGGATCTGAGTAAAGAGGAAGTTTGGCCGAATCTAGCATACTGCTAGATAGGTGAAGGGGGAAAGTGGATGTACCCAGACCTTGGGGAACCACTATAAAACAGTGTGCAATCTATGATGGTTAAATTTCTGTGACTGCTGTGCTGTGTGTTTTAATTCTGTAATTGAATTCTGCCAAAAAGTGTTAACAAGCATTAGAACCTATTCACCCCCCCTCTAGGTGTTTAGGTTGTCTTGAAAGTAAAACTATCAGAAGGGGTCACGCCCTAGGTCACGGGCATGATGGGTCGGTCATGGGCATGACGGGTCGGTCACGGGCGTGACCACCCCTTGACTCGAAATCTTGGTCGATAAACTTTAATTCCTGGGCTTCCCAGGGTTCTGTTAAGACAAAACCACTCCCAGGGGTCTAGTCGAAAATGGGATGTTACAGCTTTAGGCACACGTTATGGGCATTATGAGTTCACCGTCATGCCATTTGTGCTGACGAATGTGCCATCCATGTTTATGGATTTGATGAACAGGACGTTCAGAGAATACTTGGTCTAGTTCGTGATAGTTTTTATCGATGATATACTAGTGTACTCGCAGTGCGAGGATGATCATTTCAAGCATCTACAAATGGTATTGGAGATCATGAGGAAGAACCAACTGTATGCTAAGTTCTCTTAATGTGAATTTTGGTTGTCCTCGGTAGTATTCCTTGGTCACGAAGTTAGCGGTGAAGGAGTTGCGGTGGATCCGACAAAGATAGTTGCGATACGCGAGTGTCCTGTGTTGTCTACTGTGGCGGAAGTCCGGAGTTTTCTGGGACTTGCCGGCTATTACAGGCGCTTCGTGGAGAACTTATCGCGGATAGCATTGCCCCTCACTACTCTGATAAGGAAGGACCAGAAGCTTGTTTGGCCGCCGGAGTGCGCACAAGATTTCGAAGATCTAAAGTGACTCTTGACCACGACACCTGTCTTATGTTCGCCTTGTGGTTCTGAAGGCTTTGATGTTTATAGTGACGCCTCTGGGAGTAGTTTAGGCCATGTTCTGCTTCAACACGGGTCGGTGATAGCTGATGGATCACGTTAGTTAAAGTTGCATGAGAGGAACTACCCGGTGCATGATTTGGAGTTGGTGGCCATGGTATTCGCTCTCAAGCTTTGGAGGCATTATTTGTATGGGGTAAAGGTCGATATATATTCAGATCACAAGAGCCTGAAGTATCTGATAGATTAGAAGGACCTGAACATGCGACAACATAGGTGGATGGAGTTCTTTGGGGACTACACCTATAAGATTCATTATATTCCCGGGAAGGCGAATGTCGTGGCAGATGCTCTGAGTCATAGGACTCCTGCACGGGCCAACTGGTTACAGATGCTTGATGAGCGGCTTATTTAGGACTTGGAGGCCTTGGAGATCGCTTGTGTTGACAAGGGATCTAGTACAAACACATGTTTGAGTTGGACGGAGGTTCAATACGACCTCGCGGATAGGATTCGATAGGCTTTGGAGTTGGACGTGAGCTTGGAACGTCACTGGAAGGAAGCCATTGATGGGTCTAACGACCTGTTCTCTATCGACGATGGCTTTTTGTGCAAAGGTAGTCGATTGTGCATTCCCAATGTGGGGAAGTTATGAGAAGAATTGATATACGAAGCGCACTTTACAAAGTACTCGATTCACCCCGGGAGCACCAAGATGTTCAAGGACATAAAGAAATCATTTTGGTGGCCGGGTCTGAAGAAAGACATAGCGTTGTATGTTGCGAAATGTCAAACATGTGCCTTGGTGAATGATGAATTCTAGAAGCCTGGCAGATTCCTAAAGTCTTTGCCCATACCGAAGTGGAAATTTGATGACATCTCCATGGATTTCGTTCACGGTTTGCCGAGATCACACAAGGGGAACAATGCCATTTGGGTGGTCGTTGATCGTTTAACGAAGGTGTCACATTTTATACCCAATAGGAAGGATGATTCAGTGGAGAAGCGGGCGAAGCTTTATGTGGGTAGCATAGTCCGATTGCACGACGTGCCCCGGAGCATTGTCAGTGACCGAGATGGTCGGTTCACGTCTAATGACTGGAGGCTCATTCATCAGTTGTTGGGTACCAAGTTGCATTTCAGCATGACTTTTCACCCACAGACAGATGGGCAAACTGAAAGAGTGAATAAGATAATGGAAGATATGTTTCGTATGTGTGCATTGGATTTTATGAAAAGATGGGAGGACCATCTTTTTATGATTGAGTTCGCTTATAATAATAGCTACCAAGCAAGCATTCAGATGGTACCTTTTGAGTCTCTGTACAGGAGGAGGTGTCGTACGCCATTGTCTTGGGTAGAAATGGGAGAATCGAAGCTGTACAAGCGAAGAGACGTTGAAGATGCTACTTCAACGATACGGTTGATTCGAGAATGACTACTTATTGCTCTAGATAGACAGACCATGTACTACAATGCCAAGCATCAGAACGTGGAGTTTGCGGAGGGCGATTGGGTATACCTAAAGATAAAGCCGTTTAAAGGCGTATCGAGGATTCGACGCTTAAAGAAGCTTAGTCTGAGGTATGTTGGGCCTTAATATATAGATCTTGGAGCGGGTTGGTGAAGCCGCCTATCGTTTGGCTCTTTCGGTGGAGTTGAGCAGTTTGCATGATGTATTTCACATCTCAATGCTGTGGAAGGCTATTCAAGACTCTACTCAAGTGGTTGCTACGAATCAAGTGTCGATCGATAGTGGGTTGACGAAGAAGGTCAAGCCCATTCGCATTGAGGATGTGTAAGTCAAACAACTTCATAATAAAGTCATCAGGATGGTCAAAGTCCGATGGGACAATTGCGGTCGTGAGGAGCTTTTGTGGGAGTAAGAACATACCATTCTTGATGTACAACCTCGGGCTCGTAGGAGCAGAAGGCGAGATGGGTTAGAGAGGAGGCTATTTTGCTGGGCGAGATGGACCCAAGCAAGAGCTGCCTCGATAGGCGAGTGGATCCCAGGGAAGGGACCACTCACGGGGAGAGAGCTGCTCGCTAGGCTAGTGGGGCCGAGGAAGGAGTCAACTCGCTGGGCGAGAGGGCTCTAGAGGGGGGAGCTCTCGCAAGCGAGATGACAAAGAGCCGACTCGCTGGGTGGGAGGGCTCCAGAGGGGGGAGCTCTCACCTGCAAGATGACGCTCTCGCCAAGCGCCGGTTCGACGAGAGGCCTAATGATCGGTTTAGTGTTCAGTCAAAGGTCGGTTCAGGTAGAGAGGGGTTTAACTTTTTATCCCCATGTGATTTTACACTTGTACCCTGAGTGGTCTGCATATAACCCCTCAGAACAGCGGAGTTTGGCTATTGGTAGACCCGACTAGGGGTATTTTGGTAATTTTCGGTTGGTTCAGTTTGGTTATTGGCAATTAAGATTCAGAGGCCTATAAATAGACTGATAAGGTGCCTGATAGAAGGTTGTTGCCCCTTCTTTTCTTCTTCTAAGGCACCTAACTCAGCATTGTCTAGGGAGGGGGAGAATTAATAATTCTTCCTGGTAAGAGGTGGGACCTCCCCGCTGAAGCCCACGGTCTTTTCCTCTGAGATTCTCATCTAGGGGTGGTTCGAGAAGAATAAGTGTGAGCTGCAGTTTTAGATCCGAGCTTTAGGGGGAGTAAGGTTTACTGGCTCCAACATTTTTGGTGTGGTGAGCGTGGATCGCAGCCTACACAAAAGAACCTTGGACTACTCCATGGCAGGAGATCTTGGAGAAGGAGATGAGGGCGGGTCTTAGAAGTCGGGAGGATAAGTTGGGAGAGAGGAGTTCATGGCATCCATTAGATGCATCATGGACATGTTGCAACAGATCTCACAACGAGGTGATTGCGTGACCCCCCACCTCAGGCGCCTGGTCTCGCGCCTTAGGAGGGGATCGTCTCGGCAAGAGTAGGCGAGGATGCACTGGGGGGGGGAGACCAGGGAAGGAGAAAGTTATAGAAGGAAGCTGGCGAGAACTGGAGGGAAGGGAGCTCTTTGCTAGTCCTGTGAGTGCCGTCTCGCCAGGGGAGATGGTCGCGCGAGTGGAAGTGGTGAGACCTCCGGCGAGAGGGTCTCCCTTTTGAGAGTTGATTCTTTCGGCTCCCATCCCGGAAGGTTTTCACGAGCCGGAGATGACCTACTATGCGGGGAAAGACGACCCCCTCCAGCACTTGCAATGGTTTGTAGGCACAGTCTCCATCAGGCCGATGACAGACGCATTCAAGTGCCGCCTTTTCACCATCACCTTGAAGGACAAAGCCAGGGACTGGTTTCATCAACTCCCGACAGGGTTGATATATGGTTTCGAGGACTTGAGTAGGAGCTTTCAGTTGAGCTTCTCGACCTCGAAGAAGAGGAAGAAGAATCCGGAGTCTATTTTTCTGATCAAGAAGAAGGCCGATGAGTCCTTGGCCGAGTATGTGGATCGCTTCCAGGAGTAAATCCTAGACATTCAGGAGGTGCCAGGATTTGCTCTCCAAATGCCTTCACCATGGGGTTGAGGGAGGGCTTATTCAAGATGAGTCTTACTAGGAAGGCGGCATTATCGTTCGAAGGGTTGATGGAGAAGGCAGCAAAGGAGATAGCTATGAAGGCAGCAAACCCGGCGTTTGCAAAGAAGTTGGCAAGGTTGACGGAGGTGGAGTCGAGGAAACTAGGAGGAGTGAGGAAGCAAGAAGGAAGGAGGAGGGAAGAGCTGAGGGGTCTGGTGTATCAAGAGTTGGGTTAGAGGCAGCCAGGAGGCGCTGTTCAAGGGCAGGGAAGAGGTTTCCCCCAAGGGGGAAGGAACTACTACCAGGGAGGACCAGGGAGGTTCAATCAACTAGGGTGGGGATATGGTCCCAGAACACTCCCACCCTCGCCTCAACAAGCTATGACCATCGGCCGAGGGTGGGGGAGAGGAAAGGAGCAGGGAAGAGCGTGAGTTGGAGCAAGTAGAAGGAGGAACCACCCGAAGGGAAGGCAGGAGGGGGAGGTAGCTTTGTCGTGTTGTGACTTCCACGAGGAGGAAGGCCACGTGACTGCTACCTGCCCGGAGTTTCTTGAATTGAAGGAGAGGAGAGGAGTAGGTGAGCAGCAGCTACCAATGCGGATAGTAGAGGTGACTGGAACTTGGGAGGAGGATCGATGTGTAGACCGATCGAATGTGGGAGATCGAGGGGGGATTGGGGTGATCCATGGGGGGTGGGGATTGAGGATACCCGCAAGGCTAGCCTTCATACCATGTACCGTCGGAGCATTGCCTTGACGTCAAAAATCCCACCCCCAGATGAGAAGATCACTTTTTCCAAGAAGGACTTGCCGGATCATGAGGATCCATTTTGTGATGCATTGGTGATTCAGACCGCCATCGAAAACTTCACGGTATCAAGGATCTTGGTGGATAACGGGAGTTCAGCGAATGTCATTTTCAAGAAGGCATTCAACGAGATGAGGGTAGAGGCTAGGAGGGTGTTGGCAGCAGACAGACCGCTGTTCGGATCTTCAAGAGAAAGGAAGGAGGTCGAGGAAGGAGCAGGACTCCAAGTGACTCTAGAAGGGCTGTCCAGGAATTAACGCTTTGTGATAGTGGATGCTCGCAGCAGTTACAAAGCCATCTTTGGGCGCCCCTTGATCAGCTCCTTCAGATGCATACCATCATCTTTCCATCAATGCTTGAAGATCAACTCAGGGGGGACTTAGATCAGGGTGCGAGGAGATCTAAAGGTTGCCAGAGAATTCTACGTGACAGCGGTGAACACCATTTCTTGGAAAGGTGATGCTGAGGAGCTGGAGAAGAGGATGGAGCAGTGGGAGCAAGAGGAGAGAGAAGCTATAGGAGTGGAGAGTGGCATTGTGGGGGAGCCAGAAATGGCGGGAGAGCAGGAGGTCAGAGGAGAGGTGGAAGAGGAGAAAGAAGCTGTAGGAGTGGAGAGTGGCATTGCGGGGGAGCCAGAAATGGCGGGAGAGCAGGAGGTCAGAGGAGAGGTAGAAGAGGAGAAAGAAGCTGTAGGAGTGGAGAGTGGCATTGCGGGGGAGCTAGAAATGGCGGGAGAGCAGGAGGTCGGAGGAGAGGTGGAAGTGTTGGGTTTCTCTTTGAGGATGGCACAACGCGTGTGCATGCAGCGGAAGGAATAAAACATCAAGAAGACCCAAAAGAGATGGGATCGAGCCACGAATGTTGAATCAAGAAGTAAACAAAATTACTAGGCAAAATACCTTAGTGGCGTTGAGTCACAACTCAACGGAGATGCTCCAAGCTTCGAGTCCTCGTCGGTGGTGAGTTCTACGTGGAATAACGTCCACGTCTCTGAAGAAATCCACACAAGCGGGAGAACACCGAGCTTCGTCGCACGAAGGGTCGGGAAGGAGATCAACCGCACCTTTGCACTTCCACGGACTGTTAGGTCCGCTCCAGGAAAAGCAACGCCGACGACTGTCGCCGGAGAGGATGAGGTCGGCGGAGTGAAGAGGCGGTGGAAGCGGAACTCTTCCGTCCGGCGGGGCTCAGGATTTGGCGGAGTGAGCGGCAAAACACTTCCGTCGGGTTCAATCCAGCTACAGGAGAAATGCCCGATCTGTCGAGAGCCTTCACATCCCAAAACCATAAGTCCCCTTTTATACCAAAAGCATAAAAGTATCGCTATCCGCACACCGCACAGAACAAGGTTTCCGGAAAATTCGGCGAGAATCACTTACAGGTTCGACGAGAATCAGTCGGCGAGATTGACAGGCAGATTCGGCGAGAATCAGCAGCGAGATTCGGCGAGAATCAGCAGACAGTCTCGACGACACTGTCGTCGATTCTCGACAATTTCAGCAAATTGATTCTCGACAATTTTGCCTTAGTCGGCGAGACAGGCTCGACGACTCCCGTCGATTCTTGACGACTTTGCCTTAGTCGGCGAGACATACTCGACGACACCCTTTGATTCTCGACGATTTTTCCTTTGGCAACGTTTGCCCGACCTATTCTGGGTGGTTATTGGTAACCCTTACCAACACAGTCAATCTTCCAACTTCTCCACATGCTCTTATGTGCGACCCTGCAGGCTCATATCACGTTGGCAGTGAGATTACATGTTTGACCACTTCTAGATCATGATGGTAACTCCAACAGTCTCCCACTTGATCTTGAAGGTATCAAACAAAAAACCTCACAAACAATGAGCGACATCTAGCAATGCATCATTGCTCCCCAAGCAATAAGAGTTCATAACTCATAAGCCTTTATGAACAATGTCCCAGCATTGTCTTTGTCCCTTTGTCCCTTACATCCGGAAAGAACTAGAGGTATGGACCGTATCACCCTCATAATAGCTCAATCTGAGTTTCTTGATCTAGAACGGACTTCCAGAGAATGGTGAGTCCAATATCACATATTGACTCAACCTAGCATGGCCATGTATTTCTTAGTCCAGTTCCATCAAGGGGCCCATGGATGCAACTCCTATCATATAGGAGGACAAATCCCATATCTACCCACACACAAACACCCAAATGATTCGTAACGTGCCCAACAACCACCCTTATCATCAACCTTTCTAAAGAAAGACTTTAGATGGCATCAAAGCACGCTCTTCCTCACTTGATGAATGTTGTGACTTCAGGTCCAAGGACCACAACACCATTGTCAATTGAGACCTACTCGTGATACATTTAGATAACAATCCACAGAGTAGTCTCAGGTTGGGTCTGTCCAATACAACTTATTCATTAACAAGTACCCACGTGATGACTTGATATCACAATATCATGACCTGTGAGAACTGGTCATCAGTCAACGCACGTGCTAGTCTTAATGTATCATCATCAACCTTGGTTTCTATGATGATACAACGACCAGGGACCTTTTAAGAATGAAGCTTCAAATAAATCACAGGCTCTCACATTCAAGTATCGTACTTGATGTCCTATGGAAGCAAACATTCTAAGGGTATTTATTATGTTAACATTTAACTATCACATAGAGAAATCATAATAAAAGAACTAGCCATTAATAGTTAAAGGAAAAACATAGGTACACAATTCATCATATGAATAAACAATAAACAGCCAACAGAATATATGTTTACATGCAACGCACAAGGCTCTCACTAGAGTTGATCATTTAGGTATCGTATACCCATTGATCTAGTATGACCATCATGCTTTCCTTGCGCGAGAGGCTTTGTTAGTGGATCCGCAATATTCTCCTCAGTCGGCACTCTGCAAATGTTCACATCTCCTCGTTCGACAATCTCACGAATAAGATGGAACCGCCGAAGTATGTGCTTGGAGCACTGATGGGATCTAGGTTTCTTAGATTGTGCAATTGCACCATTGTTATCACAGTAGAGAACTACGGGACAACCAATGCTAGGAACTACATCAAGCTTGTCGAAGAATTTCCTAATCCATACAGCCTCCTTCGCTACATTAGCTGCAGCAATATACTTGGCCTCTGTTGTAGAATCAGCAACTGTCTCTTGCTTGGAAATCTTCCAGCTCACAGCTCCTCCATTAAGGCAAAACACAAAACCTGATTGAGACATTGAGTCGTCCCTATCAGTTTGGAAGCTAGCATCCGTGTAACCACTTACAACGAGCTCTTCCTCTCCACCATACACCAAGAACAAATCCTTTGTCATTTTCAAGTACTTCAGGATATTCTTGACTGCAATCCAGTGACACTCAACGGGGTCTGACTGATACCTGCTAGTCATGCTCAAAGCGAAGGAGACATCGGGTCGAGTACATAACATTGCATACATGATTGATCCAATTGCCGAAGCATATGGAATCAACTTCATGCGGTCCTTATCTTCACAAGATTTTGGACACTTTTCCTTAGAGAGATTCACACCATGAGACATGGATAAAAATCCTTTCTTGGACTCAAGCATGTTGAACCGCTTCAACACCTTCTCAATGTATGTACTCTGGCTCATACCCAACAACTTCTTCGATCTATCTCTATAGATCTTAATACCGAGTATATAAGTCGCTTCACCCAAGTCCTTCATAGAAAAGCAGTTCCCTAGGTTGTTCTTAATAACTTTCAGGGTAGGAATGTCATTCACAATCAAAAGTTTGTCATCTACATACAATATCAAGAAGACAACAATGCTCCCACTGATTCGCTTGTAAATACAAGGCTCATCTTTATTCTTGATGAAACCAAACTCTTTGATTGTCTCAGCAAAATGAAGATTCCAACTTCGAGAGGCCTGCTTCAGTCCATAGATGGACCTATTCAACTTGCATATTTTAGTTGCTTCATTTGGGGATACAAAACCCTCGGGTTGTGTCATGTACACTTTCTCAAGGAGGTTTCCATTAAGGAAAGCCGTTTTGAAATCCATCTGCCAGATCTCGTAGTCATAATACGCAACAATAACAAGTAATATCCTTATGGACTTTACCATGGCAACAGGGGAAAAGTTTCATCATAGTCAATACCATGAATTTGCTTGAAACCCTTAGCCACCAGTCGCCCTTTGAATGTCTGTACATTCCCATCCATGTCGGTCTTCTTCTTGAAGACCCACTTGCACCCTATGGGTCATACCCCTTCAGGTGGTTCCACCAAGTTCCAAACTTGGTTTGCATACATAGAGTCCATTTCGGATTTCATAGCCTCAAGCCATTTGTCGGAGTCCGGTCCATTCATAGCCTCTTGGTAGGTTGCTGGTTCATCATCATGATCCATAAGCAACACATTACCTATTTGAGACATGAGAAATCCATATCGCTCAGGCTCAAATCTCGGTCTACAATCTCTACGTAGGACTTGTGTTTCTTGAGCAGGTTCTCTAGCTACAACATCTTGTAGGCCTGTCTCAGAATCCAATTCCGGTTCATTCACTATTTGTGGTTCTTGAACTTCTTCAAGTTCTACCTTTTCAGTCTTTATTGATAAGAACTCTTTATCCAAGAAGACGCCGTTCCTTGCGACAAACACTTTGCCCTCGGACGGTAGGTAAAAGTAATACCCTTTCGTTTCCTTAGGATATCCCACCAGATAACATTTATCCGATTTGGGTTCTAGCTTGTCAGGCATTTGACGTCGCACGTATGCCTCACAGCCCCAAATTTTAATGAATGACATACTAGGACGCTTCCCAGTCCATATCTCATATGGTGTCTTCAGAACCGTTTTTGTTGGAGCGCGATTCAGTGTCATTGCAACAGTCTCTAAAGCAAAACCCCAAAAGGAAACAGGCAAGTCTGCATGACTCATCATCGAACGTACCATGTCTAATAGAGTACGATTTATTCTCTCAGACACACTATTATGTTGTGGTGTTCTAGGTGGAGTGAGCTGTGATATAATACCACACTCTTTCAGATGATCACGGAACTCATGACTCAGGTATTCGCCACCTCGATCAGATCAGAGTGCTTTAACCCTTTTACCCAACTGGTTTTCTACTTCATTCTTGAACTCTTTGAACTTTTCAAAGGTCTCGGATTTGCACTTCATAAGATACACATATCCGTATCTACTGAAATCATCAGTAAATGTAACGAAGTAGAAATACCCACCTCTAGCCATGGAGCTCATGGGTCCGCATACATCACTATGTACAACACCCAAGAGATCCTCAGCCCTCTCAGTATAACCAATTAAAGGGGCTTTAGTCATTTTGCCTAACAAACAAGATTCACATTGCTCAAATGATTCATAATCAAATGAGTCCAAAAGTCCATCTTTATGGAGCTTGGATATGCGCTTCTTATTTATATGGCCCAAACGACAGTGCCATAGATATGTAGGGTTTGAGTCATTTGTTCTTAGTCTTTTATTATTTTCTACATTATAGATCTGATGGTCCAAGTTCAAAATATAAAGACCATTAAACAATTGGGCTACAGCATAACAAACATCATTCTTAAATATAGAACAACAGTTGTTCCTAATTATAAAAGAAAATCCAATCATGTTCAAGCATGAAATGGATATAATGTTTCTAGTTATTGCCGGAACAAAATAACAGTTAACTAGTTCTATTACAAGCCCACTGGGCAAAGAAAGACGGTAAACCCCTACGGCTACAGCAACAACTCTTGCTCCATTGCCGACACGCAGGTCCACCTCCCCTTTACTCAGCAATCTTCTCCTTCCTAGTTCCTGCACATTTGTACAAATGTGTGAACCACATCCGATATCCAATACCCAAGATGAAAGAGCAGAAAGGTTTATTTATATAACGTAAATGTTTGAAGCGGAAGTCATACCTCCCTTCATTTTCTGCAAACCCTCAATATAAGAAGGACAGTTCCTCCTCCAATGACCAGCCTTGCCACAGTGGTGGCATTTCCCCTCCTTCACCATGCTCTTCTTTTTCATCAGTGCAGAAGACTTGGGCTCGAGATGTGACTTAGGTCCCACCTTCGTCTTCTTAGAGCCCTTGGCCTTGCCCTTGCCCTTATACACCATCAGTATGGGGCTGGCAGGCTTGGCCTTCTTCATATTGATCTCGGCAGTTCTCAACATGCATAGGAGCTCGGGCAGTGTCTTATCTATTTCATTTATGTTGTAGTTCAAGACAAACTGCTCATAACTGTCCGGTAACGATTGCAGGATCAGATCTTTGGCCAACTCTTGACCCAGAGGAAAACCCAGCCTTTCAAGGTTCTCTATATACCCAATCATCTTGAGTATGTGAGTCCCTACTGAGTCTCAAACTCCCATCTTGCACTGAAACAACGCTTTTGTGATGTCAAACCTCTCTTGACGAGCCTGCCCTTGAAACATTTTCTTGAGATGCTCGTCAATCTCCTTGCACCCCATGTTCTCATGTTGCCTTTGAAGCTCAGAGTTCATGGTGGCAAGCATAAGGCATTCGACGTCTAAGGCGTCATCAGTATACTTCTTATAAGTATCTTTATCAGCACGGGAAGAATTCCCGGTCGGCACCTCGGGGGCTTCGTCTTCCATGACATAGAGCTTTCGCTCTTGCCTGAGAACAATTCTCAGGTTCCTGTACCAGTCCATGTAGTTAGTCCCACTAAGCTTATCCTTCTCAAGGATGGCTCTTAGAGATAGAGTGGAGTGTGAACCACTTGCCATGGAATTCTACAAGAATTCATGCAGAATAATATCAGTACCAAGATTTCAAATACAATTTATTTTAATTTGGACTTCAATTAAAACTCCCACTATTTTATTCGAAATAATAGCCCTCACTATCAATTCGGAGAGTTCATGCGAGCTACTCTATTAGTGGACAAGATCCGTATTTCACCAACACAATGAGTCATCTTTAGCTTTCCTCTCACAATGCGGTTATTTAGGTAGGCAACGCTTGCCAATTGCATCCTCATGCAATTCTGGTATGGTTAGTGAATAACTCCTTATTCGCATCCATCATATGGTGCATGCCAACCCTATGCCTCTAGGCACTTAACCTTTGAGGTCACCTAGTTAAGCTAGACCCGATGTCGACAGTGGGATATCACAATTATCCGCTCGCACCCTTACTAAGATAGATTAATGCACCTTGCTTTGGCAAGCCCACACTTCATCGATCGAGGCAGGAAGAGTGTCATCCATCGGAAGACATCCGAACACTTAATATTAGAAGAAGGGATTTTGATTATGGGTTAACAATTAATCATGATCAACATTTGATCAATGTGCCATCCACAGAAAAACAATTTCTAAAATCCACATGCATCCCTTATGTGCACAACCTGACACTATCAACATTTGATAGAAAGGAGGGCTAAATCTGAACATCCGGACTCTTCCAAATCTTCAGATTTACATGCATTGGACAAAAGTAAAGACAACTCAACTTAAAATAGTAGACAAGCTCGTCTCTCATTATTGGATGCAAAATCCAAAACAATACACTGGTTCACTAACCATTCGAGGGACGGTTACTGCTAAAGAAACAACAATTTCTAACAATTAGAAATTATCACGAAATCCCAGATGTTCCTGGCCGTGTTCCAAGGGGCAGAGCCCCTAACCTGTGGGTTATGGGCCCACCGATATCCCTTGGAAAAACCATCAACAATTGATGTACCAGGAATAAATCTAGACATTTAGAACACTTTTAAATCCCTAGGTTTACACGCACTGGAATAACCTAACTTCCAAAACAACAATAATGGCCGCAACCTGGCTCTGATACCACTATTGGATTTCTCTTTGAGGATGGCACAACGCTTGTGCACACAGCGAAAGGAATAAAACATCAAGACAACCCAAAAGAGATGGGATCGGGCCACGAATGTTGAATCAAGAAGTAAACAAAATTACAAGGCAAAATACCTTAGTGGAGTTGAGTCACAACTCAACGGAGATGCTCCAAGCTTCGAGTCCTCATCGGTGGTGAGTTCTACGTGGAATTGTAACGACCCCATCCGTTAGATGACGTATAGTAGAAGGTCCAGCCGGGGCCCCACACTATATGGCACCAACAGACGGTGAGGTCACAGGATAATACCAAACTAAACACGAATCCTAACTCAGAGCATTCTAGCGGAAGCTTTAAGTTGTAATTTGAACTCTAACCAGGAATGTCCAATATATAAACCACCTTTATATATAACCACGGAATGTACACAAATACATAGAGTTTGGCCTTAAGGCCTTACAGTTCCTCTTTTCACATCGTATGGTTTACAAACCTCGGCGCGCAGGCCGGCCATACATGAGTAAAAGAAAATAAGCAAAAACATTCGCTTAGCCTTCAAGGGCTAGCCGCAGCAGCAGCGGCAACAGCAGTAGGGCTTCAGCCCCTCACCTACCACTTGGCTCTCCAGCACCTGCATGGGAACAATCCACCCAACCGGTGGCAAACAATGCAACGGTCAGCATTCAGCTGACCCAATTATAACAATCCTACCCCTTTCTCGGGGCATGAGCATTCTTTCCCTGCAAAGCATGGCATCATCAAATAGCAACTATGTGCGCGCAGGCACATGCAAGCCATCACAACCATCGGCAACACGGCCCGACAGTCCGTGCACTCAGGGCACATTCTTGGTGTACCGGAATACCAGGGTCAACACCACCATCCATACGGTATTTGAGCATTCTAGTCTTTCCGGCGCGCGGGCCTAAGACTCTCATTAGGCGCTCCAACAAAACCTATAACCAGGCTTCCAAGTCGGACGGACCTAACGCAGGTACGGATCAGCCACCCCCCGTTGCTCAAGTCGTCGTGCCACCTCGAATACGGAAGTATCCATGGCTATTTATAGGCGCGGGTCAGTTTCACCTTTCCTATTCGGCAATCTGCCTTTTCATCGAGTTGCAGCCCAACGGCTCAACCGCTCATAAAGTGGCAACGCACGGCCACAAGAGTTGCATCCAACCCTCTTCATTTCCTGGACATCATCCAGTACTTCCTGCTGCACCAAGCAACAGGTAGGCACAAGGCAACACAAGCCATAATCACGGAGCCTTCTCCGATATGCAAACAAGCATCACCAATCCAGACCATGTCCAGATGGACTTCACACAACATGCCTAGAGCCATACTCCAATTCCGGCCTCTAACAAGGGGGACTTCACATATCTACCCCAAGGGACACCACAACCCACCGCACACTCGCGGGGAAGGGTTTTCCCTATGCAATACAGAAAAGAAGGACTTCACATGTCCAAGGAGGGAGATCGTTACCCTTATCGATCTCTTGGGAGCCATTGCAAACTAGCCGGTGAGAAAGAACCGCAGCAGCTTTGCCTTCACAACGCCGGCTTCGGATCACGAATCGGACCACGGGAGCTCCGCCGGTGGCTTGCTCTCCTCCTCCTTCTTCTTCCTCCTCTCTCTTTCTCTCTTCCTTAAGCAAAATGAAGAATGACTTCTTCATCATTCCTTGACGAATTTAATCCAGCCAGGAATCACCTGAGCCCTTGGATCCAAAGAGAGAATTTAAACGGCCACGATTTGCCCCAAAACTTACTTTTTTAGCTGACACGGCCTGTGACACGCCCGTGTCACAGGCCGTGTACCCTTAAGCGGCACACGCGGTATTCGAACCGACTGAGATTTACCAGAACACGGTCATCGACACGCCAGTGTCGAACCTGACACGCCCGTGTCATTCCTGAGACACGCCCGTGTCACCCCTGCCTCATCGAGCTGCAAGCAGTACACGGGTAGGCACACGGCATTGGACACGCCCGTGTCCACCCTGACACGCCCGTGTTCAAGGCTTGGTTCAAGGCCGTGTAATTTTCTGACTCGAACAGGCCATTTTCGAATTTTATTGAGTGACACGCCTTGGGACACGCCCGTGTCCATGGCCGTGTCCCAGGCTCGATGATCGTCGACTATCGATCGTCGACTAACCTAAACACGCCCTGGGACACGCCCGTGTCCCCCCGACACGCCCTGGGACACGCCCGTGTCCCAGGCCGTGTCAAACAGCCTCCAACCCAAAACTGTTTGCAAACACATTTTGAGATTTCCGGGGTGTTACAATCCTCCCCCCCTTAACAAAATTTCGTCCCGAAATTTGCACGGTAAGGACATAAGAACCAAAAATGCTAAAACTTGATAATTCTGATATAACAAAAGTACACGGTCTACAGTTTATACAAACAGCTCGGGAAATTCAGCTCGCATGGTCTGCTCTCGCTCCCATGTTAGCTCTTCACGGCCACAATTGTCCCATCGGACCTTGACCATCCCGATCACTTTGTTCCGCAACTGTTTCTCGGCTCGATCCTCGATCCGAATGGGTCTAACCCTCGTCGTTAGCCCATACTCGACCGGTACCCGATCATTCTCCACTACTTGAGCTGGATCCTTCACCGCCTTACGAAGGACTGAGATGTGAAATACATCATGTAATCCACCCAAGTCTGCTGAAAGTGCTAGTCGATAAGCAGCTTCCCCAACCCGCTCCACCACCTCAAACAGACCAAGATACCTCGGACTTAGCTTTTTCAAACGCCGAATCCTGGACACACCTTTGAAGGGTTTGATCTTCAAATATACCCAATCACCCACCGCGAACTCCACGTTCCGGTGTTTGGCATTGTAGTACTTTGCTTGACGATCTTGGGCTATCAATAGCCTCTCCCGAAATAGAGCGTATGAGCGAGGTAGCTTCTTCGACTTCCTTTTTCCCACTCAGCTTAGATTCGCCTGCTTCTGCCCAAGCTAACGGTGTACGGCATTTCCGACCATATAACGCCTCAAATGGTGCCATACCAATACTTGCTTGGTAGCTATTATTATAGGCAAATTCGACAAGAAATATATAATCTTCCCATCTCTTACCAAAGTCTAGGGCGCACATGCGGAGCATATCCTCCATCGTCCTGTTGGTTCGTTCAGTCTGGCCATCCGTTTGGGGATGAAAGGCCGTACTAAACGCTAACTTTGTACCCAACATTTGATGAACTAGCCGCCAATCATTCGATGTGAACCTCCCATCACGGTCACTAACGATGCTCCGAGGAACACCGTGCAGTCGAACAACCTGCTCCACATAAAGCTTGGCCAAGGTTTCCACTGAATCGTCTCTTCTGTTTGGAAGGAAGTGCGCCACTTTTGTCAACCGGTCCACAATCACCCAGATTGAATCATGACCGCGTTGAGATCTCGGCAACCCGTGCACGAAATCCATCGAAATATCATCGAACTTCCACTCCGGAATAGGTAACGACTTTAGGAAACCGCCAGGCTTCTGGCATTCTGCTTTCACCAATGCACAGGTATTGCATTCAGCCACATAACGTGCGACATCTTTCTTTAGTCCGGGCCACCAGAACAGCTTTTTCAGATCTCTGTACATCTTTGTGCTCCCTGGGTGAACTGAGTACTTTGCAAAGTGAGCTTCGTACATCAACTCTTCCCTCAATTTACCCACACTCGGGACGCACACTCGACCATTTCTTCGTAACAAACCGTTATCCCAAGAGAAATGGTCATCCGGCCCATCTTTTGCATAGCGCTGGAGACTTTCATCAAGCTCCGTTGCTCGCTGAACTCTGTCCGTAAGGTCATATTGCACCTCCGTCCAGTTCAAGCATGCATCGGTCGACGAACCCTTGTCAACACAAGATATCTCCAATGCTTCCAATTCCTGGATTAAACGCTGATCATGCCTCTGCACCCAGCTTGCCCGTACCGGAGTCTTCCGACTCAAAGCATCAACGACCACATTTCCCTTCCCGGGAGTATAGTGAATCTCGAAGGTGTAGTCCCCAAGGAACTCCATCCATCTTCGTTGTCGCATATTCAGATCCTTCTGATCCAACAAATACTTTAGGCTTTTATGATCTGTATAGATATCCACTTTAACGCCATATAGATAGTGCCGCCACAACTTGAGCGCAAAGATTACCGCCGCCAACTCCAAATCATGGACGGGGTAATTCCGCTCATGCACTTTCAACTGGCGCGAGCCATAAGCAATCACTTTACCAAACTGCAGAAGAACGCAGCCTAAGCCGCTCCCGGAAGAATCACTATAGATCTCATACCCATCGGTACCACATGGCGATGTCAACACAGGCGCCGTGGTCAAACGACTCTTCAAGTCTTCAAAAGCTCGCGCGCACTCCGGCGTCCAAATGAACTTTTGATCTTTTCTCGTCAGCATGGTCAGAGGTAAAGCAATCCGTGAGAAGTTTTCCACAAACCGTCTATAGTAGCCCGCAAGTCCAAGGAAGCTCCTGACCTCGGCCACTGAAGACATCACTGGCCAATCTCGAATGGCACTTATCTTCAACGGATCCACCACGATACCTTCTCCGCTTACCACATGGCCTAAAAAGGCTACTGAAGAGAGCCATAACTCACACTTTGAGAACTTGGCATAAAGCTTATTCCTCCGCAGGGTATGCAAGACCAACCGCAAATGGTTTGCATGATCCTTTTCCGACTGAGAGTATACTAAGATGTCATCGATAAACACAATAACGAACAAATCCAAGTACTCTCGGAACGTTCGATGCATTAGGTCCATAAATACCGAAGGCGCATTACATAGGCTAAACGACATTACCGTGAACTCATAATGACCGTAGCGTGTTCCAAACGCCGTCTTGGGAATGTCACCTTCCCTAATCCTCAGCTGATAATATCCCGATTTCAAATTCAATTTGGAATAGACCGTTGATCCTGCCAGCTGATCAAAGAGGTCATCAATCCGCGGAATCGGATATTTGTTTTTCTCCGTCAGCTTATTCAATTCGCGGTAGTCAATACATAACCGTAAGCTACCGTCTTTCTTTTTCACAAATAGAACAGGCGCGCTCCAAGGTGACATACTTAGGCGTATATATCCCTGCTCCAACAACTCTTGCAATTGGACTTTCAACTCAGCCATCTCTTTTGGCGCGACGCGATATGGAGAGCGGGCCACAGGTTTCGCACCTGGCACCAACTCAATAGAGAAGTCAATCTCCCGCTGGGTTGGTAACCCAGGAAGATCTTTAGGAAACACGTCGGCAAACTCTGACACAACTAGTACTTCACCGACACTGGCCTTTGGCTCAACAGCCTGAATTAGCGTGAAGAATAACTCCGCGCCCTTCCGAACAGCATTGACGACTTGGAGTGCAGACAACAGAGTCCCGCCAACTCCTCGCATACTAGCGAACTTCGTCACAAGTCCGGTATTCTGGCCCAGTGTAATCTCCTTGGAGTTGCAATCAATAAAGGCACGCTGCTCTGAGAGCCAGTCCATACCAAAGATCACATCAAACTCCGATAACGGTAGCACAACTGCACTCAAACCGAAATCCCGACTTCCTATTTGCACATCCACATCGCAAGCCCTATCCGCAAGCATCACACAGCCATTCGGCAACAGCACCCTTGTACTATCCACCGTCACATGACTTGGTACCCCAATTCGAGATACGAAATCCTCAGACAGAAAAGAATGCAAAGCACCCGTATCAAACAGGGCTCTCGCCAAATTATTCCGAATCAGGACAAAGCCTGCAGCACACACATCATGCACAAGCTATACATAACCAAAAACAATAACACTTAAGCAAGTAAACTAAATCAACTCGTACCTGTGACGACGTCACTTTGCTTAATCGCTTCCTGTTGGCCAAGCTGATAGATTCGGGGCTGTGCCTGAGACGCAGAGGAATCAACCACCACTTTGCCCTTCTCAGCATAAGACACACCCGTCTTCTTGTCTCCTTTGGGCTGAACAACCCGACAGTCACGAGCGATATGCCCCACCCGGCCACAGTTATATCATGTACGAGAATCCGGCCGTGATGTCGCTCCCGACACCACGGTCGTAGTCACTTGCCCAGATGGCTTGGAACTCTTGCCCCCTTTCTTCTGGTAAAACGATTTGCTCGGGCGAGGTGCTTGAAACTCTGGCTTCGACGCAACCAAGCCCTTATTCCCTTGCACCTGCCTCATGTCCTTCTCCAACGCGCACGCAGTATCAACCAACGCCTGAAACCCTTGGTTCACTGAACTCGAAAGCAGGAATCGCAACTCATCCCGCAATCCTTCATAGAACCAATTCGTTTTCCTTTGGTTATCTGCGAAGATTGTACCCGCATATCGTCCCAACCTGGTAAACTCATGCAAGTAGATATCCACGCTATCTTCCCCTTGCTTTAACCGTTGGAACTCATTTTCCATAGCAATGCGTTGCGCCGCTGGGACATGTTTCGCCAGAAATATCCGAGAGAACTCCTCAATCGACACTTGCGTTAATTGCCTGCCCGCCAAATGGTGTACCTCAACCTCGTCCCACCACAAACGCGCCTCTCCTTTAAGCATGAAGGTGGCCAAGGTGACCTTTAGAGTTTGCTCCGCCCTGATCGCTGTCATTATCCGCTTGACACGTGATAACCAATCCTCTGCCTGCGTTGGGGATCCCATTCCCGTAAACGTAGGAGGACTAAAGCTCATGAATTGCTTCAACTGTCGGTCAGCTGCTCGTGGATCTACAGCCTCAACCGGCTCGGGTCTTACATCAACACGAACTGACACTACTGCTGGCTGCGCTTGCCCGGTCGGCTGAATCATGGCAAATAGCGCCTCAGCAACTAAGCGAACAGTTTCCGCAGATGGAGGAGGTGTTGGCACCTCAGCTGGTGCCGCACTCTCATCAGAGCGCTGGGGCTCAGACTGCCCAGCACCACTACGCGTCACCTATAGGTGGACAAGACACACATTAGCGAATGTATGCAAGCAAAACAACACAAAAAGGAACGCGCAGATTCCTCAAACAAGATTTTGTACATTCCTTAGTGGACATTCCAGAGTTCATTAGCGTTACAGCAGGGCGCATAAACACGCGCTCGCCACCCCATAAAAGAATTCGTCCACGAATTCGATAGAGGAAGAACAAACGAAGCTGATACCAAAATGTAACGACCCCATCCGTTAGATGACGTATAGTAGAAGGTCCGGCCAGGGCCCCACACTATATGCCACCAACAGACGGTGAGGTCACAGGATAATACCAAACCAAACACGAATCCTAACTCAGAGCATTCTAGCGGAAGATTTAAGTTGTAATTTGAACTCTAACCAGGAATGTCCAATATATAAACCACCTTTATATATAACCACGGAATGTACACAAATACATAGAGTTTGGCCTTAAGGCCTTACAGTTCCTCTTTTCACATCGTATGGTTTACAAACCTCGGCGCGCAGGCCGGCCATACATGAGTAAAAGAAAATAAGCAAAAACATTCGCTTAGCCTTCAAGGGCTAGCCGCAGTAGCAGCAGCAACAGCAGTAGGGCTTCAGCCCTTCACCTACCACTTGGCTCTCCAGCACCTGCATGGGAACAATCCACCCAACCGGTGGCAAACAATGCAACGGTCAGCATTCAGCTGACCAATTATAACAATCCTACCCCTTTCTCGGGGCATGAGCATTCTTTCCCTGCAAAGCATGGCATCATCAAATAGCAACTATGTGCGCGCAGGCACATTCAAGCCATCACAACCATCAGGCCACACGGCCCGACAGTCCGTGCACTTAGGGCACATTCTTGGTGTACCGGAATACCAGGGTCAACACCACCGTCCATACGGTATTTGAGCATTCTAGTCTTTCCGGCGCGCGGGCCTAAGACTCTCATTAGGCGCTCCAACAAAACCTATAACCAGGCTTCCAAGTCGGACGGACCTAACGCAGGTACGGATCAGCCACCCCCCGTTGCTCAAGTCGTCCGTGCCACCTCGAATACGGAAGTATCCATGGCTATTTATAGGCGCGGGTCGGTTTCACCTTTCCTGTTCGGCAATCTGCCTTTTCATCGAGTTGCAGCCCAACGACTCAACCGCTCATAAAGTGGCAACGCACGGCCACAAGAGTTGCATCCAACCCTCTTCATTTCCTGGACATCATCCAGTACTTCCTAATGCACCAAGCAACAGGTAGGCACAAGGCAACACAAGCCATAATCACGGAGCCTTCTCCGATATGCAAACAAGCATCACCAATCCAGACCATGTCCAGATGGGCTTCACACAGCATGCCTAGAGCCGTACTCCAATTCCGGCCTCTAACAAGGGGGACTTCACATATCTACCCCAAGGCACACCACAACCCACCGCACACTCGCGGGGAAGGGTTTTCCCTATGCAATGCAGAAAAGAAGGACTTCACATGTCCAAGGAGGGAGATCGTTACCCTTGTCGATCTCTTGGGAGCCATTGCAAACTAGCCGGTGAGGAAAGAACCGCAGCAGCTTTGCCTTCACAACGCCGGCTTCAGATCACGAATCGGACCACGGGAGCTCCGCCGGTGGCTTGCTCTCCTCCTCCTTCTTCTTCCTCCTCTCTCTTTCTCTCTTCCTTAAGCAAAATGAAGAATGACTTCTTCATCATTCCTTGACGAATTTAATCCAGCCAGGAATCACCTGAGCCCTTGGATCCAAAGAGAGAATTTAAACGGCCACGATTTGCCCCAAAATTTACTTTTTTGGCTGACACGGCCTGTGACACGCCCGTGTCACAGGCCGTGTACCCTTAAGCGGCACACGCGGTATTCGAACCGACTGAGATTTACCAGAACACGGTCATCGACACGCCCGTGTTGAACCTGACACGCCCGTGTCATTCCTGAGACACGCCCGTGTCTCCCCTGCCTCATCGAGCTGCAAGCAGTACACGGGTAGGCACACGACATTGGACACGCCCGTGTCCACCCTGACACGCCCGTGTTCAAGGCTTGGTTCAAGGCCGTGTAATTTTCTGACTCGAACAGGCCATTTTCAAATTTTATTGAGTGACACACCCTGGGACACGCCCGTGTCCATGGCCGTGTCCCAGGCTCGACGATCGTCGACTATCGATCGTCGACTAACCTGAACACGCCCTGGGACACGCCCGTGTCCCAGGCCGTGTACCCCCGATACGCCCTGGGACACGCCCGTGTCCCAGGCCGTGTCAAACAGCCTCCAACCCAAAACTGTTTGCAAAACACATTTTGAGATTTCTGGGGTGTTACAGGAATAACGTCCACGTCTCTAAAGAAATCCACACGAGCGGGAGAACATCGAGCTTCGTCGCACGAAGGGTCGGGAAGGAGATCAACCACACCTTTGCACTTCCATGGACTACTAGGTCCGCTCCAGGAAAAGCGACGCCGGCGATTGTCGCCGGAGAGGATAAGGTCGGCGGATCGAAGAGGCGGCGGAAGCGGAACTCTTCCGTCCGGTGGGGCTCAGGATTTGGCGGAGTGAGCGGAGAAACACTTCCGTCGGGTTCGATCCAGCTACAGGAGAAATGCCCGATCTGTCGAGAGCCTTCTCATCCCAAAACCCTAAGTCCCCTTTTATACCAAAAGCATAAAAGTATCGTTATCCGCACACCGCACAGGACAAGGTTTCTGGAAAATTCGGCGAGAATCACTTACAGGTTCGACGAGAATCAGTCAGCGACATCGACAGGCAGATTCAGCGAGAATCAGCAGCCAGATTCGGCGAGAATCAGCAGACAGTCTCGACGACACTGTCCTCGATTCTCGACGATTTCAGCAAATTGATTCTCGACGATTTTGCCTTAGTCGGCGAGACAGGCTCGACGACTCCCATAGATTCTCGACGACTTTGCCTTAGTCGGCGAGACATACTCGACGACACCCTTTGATTCTCGACGATTTTTCCTTTGGCAACGTTTGCCCGACCTATTCTGGGTGGTGATTGGTAACCCTTACCAACACAGTCAATCTTCCAACTTCTCCACATGCTCTTATGTGCGACCCTGCAGGCTCATATCGCATTGGCAGTGAGATTACATGTTTGACCACTTCTAGATCACCATGGTAACTACAACAGGAAGAGGAGAAAGAAGTTGTAGGAGTGGAGAGTGGCATTGTGGGGGAGCCAGAAATGATGGGAGAGTAGGAGGTCGGAGGAGTGGTGGAAGAGGAGAAAGAAGCTGTAGGAGTGGAGAGTGGCATTGCGGGGGAGCCAGAAATGGCGGGAGAGAAGGAGGTTGGAGGAGAGGTGGAAGTGGAGAGAGAATCTGTATGAGTGGAGAGTGGCATTGCAGGGGAGCCAGAAATTGCAGGAGAGCAGGAGGTTGGAGAGGAGGTAGAAGTGGCAGGAGGAATAAAAAGAAAAATAAGGGAAGAGGGAGAGTCTTCCAAAGGGGAGGCTCACCCAGGGAGGAGAGGAGGTACATCGTAAGGAAAGGGTGCTGATGAAGAGGTGGAGAGGTTCTTGAGGGAGGTGGCTGTGGCCGTTGTGGAGCGTAAAGCCATAGAACATGAGCGAGGGAGCAGAAGGGAGAGGAGGAGCCTTCGAGGCTGGAGGCGGCAGTTGAGGTGCTGGAGGTGGAAGTCCTCATCAAGGAAGGAAGGAAGGAAAAAATAAAAGTCAATCGAGAGATCAGCCCCGAGGATCGGGAGAAAATCAGAAAGTTCGTACAGGAGAACATCGACGTCTTCGCCTGGAGCGCAACCGACATGCTGGGGGTCGATGCAGATGTGGCATGACACCGTCTTAACCTTGACCCCCCAGGCTCGTCCCATTCAACAGAAAAATAGGGCCATCGCTTCTAAGATGGCCAGGACGATTAGAGAGGAGGTGGAGAAGCTGCTCCAGGCAGGGTTCATATCTACAAACAAGTATCCTGGGTGGGTGAGTAATGTTGTAATGGTGAAGAAGGGGTGGGGGGGGGGGCGGGAAGTGGAGGATGTTTGTCGATTTTTCCCTTTTAAATAAAGCATGCCCCAAGGATTTTTACTCTCTACCTCGAATCAACGCGCTGGTTAATTCAGCCGTCGGTTTTTCACTAATGAGTTTTCTAGATGTCTTTTCAGGATACCACCAAATACGTATGCACCCACCAGACGTCAAGGATGTCACCTTCGTCACTGAGGATGGGTGCTTCAGTTATAATGTGATACCCTTCGGGTTGAATAATGCAGGGGCAACTTATCAGAGGATGATGGACCGGATCTTCTGGGAGCAGAAGGGGCGGAACCTCGAGGTCTACATAGATGACCTTGTGATCAAGAGTCGGGACCTCGGGTCTCATGTCCTAGATCTGGAGGAAACTTTTAGAACTATAAGGAAATAAAAGATGAGGCTCAACCCTCTGAAGTGCGTATTCGGGGCCAGCAGGGGGAAGTTCTTGGGACACCTCCTCACCTCCTCAAGAGTAGAGCCTAATCCAGACAAAGTGAAAGCAATCTTAGAGTTGGAATCTACGAAGAATGCCAAAGTGGTTCAACATCTCACAGACAAGGTTGCTGGATTGAGTAGGTTCCTCTCCAGAGCAGGAGAGAGGTGCTCGTCTTTCTTTCGAACGTTGAGAGGAGGAAAGAGATTCGAATGGACCTCTGAATGTGAGAAGGATTTTTTAGCTCTGAAGCAATAACTCACCCAAACGCCGCTACTCCAAGGGCCATGAGAGGGAGAGAGTTTGTTCCTTTACCTAGGAGTAGGGACAGGAGCAGAAAGTTCATTCCTCGTGCGAGAAGAGGGTAAGGGGCAGTTCCCGATTTATTATGTCAGCAGGGTCCTGAAAAAGGCAGAACTAAAATACCCTATCCTTGAGAAACTTGCCTTCGCCCTCATCGTCTCAGCTAGAAAGCTCAGGCCATACTTCCAGGCTCACTCTATCCAGGTTGTGATGGATCATCCTCTCCGTCGCATCCTGGACGGGGTGGAGAATTCTGGAAGGTTGGACAAATGGTCGATTGAGCTCAGCGAATTCAATCTCACTTTAATCCCCCGGGTTTTTATCAAGGTGCAAGTAGTGGCGGATTTCTTGGCAGAATATGTGGTCGAGGTCAAAGAAGCTGAAGCACCCCCTATAGCGGCTTGGGAGATGCTCGTAGATGGGGCCTCAGGAAGAAGCTCTTTTAGAGGAGGGATAATTCTAGTGAGCCCCGAGGGGGCCAGAATTGAGTAGGCCCTAGAGTTTAACTTCACCCTCATAACAACCAAGCGGAATACGAAGCCATCATTGCAGGGCTCAGGCCGGCTCGGAAGCTCGGCATACAGGACATCAAGGTCTCCCAGATTCTATGGTAGGTTCATGACACATTAATGGAGAGTTTGAAGTGAGAGAGCCCACCCTCCAACTGTACCTGACGAAGGCGAGGGGTGTCATCGGGCAGTTCCGCAGCTTTTCAATTCGTCATGTCCCCAGGGAAGAGAATGCTCAGGCGGACCTGCTCGCTAAGCACGACCCTCAGGCCGGATGAACTATGACGAAGCTCTTCAAGCCTTCCATAGAGAAGGGAGAGTTGATGGAGGTGGACCAACAAGGGTCCTGGATGGATCCATTTATCGCCTTTTTGACATCGGGATGTCTACCTTAGAGATACCTTGAGAAGAATCTAGTCAGGTACAAATAAGAATATTATCTATTGAAAGAGGGAACCTTATACCGGAAGACCTTGTCAGGCCTACTAGCTCGGTGTGTATCTGAGAAGGAGGCCTCGAAGGTGCTGGAGGAAATTCACTCAGGAGAATGTGGGAGCCATTCTGTAAGTCGGACTTTAGAAGGAAGGGTGTTGAGGCAAGGCTACTTCTGGCCTACCCTCAGGAGAGATGCCGAGGAATTCGCAAGAAGATGTAAGAAATGCAAGGGGTTTGCCCTTCTTCAACTCCTCCCAGCCCAAAGGTTACGCACAATCACAGCTCCATGGCCCTTTGCCATATGGGGACTAGATCTTTTTTGCCAGTTCTCCCAAGCCAGTGGCCAGAGGAGATTCCTGCTGGTCATGGTGGATGTTGGTACCCTAAATGTGATTTGGCTTATGTAATCCCTTTTCCAGCTCCTCTTGATCCATATAACTATATATGATCATGGTTAGACTTTGTTTAGTCTCCCTAGGGCAGTTTATATCTGACCTAGAGCTTAGAATAGAAGTGGTAGAATGAATCTTTAGTTAAGGCTCTTTTTCCGTTCGACCATCGTCGAACGAGGCCTCGCGATCGTCGATCAGTGGTCGACGATAGCAGGGCTTTAGAATCGTTGAAGTCAAGACAATTATCGTCGACCGATGGTCGACGATCTCAGAGCAAGCGTATTATGCTCTGAAGGTTGGTCGACGATCTGCTATCAGCAGTTCGACGATCGTGGTCTTATTTCACGATTTCTGTCTCGACAGATCTTTGCCTTAATCGTCGACATCATGAGATGGTCGACGATATCTGTCTCGACAGATCTCTGCCTTAGTCGTCGACATCATGAGATGTTCGACGATTTTTGTGATAACAGATTTTCTGCTTCAGTCGACGATATCTTGAGCTGGTCGACGATTTCTGGTCGACTATTTCTGTTTCGACAGATTTCTGTTTTCAGTCGACGATCTGTTAGCTAGGTCGACGATCATCGAACCCCTGTTCGACGATTTTTGTCTGCCTTTAACTGTTTGTATTTATTTTATTCCTTGGTTTATTTCCAAGTGTTTTAACGTGTGGTTAGAAAGATTTTCTGAAGAATGTTTTTTGCTAATTTATGGCTTAAATTCAAATGAATTACTTACCAAATATGTCAAGCATAAATTACGGGATTTCGTATTTTGATAAAGCATTTTTGTCTTATTATACAAAATATACTGCCAGGCTGTATTCTAGCCGTTGGCGGTGTATGCTATTTCCAAGAACGATAAATCTTTATGCTGAGATATTTTCCTATTCATTTATTTCCTTATTGGGACTGACAGAGAGCATATAGGTCATTCTATTCCTATTGCTATATTCTATTTTGAGATAATCTGTTGCAGGGCTCGAGAATTCAAATCAATAGAGCCGTTCAAAAGATAAACGAGAAGACATATTTAAGAGAGATTTTTTCTCAGAATAATTAGAAGTAACAGTAACAGAGAGTTTTTCAGTGTGCTGCATTCTTTCAAGCTTCTCCAGAGCAACTCTTCACAATCTCTCAATCAGAAGAAGAAAAGTTTTCCTGAAGCAAAAGTTCAAAGCAATCTATTTCATTCTCAAGTCTCCTGAGCATCTGCTTAGAGTTTTTCAAGACTTCAGAAAAAGCTCCAGATCTGCTTCATGTGCTCCAGAATCTGAAGACCTGATAAAAATCAGTCTACAGATCTCTGAGGATTTAGTTTCAGTTTATCTGAAACTCCTTCATCCTGAAGCAAAGGCTTTCCCTGGACTTTCACTGAGCCAGGGGGAGACTTTGATTCTTTAGAGAATCCACAAGTCTTCTCTAATCTGTATTTACAACAGAGAAGATAACCTAACCCTCTCAACCCCTTTGTAAAAAGAGTTTGTTCACATCTCTTCAAAAGTGAACGTTGGTGACAGGGCACCTTATCAACAACCTGTGGTTGAGCATCCTTATCAAAAGCTCAAAGGGTCTGTTTGATCTACCTGAATCAGATCATTGGTGGCAGGGCACCTTAGCAAAAACCTGTAGTGGATTCCTACCAGGGTGGTAGAAGAGTGGAGTACCTATTAAGAGGGAACCACTATATATCCTGTGTCTCTGGCTGTTTTGCTTAAATTGCTTATTCTGTGGCTGTGATAGAACTACCTAGGATTGCTAGTTGCTGTGATAGGTTTATAGTTAATCTGAAATTTCAGTTAACTCTCTCACTTGTGCACTTCACTGTGTTAGGCTCTTAGGGTTCAAGTATCAGATTATTTTATTCCGCAAATCAACTCCAAGGGAGCTGACTAGTTATTCATAAAATTTGAATACTCTATTCACCCCCCTCTAGAGTAGTTTACAACTTATCCCCTCACTTTCAATTGGTATCAGAGGGAGGTTTGCTGTTCATACAGGCTAACACCTGAGTTAAAAGATCCTGTGATAAGTTGTTTCCTGATACCATTCACAAACACTTTCACACATGGCCCAGTCTAAGGATTATTCAAGCACCAGACCTCCTGTATGCAACTTGTCCAAGTTTGGCATATGGAAGGCCAGGATAAGACTATACATGAATTCTATTGATGAAGATATTTTTTCTTCTATTTTGACAGGACCACCTACTAGGCCTGCTGCTGCTTCCACTTCTGCTGATCTCAGTGCCGTGCCACCACCTGACTACAATGAAACTTACAAGAAGGCAAAAGCAGCTGATGCTAAAGCAATGAATATCCTAGCTCAGACAATGTCTGATGAGATATTCCAGAAGCTGGCTGAATGTACCTCAGCCAAAGCTATGTGGGATTCCCTCAACCACATAGTTGCTGGCTCAGCTGATGAGAGGAAGGACAGGAGATCCAATCTCACCTCTCAGTATGAAAATTTCAAGAAGGATGATGCTGAAGACATTAACACAATGTACACAAGACTCAGTTCAATAATAAGTGAACTGAGGTCTTTGGACAAGGAGATAACTTTGTCAGAAGTAAATGACAAGATCCTGATGTGCCTTCCCATCTCTTGGGACTCAAGGATATGGCCCATCAAGGATGGAAGAAACACTGTGGAACTCTCCACAGAAGCTCTGTTGGGAAAGCTCAAGTCATATGAGCAAACTCTAAAGAGCAGAGCTGCTGCAATTGAAGTAAAAACTCCTACACCTACAAAGAAAGAGCACTCTCTAGCTCTTAAGGCGGCTGAGACTTCTGAAGGAAGTCAATCAAATGAGGAGTTACTGGCACTCATTGCCAAGAGGTTCTTCAACATGGGAAGAAGAGACCTCAGAAAGAAGTTCTCCAAGCATGAGGACAAACCAAGGTATGACAAGACTCCATCTAAAGAAATCATTTGTTATGTTTGCAGCAAGCCTGGACACATTGCTCCAGATTGTCCAGAGAAGAAACACAAGGAGAAGAAACATGAGAAAGAGTACAGGAAGCACCACTCCAAGTCCTCATCACACAAATACAAGAAGAAGGACAAGGGATTTGTGGCTGCTACCTGGAGTGAAACAGAAGAGGATACCTGCTCCTCTAGCTCCAGTGATTCAGAAGAAGAAGAAGAGAAGAAAGCCAAAGAGGTCTGCCTCATGGCTATTGATGCCTGCAGCTCTCTGTCAGCTGCAGAGAATTCTGAAGAAGAAGGAGACAATGAAGAAGATTCCTTTATGGAGGACCAGGTAATCGACTCATTCGATTTCTCATCTCCTGAGTTCAAACTAAAATTTAAAACTCTATGTTTAGATTTACTATTATCTGAAAAAGAAATTAAGTCACTTAGATTAAAAATAATGGAACTAGACATGGAAGGTACTGAAATAATCAGATTAGAAAAGGAATTAGAAAGATTAAGAGAAGAAGTAACATTCTTAAAATTAGAACTAGCTAAATCTAAGAGGTTAGAAGAACAATTAAATGGCAGAAGCCTTAAATTATCTGAAATAACCTGTATAGCAAACACTAGGGTTGGTAATGATAAACTAGGCTTAGGTGCTACACCTAGTGAACCCATCCTCCTCACAAAGGAGAGATTTAGCACTCCAGTAAAATTTGTTTCTGAATCAGGAATAAAGAATACTGAGGAAATTGAAAAATGCAAGAAAATTCAGAATAAGATTAAGAAAGAGAATAGGAAGAAAAAATTTCTAGCTTTACAAAAATCGTCGAACATTAATCGACGATCGTCAAACCAATCGTCGAATGTCTATCGACGATCGCTGAACACCTTCACCAAGTATGATATCTTTGGTGCAGGAGATCGACGACCTCATCTTGAGTCGTCGACCAGTGATCGACGATCGTGGAATCCAGAACATAGCACTACTACAAATAGTCGACGATATGGCTTGCGATCGTGGACCGTGGATCGACGATCTGGACTTAAGCTGGAAAATAAATTTCAAACTTCCAGATGTGCAAATCCCAATCACTACCCTAGGATGTTTAATCCTTCAACTGAATGGATTATCCCACCTAGGAGATCACACCCTTTATGATATAAATCTAAGCCTGCAAAATCTTTTATATCTAGTTTTTCTTTTGTAAAGAATACTGGACCCAAGGTAACCTGGGTCCACAATGTATAATTGATATCTTTGCAGGTAAAGACCTATCCAGTCATACATGACAAATGGTATCTGGATAGTGGATGCTCAAAGCATATGACAGGAAAGAAGAAGAATCTGTCAGGGTTCAAAGCCAAGCTGGGACAAAAAGTTGTATTTGGGGATTCCAGCTGTGGACAGACTGAAGGGTATGGCAGCTTCACCATAGGAGCTGTAACATTCAAGAAGGTTGCGTATGTCTCCGGACTAAAGCACAACCTAATCTCTGTAAGTCAAATGTGTGATGCTGGGTACAAGGTATGGTTTACTGACACTGCTTGTAATATTGCTTTAAATAATACTGTTGTGTTAGTAGGTATTAGAATTGGAAATGTTTATGTTGTAGACTTTAACTCATCCAAATCTGAAATATGCTTATTTAATGAAGTAACCAGTAATAATACCCTTTAGCATAAGAGACTTAGTCATGTAAATTTGAAAAACATTTCTAGGTTGGCTAAATACAATCTTGTAAGAAGTTTACCTTCTTGCCCCTACAAGAAGGAAGGCCTTTGCAAAGCTTGTCAATTAGGTAAGCAAACAAGAAATAGCTTTAAATCAGTTAATAAAAGTGATTCTCCCAGGATTCTGTACTTGCTACATTTGGATTTATTTGGTCCTATTGCTGTACAGAGTCTTGGAGGAAAGTCTTACACTCTAGTAATTGTAGATGACTTCTCTAGGTTCACTTGGGTATTCTTCTTGAGAACTAAGGCTGATAACTTCAAGGTTCTTACAGATTTTCTAAAGTGTATACAGAGTGAGTATTCTACTCAGATTGCCTTGATCAGAAGTGATCATGGTACTGAGTTTGAGTCTCTTCTTATGCAAGAATTCTGTGAGAAGGAAGGTATCAAACATAGCTTCTCTGCTCCTAGAACTCCTCAACAAAATGGGGTAGTTGAAAGGAAAAACAGAACCCTAATTGAAGCTGCAAGTACATTGTTGGCAGATGCTAACATGCCTCTGTCCTTTTGGGCTGAAGCAGTTAGCACAGCTAACTATGTATTGAACAGAAGTCTGATACATAAACTTAAGGGTAAGACTCCCTATGAATTACTTAAGCAAGTGAAACCTAAAATAGACTATTTTAGAGTATTTGGCTGTGTTGCTTTTGTTCATAACAATAACAAAGAATACCATAGAAAATTTGAGGCAAAAGCTTCAATGGGAGTTTTTCTAGGATACTCTCAAGTAAGCAAAGCCTATAGGGTCCTCAATAAATCCTCTCTTAAGATAGAAGAGTCTGCACATGTCTCTTTTGATGAGACAGTCATGTATTATAAGGAGAAGGACTCTTCCTCTAATAGTACAGTGCAAGTCCTAGGAGTAAGTAAGGATTTGGAGGGTTTGAGACTCACACAGGAGAATCATCCCCAACAAACTCCTCAGGTTGCTTCTTCAGATTCTGAATCTGATGTAGAACTTTTTCAAGTTAAAGCACCTGCTCCAACAGTTGATCAAATTCCACATGAGGAATCAAATCCTGAAACTGTTGAAGATCAGATCATTGCTGAACCTACTGATCTTGTCACACTTAGAGATCACCCTGTATCTCAAGTGATTGGAGACATTTCAGTAGGAGTCCAGACAAGACATCAACTCAACAAAGATGTGATGTTTGCTTGTTTCCTTTCTCAGGTTGAGCCCCTAACCATTAAAGATGCTGAGCTTGATCCACACTGGATTATAGCCATGCAAGAGGAACTTAACCAGTTTGAAAGATGTAAAGTTTGGACCTTGGTTCCAAGACCAAGAGGCCAACGGATCATAGGCACCAAGTGGGTGTTTGGAAACAAGCTTGATGCCCAAGGCATAGTAGTTAGAAATAAGGCTAGGCTAGTAGCTCAAGGCTATAGACAGGAGGAAGGCATAGATTATGATCAGACTTTTGCCCCTGTAGCTAGACTAGAAGCCATTATGATTTTCCTAGCCTATGCTGCCTATAAAAGATTTAAGGTCTTCCAAATGGATGTGAAGAGTGCCTTCCTCAATGGAGATTTAAAGGAAAAAGTGTTTGTTGAACAACCACCAGGGTTTGTTTCATCAACCTTACCCACTCATGTGTTCAAACTCCAAAAGGCTCTATATGGACTTAAGCAAGCTCCTAGAGCATGGTATGAGACCTTAGCAAATTTTCTTCTAGAACACAAGTTTGTGAGAGGTGTAGTAGATAGAACCCTATTCATTAGACATCATAAGGTCTCACAACTGTTAGTTCAAATCTATGTAGATGACATTATATTTGGCTCTACTGATCCCAAACTATGCAAGAGGTTCTCTGAACTAATGCACTCCAAGTTTGAGATGAGCAGCATGGGTGAGTTATCCTATTTCCTTGGTCTCCAAGTGAAACAGTGTGTTGATGGTATCTTCATCTCTCAATCAAAATATGCCAGAGAGCTGGTTAAAAGATTTGGAATGTCTGATGCTTCATCAATGAGCACACCTATGGCCTCAAATGCAGTTATTGATTCTGATGTCAATGGCAAGTCTGTTGATCAAAAGAACTATAGAGCCATTGTTGGTTCCCTACTGTATTTGACTGCAAGTAGGCCTGACATAATGTTTGCTACATGCCTATGTGCTAGGTTTCAGGTCAACCCAAAGGAATCTCACTTAACTCTCCTCAAGAGGATCTTGAGATACCTTAAGGGATGCCCTAACTTAGGACTGTGGTACCCAGCTGAGTCAGGATTTGAATTAATCGGATATTTAGATGCTGATTATGCTGGATGTAGAGTTGACAGGAAAAGCACCTCAGGGACCTGTCAGTTCCTGGGAGAGAGACTTGTCTCTTGGTTTTGTAAGAAACAGGCATCTGTGTCTACTTCAACTGCTGAGGCTGAATATATTGCAGCAGCTAGTTGTTGTTCACAGATTCTGTGGATTCAAAATCAGCTAGTGGATTATGGGTATACACACTCAAAAACAAAAATTCTGTGTGACAGTACCAGTGCAATATCAATTGCTCAAAATCCTGTGCACCATTCCAGGACCAAGCACATTGAGATTAGACATCATTTTCTGAGAGATAATGTGGAAAAGAACAAGATAGCAATGGAATTTATATCCACAGACCTGCAGAGAGGAGATATTTTCACTAAGCCCCTTGATGAACAAAGGCATTTGTTCTTCCTGAACCAGCTTGGTATGATTAATGGTTCAGAGTAGTGAAAATTTGGTTAGTTTTGTTTTCTGTCTAAAATCGTCGAACGACTGCTCGACGATCTTCGACCAGGTCAGAACTATCGTCGACCAACGGTCGACGACAGCTCGCTCGGTAGTAAGGCAGAAATCGTCGATCAACCGGTCAACGATCTCTCCTTAGGTATCTATCGTCGACCAATGGTCGGCGACAGATTTTCTGTGCTGTGTGGAGAATCGTCGACCATCATATATTGATCGACGATCGTGGTGATTGCTTGTAGTCGGTCGATATTTGACGATTAGTCAAACATTGACTATCGTCGATCTTTATTCGACGACCGATTTTATTCCGGGATCGACGATCGCAGATTTGTTTCTAATAGTCGATTTAGGTCTGGAGATCGTCGTCCTTCCGCTCCGTCTTTTCATATTCCATCTTCTGGCTTAGAATTCGCTCTCGAACTCTAATCCCGCACGATTCTCTTCTCCCCTGCTTTGCTTCTCGATTCGCCATTTTCTCTCAAATCCTATGGCGATTCCTTCTGCTGTTCTCTTTGGGATGAAGTTCGACACTGGTTTCTGTGTCGACTTCGATTCTTTCAGCCGATGCGATCAACCTATCCAAGCCATTCTGAAGCTATGTGAAGATCAAGGACTAAAGAAATTTATGTCATTCTCACCAAAGATTAATATACCAGAGATTCGAGAATGGGTATATACCTCGTCCTCCAGCGACGAAGCGATGTCTGGAAAGATAAATGGAGAGGAGGTCATTCTGACTCCTGAAGTTTTGGCTGAACTGTTTGGACTGCCAACCGGAACTGATGACTATGAGCAAACTGCAGAAGAATATGGCCGCATGCTAACTGTGATGGGCCATGCTGAGGGTATTCCAGCTAAGTTGCTAAAGATAAATCTGGCTCCAGAGTATAAGTTTCTGGCCGACCTGGTGGGCAAGGTCGTTTTGGGAAAACATTCTGCTCATGACAACATCAACAAGCAACAGTTTGCCCTGATGTCAGCTTTGGTGAATAAGGCACAGATTGCCTGGGGAAAAGTTCTGTTTGAACTAATAAGGAGAAAGAACAATCAGAAAGAAGTAAATCTTGCCAGGGTGTTGGGTGTATTTCTATATGTGAAAGCACCCCTGCTGCTTGTTTCTGCACCCTCCGCAGTCAACGCCAGCAAGAGGTTGGACCCCTCTCTCTTCAAGAAATCTCAGAGAGTTATCAAGAAGTCAGCCAGGGTTGATCCTAACCCTCAATCAGACACAAGGGCTGATTCAGCCACTCTCCATCTTGCTGGGGAAGGCTCAGCAATACCTTCATCCTCCCTCTTTACCCCTGCATCCTCATCTCCTGCATTACTTTCCACACACCCTACAGTGCCACCACAACATGCATCTCTCATTCCACCTGCATCTCCATCCCAGTCCCCAACACCACAACATCTGGCAGCTTCAGCCAGTGTTGACATGGCGACTGCTACCATCCTCACGCATCTCTCTCAACATGAATCCCACACTCATGTTGATGTTCACCCATCTCCACGTGATTCCTTTGATCATGTGGTAGATCATACTGCTTCCATTCCATCCACCTCTACATCATCAGCATTTCAGATAACTCCTGAATTGCTTGCACATGTTGTAGAGCTCATCACCCCATCCATCCAAAAAATGATTGAGGCTGCCAATGCCCCTCTCATTGCATCCATCAAAGCCCTTACTGAAGCCATCAAATCATTTCCACCCTCTGCTGAGCCCTCTTCAGTAAGATGCATGACTCCAGTTCCCACTGAAGTCATGCAGGGGGAGATGTCTGTTGAAGTGGTCTCAGGTGATGCCTTGGCCCTTCAGGACAACTCTTCTCTTCCCCTTTCAGCAACTATAGGAGAATCTCAAGAGCTTCCAAAGCATCCAGAAGGTAAATCACTTCCTCTAAAGGTTATAATCAGGATTTTAAATTGATATCTTTATCTAACAAGGACATTCACTCCCTAGTGAATCAAGCTTCTGATGAAGAAATTCCTGAGAAAGATAATGAAGTAGTCCCCATGGACATTGGTGAAAAATCTCCATTGAACACTACTGATACAGAAGTAGTGGTTCAACAATTTGAGAATGTTGCTGCTCAATCTGATGGTATAATGTTATTTAAGACTCTATTTAATTCACTCCAACTTAGAGTTAATTTCTTATTCCTTCCTATCTCATCTCAGCTGCTGATGATCCTGCATCAGTATTGCAAGATGTTGCTGCAAATTCCATTGAGGATCTGGAATCCTATCTTAACCTAGACTGTGAGTCCTCACTCACATCTACTCCTCTTATTCCTTCTTTTCAAGAGAAAATGGTCTCTTATAGACCTGAGTACCTTGATGACCCCTTGGTCAAGGACTCTCTCTTCTTTTCCTGTATAGCACTCCTCGTGTGTCTTGCAGAGGTGTCTATCCCTGATGTCGCTAAACATCTAGAAGGAATTATAACTTCCTTCCTAGATGCAAAGTGGTATCCTGTGTAGATCTTCAGGTAACTCTATCAATTACCTGTTGTTGCTCACCTTGGGGGGAATATTTTATTCCCACTTGGTTGTTAACCTATCCTTCTTTGTATGCAGGCACAATCAACACTGCTGCTGCTGCTGCTGAAGAAGCTGAGGCCATGCTAGCTTTACCAGAAAAAGCCTCCAAGATGACTAAAAAGGAATCAAGCTCAGGTACTCTAAACCTAGAACAATTTATAGCCTTTGTGGCTGAGAATATTGCCTCTGAGTACATTGAAGGGTTGGCTAATTATCATTTGGATTCCCTAGCCATCTCTCTAGAAAAAGCATCTGCCCCTGCAGATATTGTCATCTTTTCTCCTCCTATCCTTACCTATCCTCTATCCATTCCTTCTACTGCAGAACTGGTCCCCAGGATAGTTCCTGACTTGTATCCCAAATCAGATCTCTGGAAGAGCACTCCAAATGTTGATCTTGATGCCCTCCTTGAGCAAGATGCCATTGAGGAAGCAAGAGAAAGAGAAGATAGAGAGAAGCAGAAGGCTGAGCATGCTATAGCTGCCAAGGATATCCCAAATCTAGATTTTGATGATTATGCCGGCAGAACCTCATCTCACTCCTCTGATGATGATGACTCTGAGGACTCTGATAGCTCCCAGAAAAAGAAAAAGGCTGTCTCCAAGAAAAGAAAAGCATCTGCTCCTCCTACTGCCAATCCAGACAAGGATGTTCCATATTTCATTCTGAAGGGAATTGATCCCAAGAGCAAAGAATTTCGACCTTGGATGAGGCTCTCAAAGAATCAGACAAGAGAGAAAAAGAGATCAAAAAGATATGACATCCCTATTCAGAAATTCCCCCCCAGAGGTCCTCCTCCACCTCCTGGTGCTGGAGCCTCTGGAAGTCTCTCTTCTGCCCCGTCTGCAAGATCAGCCAGCTCTAACATTCATCAGTCTTACCAAAGAAGAAGTAATCAAAGCCAGGGAGGCCAAGATGTATCAGGACAAGGAAGAAAAAGAAATGACAATGTTCTCATGGAACAAATAAAGGAGATGACTTTTCAGCAACCTACCTTCTCTCCTCCTCCCTCTCCTAAACAGAAAGTTTCAGAATGGAAACCTTCTCCTCCCAGGAAAGGTCCATCCTCCTCTTCAAGGAAACCTGCTGCTGCTGAGACAATTGAAACAAAAGGAAAAAGAGTGGTCTTTTCAGAAAAATCCCACAAGAAGTTCATTGAACTTGCTCCTCCAAGATCTCTTTATGCTGAAACAAATCCTAAGAAGGTTGCACAAATTCCTTCTGACTCAAGCAAAATAGCCACAGCTCTTCAAAGGAATATGGAGATTGTAGCTCAAGCTGATTCTGACAGACCTCCCTCTCCATCAGATATGACTGAATCTGAAAGAATTGCCTCTATGGCAAGATTTAAGGAATCCATTGCACTAAGCATGATGGAGAGAGCCAAAGCTCAAGGACTAGACCCTACAGCGTATACAACCATGTCTGAATTCAGAGAAAAGGAACTCAGCAAAATTCAAGTAAACTCTGAAATTTTCAATACTGAAGAATACATGAGGTTGCACCCTGCTGCAGTTCTACCAAGCTATGCTGAAAAGAAAATTATTTGTGAACACGATCTAATGCTATCCAAAAGACAAGCAGCAAATCCAAACAGAGAAATTATCTTCAAACCAGCTGTAATCCCTAAGAAATCATCTGATGCTAAAACCTCTGATAAATCTGCTTGATACTTTAGTTCTGCTGATTTATGGTTTTATGTTTTCCTGTGGATTGCCTGTGATTTAAATTTTTGGTTAATATCTGCTTTTGTTACTGTGTGCATTACCTTTTAGATCGAATTAGATAACATAACCCAAATAGGGGGAGATTGTTGGTACCCTAGATGTGATTTGGCTTATGTAATCCCTTTTCCAGCTCCTCTTGATCCATATAACTATATATGATCATGGTTAGACTTTGTTTAGTCTCCCTAGGGCAGTTTATATCTGACCTAGAGCTTAGAATAGAAGTGGTAGAATGAATCTTTAGTTAAGGCTCTTTTTCCGTTCGACCATCGTCGAACGAGGCCTCGCGATCGTCGATCAGTGGTCGACGAAAGCAGGGCTTTAGAATCGTTGAAGTCAAGACAATTATCGTCGACCGATGGTCGACGATCTCAGAGCAAGCGTATTATGCTCTGAAGGTTGGTCGACGATCTGCTATCAGCAGTTCGACGATCGTGGTCTTGTTTCACGATTTCTGTCTCGACAGATCTTTGCCTTAATCGTCGACATCATGAGATGGTCGACGATATCTGTCTCGACAGATCTTTGCCTTAGTCGTCGACATCATGAGATGTTCGACGATTTCTGTGATAACCGATTTTCTGCTTCAGTCGACGATATCTTGAGCTGGTCGACGATTTCTGGTCGACGATTTCTGTTTCGACAGATTTCTGTTTTCAGTCGACGATCTGTTAGCTAGGTCGACGATCATCGAACCCCTGTTTGACGATTTTTGTCTGCCTTTAACTGTTTGTATTTATTTTATTCCTTGGTTTATTTCCAAGTGTTTTAACGTGTGGTTAGAAAGATTTTCTGAAGAATGTTTTTTGCTAATTTATGGCTTAAATTCAAATGAATTACTTACCAAATATGTCAAGCATAAATTACGGGATTTCGTATTTTGATAAAGCATTTTTGTCTTATTATACAAAATATACTGCCAGGCTGTATTCTAGCCATTGACGGTGTATGCTATTTCCAAGAACGATAAATCTTTATGCTGAGATATTTTCCTATTCATTTATTTCCTTATTGGGACTGACAGAGAGCATATAGGTCATTCTATTCCTATTGCTATATTCTATTTTGAGATAATCTGTTGCAGGGCTCGAGAATTCAAATCAATAGAGCCGTTCAAAAGATAAACGAGAAGACATATTTAAGAGAGATTTTTTCTCAGAATAATTAGAAGTAACAGTAACAGAGAGTTTTTCAGTGTGCTGCATTCTTTCAAGCTTCTCCAGAGCAACTCTTCACAATCTCTCAATCAGAAGAAGAAAAGTTTTCCTGAAGCAAAAGTTCAAAGCAATCTATTTCATTCTCAAGTCTCCTGAGCATCTGCTTAGAGTTTTTCAAGACTTCAGAAAAAGCTCCAGATCTGCTTCATGTGCTCCAGAATCTGAAGACCTGATAAAAATCAGTCTACAGATCTCTGAGGATTTAGTTTCAGTTTATCTGAAACTCCTTCATCCTGAAGCAAAGGCTTTCCCTGGACTTTCACTGAGCCAGGGGGAGATTTTGATTCTTTAGAGAATCCACAAGTCTTCTCTAATCTGTATTTACAACAGAGAAGATAACCTAACCCTCTCAACCCCTTTGTAAAAAGAGTTTGTTCACATCTCTTCAAAAGTGAACGTTGGTGACAGGGCACCTTATCAACAACCTGTGGTTGAGCATCCTTATCAAAAGCTCAAAGGGTCTGTTTGATCTACCTGAATCAGATCATTGGTGGCAGGGCACCTTAGCAAAAACCTGTAGTGGATTCCTACCAGGGTGGTAGAAGAGTGGAGTACCTATTAAGAGGGAACCACTATATATCCTGTGTCTCTGGCTGTTTTGCTTAAATTGCTTATTCTGTGGCTGTGATAGAACTACCTAGGATTGCTAGTTGCTGTGATAGGTTTATAGTTAATCTGAAATTTCAGTTAACTCTCTCACTTGTGCACTTCACTGTGTTAGGCTCTTAGGGTTCAAGTATCAGATTATTTTATTCCGCAAATCAACTCCAAGGGAGCTGACTAGTTATTCATAAAATTTGAATACTCTATTCACCCCCCCTCTAGAGTAGTTTACAACTTATCCCCTCACTTTCAGTGGATTATTTTTCGAAATGGCTGGAGGTGAAGGCATTGGCAAAGGTGAAATCGCAGGTAGTCAGAAATTTCGTGTGGGGAGAGATCAACTGCCGACATGGGCTCCCGTTGGCCATCGTCACGGATAATGGACCGCATTTTGCTAGTAGGGAATTCGTGGATTTCTATGTCCAACAGGGCATAGATCTTCGATTCGCCTCAATTCATCATCCTCTTAGCAATGGGCAGGTGGAAGCTGCAAACAAAGACATTGTAAACCTCTTGAAGAAGAAGGTAGAGAATTTGAGGGGGAGTTGGGTAGAACAGCTCCCCTCCGTTATATGGGCTTTGAGAACAACGCCGAATACCACCACGGGAGAGACGCCATTCAAACTTTCCCATGGCTCGGAGGCCGTTATACTTGCGGAGTTCGAGGTTGAATCCACCAGGGTGGCAGCGGCAAGGAAAGGAGATGAATGGTGGCTAGCAGAAAACGAGGAAGAGCAGAAGCTCTCCCTTGACTTGGTGGAGGAGCTCAGGGAGCAAGCATCAATTCGACAGGAGGAAATCAAGTGCCGAATGTCCAAGTATTTTGATAAGCAAATCAGGGTTAGGCAGTTCCAGAAGGGGGACTGGTCCTCAAGAAAGTGGATGCATCGGGCAGGGGAGCCTCAGTAGGGAAGCTCAACCCAACTGGGAGGGTCCCTTCATAGTAAGGGAGGCCTTGAAGTCAGGAGGGTACCATCTCTAAGATGTGGACGGGGTATCTCTCGATCGCGCCCGAAGCAGCGACGACTTGAAAAGATTCTACCCTTGATGTTGTCTCTTTCCATACTTGTTGTTTGTCTTTTCCAATACTTGATATTTTGCCTTTTTCAATACTTGTAAACTTGGCTCGGCTTCCTGATATTATAAAATTCAAGGTGTTTTACTTCATGAGTGTGAAAGTAGCAAGCAAACGACTAAAAAACAAGTCGGAACTTTGAATAATTGAATGTTTTATTTTCCAAAAAGTTGACTATTACAAAGGTTTGACCTCCCTTTTATAGAATGGAAGAGAGAAAAAAGATTACAAATAAGCAATGTGGGACTAATAATTACAAGAACAAGAATCTATACAAGCCGCACGGTTAGACTAACCGCACGACCACTACAAAGAGGAAGACAGCCAACCAATATCCCCATACCGCTCAGACCGCCAGACAAATCGCAAAACTGCCCGGTCTCCAACCCGGCTACCAAACTGCTGGGACAAGCCGCCAGACCGCCAAACAGCCAGACCGCCCGGTCTTAACCGGCAAACTGCTCGGTCTCAACACTCCACCTCAAGCTGGAGCATAGATATCAATCATGCCCAGCTTGTCACAAATATGAAACAAAGAAGCGGACACCAGCTTGGTGAAGACATCTGCCAACTCATTGTCAGAAGTGACGAACAGAGTACAAATCTGTTTCTTCAAAATCTCTTCTCGAATAAAGTGGCAGTCGACCTCTATGTGTTTTGTTCTCTCATGAAAGACCAGATTTTTTGAAATGTATATCGCAGCCTTGTTGTCGCAGAACATAGGAAGAGGATAGTTGTAGACCTCTCCTAGGTCAAGCATGATAGCCCGTAACCATTTTAACTCACATGTGGTTGATGCTATACTACGATATTCCGCTTCTGCACTAGACCTGGAGACCACAGACTGTTTCTTGCTCTTTCAGCTCACAAGATTTCTTCCAACAAATGTACAAAATCCCGATGTTGACTTGCAGTCTCCTTTATCATCAGCATAGCTTGAATCTGAGTACGCTTCAACCCTTAAATGACCATTCTTCTAAGAAAGCAGTCCTTTCCCTAAAGCTGCTTTAACATACTCCAATATCCTCAGGGCAGACTGTAGATGGCACTCCCTAGGAGCTTGCATGAATTGGCTAACCTTGCCTACAACATAGGAGATATCGGGTCTGGTCACTGTGAGATAAATGAGTTTACCAACCAGACGTTGGTACCTCGAAGAATCAGATAGAGGAGGCGAGTCATCTGTCCAAGTTTTGTCTTCCCCAATAGCCATGGGACATCTGGTAGGTTTAGCACCAGTCAACCCTTCCTCTTTTAGCAAATCAAGAGCATACTTCCGTTGGAAAAGAACTAAAGAGTTGGTTTTCCGAGAAATCTCAATCCCCAAGAAAGTATTTGGGAGAGTCCATATCCTTAGTGACTAGGTATTGCCGGAGGTGTTTCTTTTTCAAAGCAACCACAGCTTGGTCTTCGCCAGTCAGAAGAATATCATCCACATATACAGCAAGAACCACCATACCAGAGGAGGTTTTGCGAATAAATAAGGAGTGAACGGCTGAACTTCGTGCAAAACCAATGGCTGCAACAATGCCGCTGAACTTGTCAAACCAAGCCCGAGGGCTTTGCTTTAGGCCATAGATGGCCTTCTTCAGATGACATACTCATGTCTCCCCCTGAGCAACATACCTAGGAGGTTGCTCCATGTAATCCGCTTCCTGAAGGTCACCATAGAGAAAGGCATTCTTGACATCCAGCTGAGAAATGGGCTAATCCCTGTTTACAGCCACAGAGAGAAGAACTCGAATGGTGCTGAGACGAGCAACTGGAGAGAATGTGCCAAAGTAATCAACCCCATAAGTTTGAGTGAAGGCTTTGGCGACTAAGCGGGCCTTGTATCGATCCATACTGCCGTCCGGACGGAACTTCACAACGAATACCCAACAACAGCCAACCACATCAGTGCCCAAAGGGGGAGGAACAAGAGTCCAGGTACCCCTCTCAGTTAGGGTCGCCATTTCAACATCCATGGCCATCTTCCAATGAGGAGTAGCAATGGCCTCCTAGTAGGAGCGGGGTGTGGAAGTGGCAGAGATAGCCAGTGCAAAGGCCCTGCGAGAAGGCGTAAGGCGATCATATGAAACAACAGCAGCAAGGGGGTGTGATGCAGGCCACTATCCGCCAACGAGATAACCTTAGCGTTCTATCGAACGAGACGCCTAACACCCACAACGCTAGCCACACAAAGCTCAAACGCAGCGCACTACTATGCAAACTAAACAAGTAAACCAACACGGTAGCCACACCGCCGGAAAGATCGGACAAGCGGCTAGAGGCCGTTATCCTTTCAAGCAAAAGGGACCCACCCGGTCCGGACGAGCGATGTTGTACCAAAGAAGATCTACCCGAAAACACGATCGAGAAACGGTAGATCTCCCCCAACAAAAAGAGCGGGGTTCGCCAAACCCTTTTCGGAAATAAAGCGTAGTGATGTTGCAACACTTAAAGCAAAACCCACGAAAATCAACGATTCGCAAGCAACACAAAAATTACTCCAGCCGCTAGAAAAATCAAGAGGGAAACACACCGAAGTGGAGAGATTCGTTACCCAAGTCGGAATGGATGATTCCGACTGTTTTACCAAAAGATCACTCGCCCGCGGTTCCGCCGGAGTTGCACCGAATGGAGCAAGAGATTCCGCCGTCGCCGCGTCACGCCGTCTCCAAGTTCCTCGGAGCTTGAAATACTCCACCTCCACCAACAGGAGGGTAGTCAGCCAAGAGGGAAGGGGGGTGGTGGTCGGACTTGGAGGTTGGTGGCCGAACGGTTGGGGGAAAAGGTGATCGGGTAAAGGGCGGTTTGGGAGGAGGAGATGGCGTGGAGGATGTAGATGGGAAGAGGGAGGAAGGGAAGAGGAAGGGGGGCGGCTTTGAGAGTGGAGAGAGGGGGGCGGCCGAAGTAGTGAGGAGGAAGAGAGAGAGAGAGGGGGGCGGCTAAGAGGATGAGAAGGAGAGGGATAAGTTTAGGGTTTTCAATTTTCTTCTTCAATACTTCAAAAGGAAACATCCTATGCCTATATATAGGCTTACAACCATCATGCGGCTATTAGCAGCCCACAATGAAAAATAAAGCTAATAATGTTTTTTGTTAAACTTAAAGAGACTAATAAAATGCCTAAACAAGTGGCACAACAAATACGCTAAATAAAATGACATAAATAAAAGATTAAACGGGCTTGAGCCGAGGGTGGAGATTATAACGTCGCCCCGAGTGGGCACCATGGCAACGCGAGTCCTTTGTTGGAGACGAGGGAGGGTCTTCTGCAAGCTGTGGTTCATCGTCTCCACCAATCCTCCCCCCCCCCCCCGTAAAAGGACTCATCACCGATGAGTTGTCCTGCAGATATCGTCGTAGAAGAGCATCGTCCAAGAGCGCGACCTCGGATTCCGGAAGCCAAGAGTCATCCGAGGAGGGGCGGCCACACCAACGAACCAAGAAACGCCGCACGTCGCCATCCGGAGTGGGAAGTACATCATCCTGTAGAATCCTGTCGGGCAAGAAAGCTGTCCTGGCAAACCTAGGAAAAGCATTAGGCAGTAACGGGGGAAAATCTAATTCATCAACATACGGCGTACCTCCTTTGGAGACCGACGGAACGAGTGATCCCGTACCCCACTCAGTCTTACGCCCAATAGAATCTGTGGTAGATGTAAACGGAGAGGACGATAATTCTAGCGGCGGAGCAATATATGACGTTAAGTCCGAAACATTAAAAATTGGGGAAATACCCCAATCAGTGGGTAATTCTAAAAGAAATGCATTTTCGCCTAACTGCTTTAAGATCCGAAAAGGACCCGCTCGCCGGTCCGCTAACTTTTTTAAGGTGCCCGTAGGCAGCCGTTCAGGGATGAGACGGACCATGACTAAATCGCCGACCTTCAGGGGAGACGCTCGTTTATGTGTGTTGGCATGAACTTGATAGGACGCATAGAGAGCGGTAAGCGTCTCATTAATGTGTTTATGCAGGTCATGGATGTGAGAGGCAAAATCTTGTGCGAATTGGCTTGATTTAAAAGATGGGGGTAACAGAATCAAGTCAAGTGGCACCGGGGCCTTATAGCCATGCACAATTTCATTCTGGGACAGACCCGTAGACCTATTTTTGGAATTATTATATGCCAATTGAGCATGCGGAAGGATAAGATCCCATGTACCCTTGTGGTCTCCCACAAGGCAGCGTAGCAGACTACCCAAACTTCTATTTACAACCTCCGTTTGCCCATCCGTTTGCGGATGGTAGGCCGAAGAAAATAGGAGCTTGGTGCCCATTATCCTCCACAAAGTTTTCCAAAAATAGCTCGTGAACTTGACATCCCTATCAGTAACTATCGATTTTGGTACGCCGCGGTGACCCACTACATCCTTAAAATAAAGTTGCGCGACATGGGATGCGTCGTTAGTTTTATTGCAAGCGATAAAATAAGCCATCTTGGAGAAACGGTCAACGACAACTAAGATCGAATCGTGACGCCTAAATGTGATCGGAAGGCCTAGAACGAAGTCCATGCTAACGTCTTCCCAAGGCGTCGAAGGGATCGGGAGAGGGGTATAAAGCCCCGCGTTCGTCTTGTTCCCCTTTGCCAACTGGCACGCCCGACAACTCCCCACGATCTTACTAACCATGGTCTTAAGGCCGGGCCAATAAAATTTGTCCTCAACTAACGCGATAGTCTTGTCACGGCCAAAATGGCCTCCCAACCCGCCACTATGCAGTTCCCACACAATGAAGTGACGTAGGGAGAGCGGGGAATACATAGCTTCGAGTGGTTGAAAAGATACCCGTCACGAATGTAAAACGCGGAAATGGTTGTGGGCAGGTTATCCTGAGTGGTGAAGTATATGTCCTTGAAATCGGGACAGTGGGCGTATTCGTCCTTAATCCTGTCAAAGCCAACCACCTTAACTTCTAATGTGGATAGTAATAACGTGACACGACTAAGAGCGTCCGCTACGTGATTGAGGGTACCCTTCAGATGCTTAATGATGAATGTGTACTCCTGAAGATAGGAGACCCATTTAGCATGTCGCGGACTCACCTTTGACTGCGAATTGATAAATCGGAGCGCCTCGTGATCGGATAGGATGACGAACTCCTTAGGAAGCAAGTAGTGCCGCCAATGTTGGAGGCATCGGATGACCGCGTAGAATTCCCGATCATAGTTAGAATAGTTCAATTTCGGGCCGGCCAGTTTCTCACTGAAGTATCCCACCGGGTGACCTTCTTGGCTCAATACGCCCCCGATCCCCACTCCCGAGGCGTCACAAGATAATTCAAAAACCTTGGAGAAATCCGGGAGACGCAAGAGGGGGGCCTCGGACATGCACGCCTTAATTAATTGAAAAGCCTTGGCGGCCGACTTAGTCCAAGAAAACTCACCCTTCTTCATGCACTCGGTTACGGGGGCCATTATGCTACTAAAATCCTTAATAAACCGTCGGTAGAAGGTGGCGAGTCCGTGGAAACTCCGCACATCCCGAATGTTGGCGGGCTCGGGCCAATCCTTTATGGCTTGCACCTTCTTAGGGTCTACATGGATTCCCTTTGAACTAACGATATAACCGAGGAACTCGACGGAAGTCACGTGGAAGGTACATTTTTTAATGTTCACGAATAATTTTTCCGACCTTAACGTGGTTAGGATGATTCTTAAGTGCGTCGCATGATCACTCGTGGTGGTGCTAAAGATCAGGATGTCGTCGAAGTACACCACAATGAATTTCCCCATGTAAGGTTGGAAAACATGGGTCATCATCCTAGAAAACGTGCTGGGCGCGTTGGATAGCCCAAACGGCATCACGAACCACTCATAAAGGCCCTCCTTAGATTTAAAGGCGGTCTTCCACTCATCTCCTTCTCTAATTCGGATCTGGTGGTAACCACTCCTAAGGTCCAACTTGGAGAAGATCGTGGCGCCGGCCAACATATCTAACAAATCGTCGAGACGGGGGATGGGGAATCGGTACTTGACAGAGATTTTGTTTATGGCCCGGCTATCCACACACATCCTCCACGTGCCGTCCTTCTTGCGGGCCAGTAAGGCGGGTATGGCGCAAGGACTCATGCTATGGCGGATAAATCCCTTTCGCAATAATTCCGAGATCTGGGTTTGTAGTTCTAAATGCGCGGACGGATTGAGGCGGTAATGGGGAAGGTTGGGTAGGGAGGAGCCGGGAATGAAGTCGATGGCGTGTTGGATGTCCCGCATGGGGGGTAACTCAGACGGTAGCTCGTCCGGATACACATCCACAAATTCTTCTCGGAGCGACTTCAATGCCGAGGGTAAACTTTCACATATCGTCGCATCGTCCTTGACTTGGAGGCAAACTAAAGCGTAAAGGACTCCGTCCATGAAGGTAGCCCGGGTCAGTTCCTTCCTACCAATAAGACCCAACGCTCTCTTCTCAACGGGGATGACGGTGTCCTTGGACGGGATCGAAGGGTCCTTCGGAGGAGAGGGATTCAAGACGATGACGCGACCATTAAACTTGAATCATAAGTGTTAGCCCGACCATAGTGGGTGACGTCATGGTCAAACAACCAAGGGCGTCCGAGTAAGACGTGACACGCATCCATGGGGATGACATCACACCAAACCGATTCGGTGTAGGCCTTGATGGTGAGGGGAACTAGGCAACGCTTCGCTACGGGGAGGGATGACTTGTTCACCCACGCTACCTTATACGGGTGAGGGTGTGGTTCAGCAACTAGGGACATGCGTTTCACGGCGGCTTCCGACACGACATTCATGCAACTACCGCTATCTATGATCAGCCTACACCATTTTTCACCTCTCGTGAAATTTAACATGAAGATATTTGTCCTATTCCATTCGTCTAACGGCCGCGGGGTGGCCAAAATACATCGCATCACCATCATGTGAGATTCGTCGTCCATGTCACTCGGCACGCCGTCCGACTCACTAAAATCACCTGCTTCGTAAGTAAGGTCGTCAGACCCGCCCGCGGCATCTAACAGGGCTAGGGGCTTGGGTTTTGTAGGACAATCACTAGCATAGTGTCCTTGAACCCCGCAAGCAAAACAGGTGACGTTCGCCCTGCTGACTCTTCCTATCGGCACTCTTTCCCCAATCGGAATCCTATTGTTTTTAGCCGTCACCACAATGGAGGAAGAATCGGAGGACCGATACTTTCCTTTATCCTTATAGCTGGTTGCCGGCGGCGGTCCTAAGATGGACTTGCCCTTTTGGAAAGGACGTGACTTTCCTTTAAGCGCATTGTGCTTTTCGATATCTAACGCAGCATTGAATGTCACGTGTAAGTCTGTGTGGCCATAACGCAATAGCTTCCCTTGAATATCGGGGTTGAGGCCCTTACGGAACCTAGATAGGGTGACCTCGGGCATTTCCTTCACATCACAACGGACCATCATATCCTTGAGCAAGCTCATGTACTCGGAAACCGACCTCGCCCCTTGCTTAAGGGTAGCCAAATCATCGAACATCTGTGTTCGATGGTACGTGGGAACGTATTGCTCGGTCAACCTAGCCTTCATATCTCCCCAACTGATGGGCCTAGCACCGTTCTCAACTCGCAAGCGCCTCTCTTCATTCAGCCAAAAGATCTTGGCTCGCCCTAACAATTTCATCCTCGCCACACGCACCTTGTCCGCATCGATGAGAGCGTACCATTCGAAGTAACACTCAATTTCCAAGACCCAATCTTGGAAGACTTGAGGATCTCCCAACCCATCATAGGAGGGTGGCTTGACTCGGACGACCCGAGTAAGGTCAAACTCGAAGGGGGCTCGAGGAGCGTATTCCTGCGGGTGATTGAGGTTGGCTTGGTGATCTCCATCCGCTCGTTGGTGGGCGGGGGGATGACGGGGTCCCCCTTGCTGGACACCTAGGGCATGAAGGGCCTCTCTAATGGCCGTCATTTGCTCCGTAAAGTCTTGCCGAAGCTCCTCAATCTCATTGAGGCCACGGACGTTATCCGTTTCGTCATCCATGGTGGAAGACGATGGGAAATACTCCGTTCCTAGCCTTATGCGCATGCAACAAGTTGTCAGCCGATTTAGACAAACGAACTATGATTTAATCCCGATAGGAGACTTTAGAAAAAGATTTGTTTTTTTTGATATTCCTACAGAAAAAAATTAGAGGATTATTAAAATAATTTTTTTTGATTTTTTTGCAGAAAATTAAGAAATCTAGGACGCTATTGGCAGACCAAGGAAAAAATTTTTTTTTTGATTTTTTTTTTGACACAAAACGCACCCTAACGTGGGAGAAAAAAATGGAAGGCAAGAAAGGGGAGGGTGTCAATTAAGAAATTGACACGAACCACCTCTGATACCAAATTGATGCAGGCCACTATCCGCCAACGAGATAACCTTAGCGTTCTATCGCACGAGACGCCTAACACCCACAACGCTAGCCACACAAAGCTCAAACGCAGCGCACTACTATGCAAACTAAACAAGTAAACCAACACGGTAGCCACACCGCCGGAAAGATCGGACAAGCGGCTAGAGGCCGTTATCCTTTCAAGCAAAAGGGACCCACCCGGTCCAGACGAGCGATGTTGTACCAAAGAAGATCTACCCGAAAACACGATCGAGAAACGGTAGATCTCCCCCAACAAAAAGAGCGGGGTTCGCCAAACCCTTTTCGGAAATAAAGTGTAGTGATGTTGCAACACTTAAAGCAAAACCCACGAAAATCAACGATTCGCAAGCAACGCAAAAATTACTCCAGCCGCTAGAAAAATCAAGAGGGAAACACACCGAAGTGGAGAGATTCGTTACCCAAGTCGGAATGGATGATTCCGACTGTTTTACCAAAAGATCACTCGCCCGCGGTTCCGCCGGAGTTGCACCGAATGGAGCAAGAGATTCCGCCGTCGCCGCGTCACGCCGTCTCCAAGTTCCTCGGAGCTTGAAATACTCCACCTCCACCAACAGGAGGGTAGTCGGCCAAGAGGGAAGGGGGGTGGTGGTCGGCCTTGGAGGTTGGTGGCTGAACGGTTGGGGGAAAAGGTGATCGGGTAAAGGGCGGTTTGGGAGGAGGAGATGGCGTGGAGGATGTAGATGGGAAGAGGGAGGAAGGGAAGAGGAAGGGGGGCGGCTTTGAGAGTGGAGAGAGGGGGGCGGCCGAAGTAGTGAGGAGGAAGAGAGAGAGAGAGGGGGGCGACTAAGAGGATGAGAAGGAGAGGGATAAGTTTAGGGTTTTCAATTTTCTTCTTCAATACTTCAAAAGGAAACATCCTATGCCTATATATAGGCTTACAACCATCATACGGCTATTAGCAGCCCACAATGAAAAATAAAGCTAATAATGTTTTTTGTTAAACTTAAAGAGACTAATAAAATGCCTAAACAAGTGGCACAACAAATACGCTAAATAAAATGACATAAATAAAAGATTAAACGGGCTTGAGCCGAGGGCGGAGATTATAACGTCGCCCCGAGTGGGCACCATGGCGATGCGAGTCCTTTGTTGGAGACGAGGGAGGGTCTTCAGCAAGCTGTGGTTCGTCGTCTCCACCAGGGTGTATGGTACACGTCCGCACCCCTTTGAGAAGAGCTATAGGAAGATCCAGGTCAGCGGGTACCTCAGCATCCGGAGCATCCGTGACAGAGAGAGCTGGCCCGAGTGTAAAGAGTGTGAAAGTAACGAGCAAACAACTAAAAAACAAGTCAGAACTTTGAATATTTGAAAGTTTTATTATCCAAAAAGATAACTATTATAAAGGTATGTCCTCCCTTTTATAGAATGGAGGAGAGAAAAGAGATTACAAATAAGCAATGTGAGACTAATAATTACAAGAACAAGAAACTATACAAGCTGCTTAAGCCACACAAGCCGCACGGTTAGACTAACCGCACGGCCACTGCAAAGAGGAAGACAGCCGGCCAATATCCCCAGACCGCTCAGACCGCCAGACAAACTGCCAGACCGCCCGGTCTCCAACCCGGCTACCAAACTGCTGGGACAAGCCGCTAGACTGCCAGATCGCCAGACCGCCCGGTCTCAATCGACAGATCGCTCGGTCTCAACACTCTCCCTCAAGCTGGAGCATAGATATCAATCATGCCCAGCTTGTCGCAAATATGAAACAAAGAAGAGGACACCAGCTTGGTGAAGACATCTGCCAACTCGTTGTCAGAAGTGACGAACAGAGTACAAATCTTTTTCTTCAAAATCTCTCCTCGAATAAAGTGGCAGTCGACCTCTATGTGTTTTGTTCTCTCATGAAAAACCGGATTTTTTGAAATGTATATCGCAGCCTTGTTGTCGCAGAACATAGGAAGAGGATAGTTGTTGACCTCTCCTAGGTCAAGCATGAGAGCCCGTAACCATTTTAACTCACATGTTATTGATGCCATACTACGATATTCTGCTTCTACACTAGACCTGGAGACCACAGACTGTTTCTTGCTCTTCCAGCTCACAAGATTTCCTCCAACAAATATGCAAAAACCAGATGTTGACTTGCGGTCTCCTTTATCAACAGCATAGCTTGAATCTGAGTACGCTTCAACCCTCAAATGACCATTATTCTGAAAAAGCAGTCCTTTCCTTGGAGCTGCTTTAACATACTCCAATATCCTTAGGGCAGACTGTAGATGACACTCCCTAGGAGCTTGCATGAATTGGCTAACCTTGCCTACAGCATAGGAGATATCGGGTCAGGACACTGTGAGATAAATGAGTTTGCCCACTAGACGTCGGTACCTCGAAGAATCAGATAGAGGAGGCGAGTCATCTGTCCAAGTTTTGTCTTCCCCAATAGCCATGGGACATCTGGAAGGTTTGGCACTAGTCAACCCTGCCTCTTTTAGCAAATCAAGAGGATACTTCCGTTGGGAAAGAACTAAAGAGTTGGGTTTCTGAGAAATCTCAATCCCCAGAAAGTATTTGGGAGTGCCCATATCCTTAGTGACCAGGTGTTGCCAGAGGTGTTTCTTTGTCAAAGCAACCCCAGCCTGGTCGTCGCTAGTTAGAAGAATATCATCCATATATACAGCAAGAACCACAATACCAGAGGAGGTTTTGCGAATAAATAAGGAGTGATCGGCTGAACTTCGTGCAAAACCAATGGCTGCAACAATGCTGCTGAACTTGTCAAACTAAGCCCGAGGGCTTTCCTTTAGGCCATAGATGACCTTCTTCAGATGACATACTCGTGTCTCCCCCTGAGCAACATACCCAGGAGGTTGCTCCATATAAACCGCTTCCTGAAGGTCACCATAGAGAAAGGCATTCTTGACATCCAGCTGAGAAATGAGCCAATCCCTGTTGACATCCACAGAGAGAAGAACCCGAATGGTGCTGATACGAGCAACTGGAGAGAATGTGTCGAAGTAATTAACCCCATAAGTCTGAGTGAAGCCTTTGGAGACTAAGCGGGCCTTGTATCGATCCACACTGCCGTCCGGACAGAACTTCACGACGAATACCCGGCGACAGCCAACCATATAAGTGCCCAAAGGTAGAGGAACAAGAGTTCAGGTACCCCGCTCAGTTAGGGTCGCCATTTCCTCATCCATGGTCATCTTCCAATGAGGAATAGCAAGGGACTCCTGGTAGGAGCGGGGTGTGGCAGTGGAAGAGATAGCCAGTGCAAAGGCCCTGCGAGAAGGGGTAAGACGATCATATGAAACAACAGCAGCATGGGGGTGTATGGTACACGTCCGCACACTTTGCGAAGAGCTATAGGAAGATCCAGGTCAGCGGGTCCCTCGGCATCCGGAGCATCCGTGGCAGAGAGAGCTGGCCCGGGAGTAGAGAGCGATGGCGGCGGAGATGAGGGAGACGGTGGCGGAGAAGAGGGAGAGAGAGGCGGAGACGGTGTAAGGGTAGAGATCATAGTAAAAGACGAGGGAACGAAGGGAACCACAGGAGAATCAGAATCTAGGGGAAGAGGAGAGGAGACATCCGAGAAGTAGGAGGTATTCTCGAAGAAGGTCATGTCAGCAGAGACGAATTGCTTACGAAGAACGGGATCAAAGCAACAATAGCCTTTCTGAGTGGTGGAGTACCCCAGAAAGACACATTTGGTGGAGCGAGGGGAGACCTTATCACGGGTGGCAGATGGAGCAAGCACAAAGGCAGTGCACCCAAAGATTTGGAGAGGGAGAGGAAAAGGCTCCTTTCACAGATACAGAATGGAGAATGGGGTTTTTTCCGTGGAGAACCGTGGAGGGAATGCGATTGATAAGGTAGCAGGCAAGGAGAACAGCATAGCCCCAATAGGAGCGAGGAACATGCATCTGGGTCATCAAGGAGCGAGCGACATCGAGGAGGTGACGGTTTTTGCATTCTGCCACACCATTTTGTTGTGAAGTATAAACACAACTAGTTTGATGAATAATCCCATTTTGCATGCAGAAGGTAGAAAAGTCATGACTGATATACTCTTTGGCATTATCAGATCAAAAAACCTTAATAGAAACATTAAACTGAGTTTTTATCATGAGATAGAAGGACGTCCATACCGAGAATAATTCAGAGCGATCTTTTAACAGATACACCCACATACAGCGAGAGAAATTATCAATAAACGTGACAAAATATGAACTACCCCAACCAACGGTAAGGGTAGGAGAAGGACCCCAAACATCGGAGTGGATGAGATCAAACGGACGGGTAGATCCACGAACATGCTTTGGACGGAAGGAGGATTGGTGATGCTTTCCAAGCTAACATGCCTCACAGTTGAGGGGAGGACTTTGTGTACGAAGTTGGGGCAGAAGTTCATGAAGAAGACGTGGAGGAGCATGACCAAGGCGGAGATGCCATTGCAGAATATTTGTGGAGGTGGAGGAGAAGGTGGAAAAAGCGGAAACGTTGTCAAGGAAGTATAGTCCGCCACTCTCAGTCCAAGTAGCAATCGTCTGTTGGGAGTCCGGATCCTGAAAAGAACAAGAAGTAGAAGTAAATGTGACGGAACACTATAATTGCCTGCATAGAGAGGTAACAGATAATAAGTTGCTAGGGAACTTGGGCACGTAGAGAGTATCCGCCAAACGAAGAGACGGAGTGACATGAACCATTCCCGTCCCATTGACCGATGATGAAGAGCCGTCAGCGAGAATAACCAGGGCCAACCGATCATGTGTTTTTAGGAGAGAAAAATACTGGAGATTGCTGGTCATATTGTTGGTAGCACCAGTGTCGATCATCCATTTTCCTTGAGTAACAACGTGGGCACTACCAGAAGACGTGACCACCGAGGCGAACGACTTTGTGGAGGATGTGAATGCCATGAAGGGAGAAAAACTGTAGCGGTTACGGTGACAGCACACCAGCGGCAAGAAGGGCCACGACCAAGGTGTAGAGCAAGGCAAATGGGAAGAAAAGAGAAGAACAAGCCGCGCGACTAAATAGGAGGTCGCAACGACTAATCAAGTAGGAGCGGCTAAAGGAGGGGCCGCACAGAGGAGGACAGGCTGCTGCGACTTAGAGATAGGTCGCGGGGATGAAGAGAGATAGAGCGACAAAGGAAGAAGGGCAGAGGGGCCGCCTATACAAGGAAGAAACCGCACGAACAGGGAGAAATCACAGCGGTGAGGAGGAAGAGATATGCAACGGTCACGATGATAGACACCAGCGGCCAGATAAGCCACGACCAAGCCGCAGAATTAAGTAGTGGGAAAGAAGTCGAGCGGCTAGAAATCAGCCCGCACGAATAGAAGATGGCGAAGACCTCGCGAACAGAGAAAAGTCCGCTAGGAGGCAAACAAGGTGCACAAGGCAAACAGGCTGAGGCAACTAAAGAAAAGGAGCAGCTAGAAAGAGGGCACGACGATTAAGCACAGGTCGCAACGAGAAGATGGGAGAAACAAAGAGGTCGCACACATAAAGGGCAACGACAAGAAGAGAAAGAAGCCGCGCGAACAGGGCGCAAGCAGGCAGAAGAAACAAGCCATGAGGACAGGTCACGAGAAGAAGATGCAAGCCGCGAGGACAGGTCGCGCGGTAAGAAATGGCGCACAGAATCACGAGGATGAAATCGAGTTCTATGATACCATGTGAAAGTAGTGAGCAAACAACTAAAAAACAAGCCGGAACTTTGATTAATTGAAAGTTTTACTATCCAAAAAGATAACTATTATAAAGGTATGACCTCCCTTTTATAGAATGGAGGAGATAAAAGAGATTACAAATTAGCAATGTGGGACAAATAATTACAAGAACAAGAAACTATACAAGCCGCATAAGCCGCACAAGCCGCACGGTTAGACTAACCGGAAGGCCACTACAAAGAGGAAGATAGCCGACCAATATCCCTAGACCGCTCAGACCGCCAGACAAACTGCCAGACCGCCCGGTCTCCAACCTGACTACCAAACTGCTGGGACAAGCCGCCAAACCGCCAGACCGCCCGGTCTCAACCGACAGACCGCTCGGTCTCAACAGAGAGCGATGGCGGCGTTGATGAGTGAGACGGTGGCGGAGAAGAGGGAGAGATAAGCGGAGATGGTGTAGGGGTGGAGATCGTAGTAGGAGACGAGGGAACGAAGGGAACAACAGGAGAATAAAAAGCTGGGGGAAGAGGAGAGGTGTCATCCGAGATGTAGGAGGTATTCTCGAAGAAGGTGATGTCAGCAGAGACGAACTCCTTACGAAGAACGGGATCAAAGCAACAATAGCCTTTCTGAGTAGTGGAGTACCCCAGAAAGACAGATTTGGTGGAGCAAGGGGAGAGCTTATCACGGGTGGCAGATGGAGCATGCACAAAGGCAGTGCACCCAAAGATTTGGAGAGGGAGAGGAAAAGGCTCCTTTCCCGGATACAGAATGGAGAATGGGTTTTTTCCATGGAGAACCGTGGAGGGAATGCGATTGATAAGGTAGCAGGCAAGGAGAATAGCATAGCCCCAATAGGTGCGAGGAACATGCATCTTGGTCATCAAGGAGCGAGCGACATCGAGAAGGTGACAGTTTTTGCGTTCTGCCACACCATTTTATTGTGAAGTATAGACACAACTAGTTTGATGAATAATCCCATTTTGCATGCAGAAGTTAGAAAAGTCATGACTGATATATTCTTTGGCATTATAAGATCGAAAACCTTAATAGAAACATTAAACTGAGTTTTGATCATGAGATAGAATGACGTCCATATAGAGAATAATTCAGAGCGATCTTTTAACAGAAACACCCACGTACAGCGAGAGAAATCATCAATAAACGTGACAAAATATGAACGACCCCGACCAACGGTAAGGGTAGGAGAAGGACCCCAAACATCGGAGTGGATGAGATCAAACAGACGGGTGGATCCACGGACATGCTTTGGAGGGAAGGAGGAGCGGTGATGTTTTCCAAGCTGACAGGCCTCATAGTTGAGGGGAGGACTATTTGGAGGAAGTTTGGGAAGAAGTTAACGAAGAAGACGTGGAGGAGCATGACCAAGGCGGAGATGCCATTGCAGAAGATCTGTGGTGGTGGAGGAGAAGGTGGACAAAGCGGAAACGTTGTCAAGGAAGTATAGGCCACCACTCTCAGTCCCAGTAGCAATCGTCTGTTGGGAGTCCGGATCCTGAAAAGAACAAGAAGTAGAAGTAAATGTGACGGAACACTGTAATTGCCTGCATAGAGAGGTAACCGATAATAAATTGCAAGGGAACTTGGGCACGTAGAGAGTATCCGCCAAGCGAAGAGACGGAGTGACATGAACCATTCCTGTCCCATTGACCGATGATGAAGAGCCGTCAGCGAGAGTAACCGGGGGAAACCGATCATGTTTTTCTAGGAGAGAAAAACACTGGAGATTGCCGGTCATATGATTGGTAGCACCGGCGTCGATCAACCATTTTCCTTGAGTAACAACGTGGGCACTACCAGAAGACGTGACCACCGAGGCGAACGGCTTTGAGGAGGATGTGAAAGACATGAAGGGAGAAAATCTGCAGCGGTCACGGTGATAGCACACCAGCGGCAAGAAGGGCCACGACCAAGGTGCAGAGCAAGATAAAGGGGAAGAAGAGAGAAGAACAAGCCGCGCGACTAAATAGGAGGTCGCAGCGACTAATCAAGCAGGAGCGGCTAAAGGAGGGGCCGTACAAAGGAGGACAGGCCGCTGCGACTTAGAGACAGGTTGCAGGGACGAAGCGAGATAGAGCGACAAAGCAAGAAGGGCAAAGAGGCCACATATACAAGGAAGAAACCGCGCGAACTGGGAGAAATCGCAGCGGTGAGGAGAAAGAGATCTGCAGCGGTCACGAGATAGACACCAGCGGCCAGAAAAGCTACGACCAAGCCGCAGAACCAAGCAGAGGGAAAGATGTCGAGCGGTTAGAAATAAGCCCGCGCGAACAGAAGATGGCGAAGATCTCGCGAATAGAGAAAAGTCCGCTGGGAGGCAAACAAGGCGCACAAGGCAAACAGGCCGAGTCAACTAAAGAAAAGGACAAGCTAGAAAAGAGGGCGCGGCGACTAAGCACAGGTCGCGACGAGAAGACGGGAGATACTAAGAGGTCGCGTGTAACATCCCATTTCCGGCTAGACCCCTAGGAGTCGGTTGGTCGTGACAGAACCCTAGGAAGCCCAAAAATTGAAATAAATCGACCGAGATTTCGGGTCACGGGTTGGTCACGCCCGTGACCGACCCGTCATGCCCGTGACCTAGGGCGTGACTCCTTCGACGATCGTCGATATCAGGGAGATGATCGTCGGGCGCAGAATTTTCAACCCGGCCCTGTCACGCCCGTGACCAAGGTGTCACGCCCGTGACCTAGGGCGTGAACACCCTTCGACGACCGTCGATCACAGTTCGACGATCGTCGACCTTAGAATTTGCCATTCGGGCATGTCACGCCCGTGACCAAGGTGTCACGCCCGTGACCTAGGGCGTGACCACCCTTCGACGACCGTCGATCTCAGTTCGACGATCGTCGACCTCAGAATTTGCCATTCGGGCATGTCACGCCTGTGACCAAGGTGTCACGCCCGTGACCTAGGGCGTGACCACCCATCGACGATCGTCGATCTCAGTTCGACGATCGTCGACCTAAGAATTTGCCATTCGGGCATGTCACGCCCGTGACCAAGGTGTCACGCCCGTGACCTAGGGCGTGACCACCCTTCGACGACCGTCGATCTCAGTTCGACGATCGTCGACCCCAGAATTGGCCACCTGGGCCTGTCACGCCCGTGACCTATGTGTCATGCCCGTGACATTGACCAAAATGACGGTTCAGGCCCGAAATTATTCTAACACGCGTGGTAATAAATGCTGGTGTGGGAAGTTACACCAGGAGTAATTACGAGCCATTTTTCCTTCTGTAATTATATAATAAAGGAGGAAGTGTTGGTCCAATAAGAATCGCCACCTGGCAAACACCTATTCATCTTCCACCGTTTCTTATCCCTTCACTGTAACCGAATGGTTATTAAGAGGAGCCTTCATGACCATTAAGGCTTTACCCTTTCACCTCCCCACTTGCTGACTTATAAAAGACCCCTTAGAGCAAGATGAGAAGGTTACACTCTTGACCAAATGAACTCAGATCTTTGTACCTTGCTGCAGGAGAAGTTCAGCAATGCCACCACCGCGCCATGGCACCCCGTCGTTCATCTCGCCTCCAAACCGCGAACAAGGTCCTCCTCTGCTTCTTCTTTCATGGGTAGATCTTAGGATTCTTAGAAAGGAAGTTCGTGCTCAATGGAGCCGGACCTATCTCTCGTTTTCATGGAAAACCATGAAAAATGTATTTTCGAGTTCGCCGGAAACCGCCACCTCCGGCGGCCAAACCACCGCCGACTGCTAGCCATCGCCTCAACGGAGGTGGTGGTGGTGGTGGCTGGCCAGGGAAGTGACAAGGCGACCGGTGACGGATCGCAAAAGAGCTACAAGAAATAAGAGTTTCTGTGTTCTGCAGAAGATGAACAGTAAAAGCTATTTATAATATATAAATTATGTAAATAATTTATAAGGAAAATATACTTAGATGAGCACATTTTGATGCTGCAAAACGAGACACTTAGAGGCCGTTTTAGGAAAAATGACCAGTCACAAAAGGTGTAGCCCTTTGAGTCTAGTTTAATATAAAATTGATTTCAACTCGTTTGGGTAAGCGGTTTGACCGCAGAACCCGTTTTAGTGGAGGTTGTACCTAGAGTTGGGTAGAAATTAAAATGGATGCCCACTCTTCGTCCCTTGTCCAAATGACCTGAAATTTGGGCAGGGGGTTAACCTTAGCTATACCTAAAGGCAGACCAAAAATGGGAATTTTTGGAGATACTTTGCCTAAAGTTTTTGTTTTAATTTAATAAACTTAGAGGTATTTATTTAAGTAGTTAAATGACCTCCAAACCCTCCCAAATTTTGGGGAGTGGTCCCTGGCTATAAAACTTTACTCTGTACAAATTTTCAACTCATTTGGATGAGTTTTGGATAGGGAGTCACCTATTCTTAACTAGGCAAAGTGAGGCATTTTTGAGTAAAAAGTGCACGAGAGGTTAGAATGGTCATATCACCTCTACTGAGGCTGATATCTTGACCACTGACTTGTAAGGGTTATTATAACCCACTTGGAGAAAATGGTGTGGTTTAGGGTTGGTTTACCCTAGGGTCTAAACTCAAACCCTAGATGGATGGTTTTGAGGGCTGTGAAGGATATGGGGGCAATTGCTCTTGTATTACCTTGAAACTCTGTAGAGTTGATATTAGCACGATAATAATCGTCTGGATGGAACTTTGGAGAATTTGGAGATAAGTAAATGCCTCAAAACCTTAATCTTAGCTTTAGGTTAAAATACTAATTAAGCACCTTCCATCACTAATAATTATCTAAAGGCTGTGAAACTCGGGTAGAGTTAGTTTTGAAGTGGGTAGAGTTTATAGAAATTTTACTGGAATTTTATGATGTTTATTTCTATCACTTCGTTTGTAAAGTTGATTTTAACCCCTATTGATGTTTTGATTATTTGTACCTTTCTGTTCAAGAGAATCTCATGAAATCTTGGAAATATATATTTTAGGATAGAATTATTACCCCTGAATTTTTATATAATTTTTAGTTGAGTACATCCTGTACTTCCTTCACAAAAGTTAAAAAGGGGTTCTATGCTTGAAAAATTATTTAGGGATGATTTTATTACTGAAAAATTATGAAACTAGGCCAGTGCTAATTTTAGGCCTCTATCTGCATGTCATAAATTATTTATAATTTTTGGAAGAATATTCCCTGTACTTGGTTCATAAATAATGGGAGATAGTAATTATTGCTAAAATAGTTTTAGTGCCCTTTTGATGATAGAAAAATTATGATACTTTGGATTTACCCTATTGAGATAACCTACTAATTATTATAAAATTTGCTGGACATCTTGCATGAGAACTTAGGTAGTTCATGTTCAAACTGGTAGCCCTTGGGATTTTTGGGAAAATTAATTAAATGTCAGATAAATTAGGAAATTTACCACATTCTGGATTAGGCCATTTATATCCTGATAAGTCTCCAGTAAATAATTAAGGGCATTTGGATGAGTTTGGGATCGTTGCATAACCAGTTCGTCATATAGTCTAGGTCGGTCTGCATATAGCAAATTTGTGAATTGCAATAGGACATGATCCGAGAAAGTCATTGGAGTTAATCATTTTGTCTGGGTGGACAATTGTGGAGGAAATCACAATAGGAAGATATGAAGAGTAGAGAGAAGTAGTGGTAGCTAGAGATAAGAGGTGCTCGGGTACGACGAAAGATCGTCCACCCCGGTGGGAATGGAAGAGTCTTAATACTCTAGGGTTAGATCTAAAGTAACTAAAAGGGGATCGGGTTAAGGGAGATCAACCAATAATAATAAGTGCCTTGCGAAAGGGAACTTCGGGCCGTAATGCCGCCGTCTTGGTTCCTAGTGCCCCTTGAGAGCCCTTCACGGGGTATGCCGGGGGCAGTCCTGGGCTAACGTAAACTGTAGTAACAAACCGACAAGAGTAACTTTGTAACTAGGGCTGCACCTTTCACAAACACTGTTGGCACAGGAAGATTGATGAGAGCTTCGGCTCGGTTGGTTAAGAGATGGACGGGATGGTCCGGGGAGCTTCGTCTCGGTTGGTTTGGAGACGGACATTTTGGTCCGGGGAGCTTCGGCTCGACTTTTATGTGTTTACGATTAAACTTGTATGTGCATAAAAAGGAATGAAAATTAAGATGGTGGGTCTTCGGTATTGGAGGGTCGATGCACCGATGCCAATACGCTGACTCGGCAAGTGTGGTTAGCACTTTGCCAACAGAAGTCCGGTGCGCCAGCCAGCAAGAGTACGCAGGCGTCCGCTTAGTGCACCAAGCGTTGAGGCGTACGATAGGTCTGATCGGTAGTGCTTTACTGGTTTAGAGGTGGGCGAGGCCCAACCCACCGCTTCCGTCTGCCACTACGGAGGTATCGTGGGAGGTAACGACTCTGAAAAGGGGAACTAAAGGTCTGTGTGCACAGAGCCGGGTATGTGAGTTGCCCTTGCATGTTTCATCATACCCACTTGCATGTCATAGTATAATCGATTCATTTAACCCTAACACCTAAAGTATAAGTGGTATGAGACGCTTATACGTTAGGACCTGCAAAACGACCCCTTGGTCTATAAGCTTGTGTGGGCAAGTTTATAAATCAAAGGTTAATTTCAAAATATATACATGCTGTTGTTTGATAACCGACACCCCAACGTATAAGTGGTATGGGACACTCTATACGATGGGAGCCTTGCAGAAGATCCCTTGGCTTATGCGCTTTCGCACATAAGTTAAGGTTACCTTTCTTACTTTCTGTTTCTGTCATATTATTATAGAATTGCTAGATTAGTTCCGCTGCCATTTGTTTCTTAATTAAATCTCCACCTTCATGTCCTTCCCTTTCTTCCTCTCCGCTCGGTACTTAGGAGCCATGGGGGAAGGGGTAGGGGATGATAGGGCTTAGTCTTTATGACTAACGGTTTTCGAACCGCATCATTTAGGGGATCGTGGAGCCCAGCATGGAGGAGCGGCCCCAGAGACCGGTGCGCTTGGAGATGGGGCAGTCTAGCTCCGAAGTTCATACAGCCGGGACCGTGAGTCTCGACCCTGAGTAGTTTCTGTTTTAGCTTCCGCATGAGAGATTGTAGTGAGGACATGATGTATCGGGCATAAGCCCGCATTTATAGTACTCTGATTATTATTATTTTGTGGACACTCCCTTCGTGGAGATTTTATTTTATATATGTGATTTACTTTCAGTGGACTTGCTCTTACTTCAATTATTGTGCTACCTTTCTGTGATCGAATTGGCCGGCAGAATCGGCGCCTTGTGGTGATGACCCTTCAGGACGTGAAGGTGTCACCACAAAGCGGCGACTCTGGGCCTAAGACCCCGGGTTTTAAAAAGAAAAAAAAAGGGGGTCTTACATCGCGCACACAAAGGGCAATGACAAGAAGAGAAAGAAGCCGCATGAACAGGGCACAAGAAGGCAAAAGAAACAAGTCGTGAGGACAGGTCGCGAGAAGAAGAAGCAAGCCGCGAAGACTGTTTGCGCGATCAGAAATGGCGCACAGAATCACGGGGAGAAACCGATTCCTCTGATACCATGTGAAAGTAGCGAGAAAACGACTAAAAAACAAGCCGGAACTTTGAATAATTGAAAGTTTTATTTTCCAAAAAAATGACTATTACAAAGGTATGACCTCCCTTTTATAGAATGGAGGAGAGAAAAGAGATTACAAATAAGCAATGTGGTACTAATAATTACAAGAACAAGAAACTATACAAGCCACATAAGCCACACAAGCCGTACGGTTAGACTAACCGCATGACCACTACAAAGAGGAAGACAGCCGACCAATATCCCCAGACCGCTAAGACAGCAAGACAAACCACCAGACCGCCCGGTTTCCAACCCGACTACTAAACTGCTGGGACAAGCCGCTAGACCGCCAGACCGCCAGACCGCCCGGTCTTATCCGACAGACTGCTTGGTCTAAACAATGAGATAAGATTGCGATGTTTGGAGAGGATACCACGAGAAGACCCACTGACCAGGCTCTCATCAAGCTGGCAGGGTTGTATGCACACTCGGTGGTTGGAGTTAGTTCGGAGAGGAGACCCCGAGAAGACCCGCTGACCAGGCTCTCATCAAGCTGGCAGGGATGTAGGCTCACTCGGTGGTTGGAGTTAGTTTAGAGAGGAGACCCCGAGAAAACCCGCAAACCAAGCTCTCATCAAGCTGGCAGGGCTGTAGGCTCACTCGGTGGTTGGAGTTGGTTTGGAGAGGAGACCCTAAGAAGAACCGCTGAGCAGGCTCTCATCAAGCTGGCAGGGCTGTAGGCTCACTCGGTGGTTGGAGTTAGATTGGAGAGGAGACCCCAAGAAGACCCGCTAACCAGGCTCTCATCAAGCTGGCAGGGTTGTAGGCTCACTTGGTGGTTGGAGTTGGTTTGGAGAAGAGACCCCGAGAAGACCCACTGACCAGGCTCTCATCAAGCTGGCAGGGCTGTAGGCTCACTCGGTGGTTGGAGTTGGTTTGGAGAGGAGACCCTAAGAAGACCCGCTGACCAGGCTCTCATCAAGCTAGCAGGGCTGTAGGATCACTCGGTGGTTGGAGTTGGTTCATAGAGGAGACCCTGAGAAGACTCGCTGACCAGGCTCTCATCAAGCTAGCAGGGTTGTGGGCTCACTCGATGGTTGGAGTTGGTTTGGAGAGGATACCCCGAGAAGACCCGCTAACTAGGCTCTCATCAAGCTGGCAGGGCTGTAGGCTCACTCGATGGTTAGAGTTGGTTCGGAGAGGAGACCCCGAGAAGACCCACTAACCAGGCTCTCATCAAGCTGGCAGGGCTGTAGGCTCACTCGGTGGTTGGAGTTAGTTCGAAGAGGAGAACCCGAGAAGACCCGCTAACCAGGATCTAATCAGGCTGACAGGGTTGTAGGCTCACTCGGTGGTTGGAGTTGGTTTGGAGAGGAAACCCCGAGAAGACCCGCTTACCAGGCTCTCATCAAGCTGGCAGGGCTGTGGGCTCACTCGATGGTTGGAGTTGGTTCTGAGAGGAGACCCCGAGAAGACCCGCTGACTAGGATCTCATCAAGCTAGAAGGGCTGTAGGCTCACTCGGTGGTTTGAGTTGGTTTGGAGAGGTGACCCCGAGAAAACCCGCTGACCAGGCTCTCATCAAGATGGCAGGGTTGTAGGCTCACTCAGTGGTTGGAGTTGGTTTAGAGAGGAGACCCCGAGAAGACCCACTGACCATGCTCTCATCAAGCTGGCAGGGCTGTCGGCTCACTCGGTGGTTGGAGTTGGTTTTGAGAGGAGACCCCCAGAAGATCCGCTGACAAGTCTCTTATCAAGCTGGTAGGGTTATAGGCTCACTCGGTGGTTGGAGTTTGTTCGGAGAGGAGACCCGAGAAGACCCGCTGACCAGGTTCTCATCAAGATAGCAGGGCTATAGGCTCACTCGGTGGTTGGAGTTGGTTTGGAGAGGAGACCCCGAGAAGACCCGCTTACTAGGCTCTCATCAAGCTGGCAGGGCTGTAGGCTCACTCGGTGGTTGGAGTTAGTTCGAAGAGGAGACCCCGAGAAGACCCGCTAACCAGGATCTCATCAAGATGGCAGGGTTGTAGGCTCACTCGGTGGTTGGAGTTTGTTTGGAGAGGAGACCCCGAGAAGACCCACAGACTAGGATCTCATCAAGCTGGCAGGGTTACAGGCTCACTCGATGGTTGGAGTTGGTTTGGAGAGGAGACCCTGAGAAGACCCGCTGACCAGGCTCTCATCAAGCTGGCAGGGTTCTAGGCTCACTCAGTGGTTGGAGTTGGTTTGGAGAGGAGACCCCGAGAAGACCCACTGACCAGGCTCTCATCAAGCTGACAGGGTAGTAGGCTCACTCGGTGGTTGGATTTGGTTTGGTGAGGAGACCCCGAGAAGACCCGCTAACCAGGCTCTCATCAAGCTGGCAGGGTTGTAGGCTTACTCGGTTGTTGGAGTTGGTTTGGAGAGGAGACCCCGAGAAGACCCGCTGACCAGGCTCTCATCAAGCTGACAGGGCTATACGCTCACTCAGTGGTTGGATTTGGTTTGGAGAGGAGACCCTGAGATGACCTGCTGACCAAGCTCTCATAGAGCTAGCAGGGCTGTAGGCTCACTCGGTGGTTTGAGTTGGTTTGGAGAGGAGACCCCGAGAGGACCCGCTGACCAGGATCTCATCAAGCTGGCAGGGCTGTAGGCTCACTCGGTTGTTGGAGTTGGTTTGGAGAGGAGACCCCGATAAGATCCGCTGACCAGGCTCTCACCAAGCTGGCAGGGTTGTAGGCTCACTCGGTGGTTGGAGTTAGTTTGGAGAGGAGACCCCGAGGAGACCCGCTGACAAGGCTCTCATCAAGATGGCAGGGTTGTAGGCTAACTCGGTGGTTGGAATTGGTTTGGAGAGGAGACCCCGAGAAGACCTGCTGACCAGGCTCTCATCAAGCTAGCAGGGCTATAGGCTCACTCGATGGTTGGAGTTGGTTCGGAGAGGAGACCCCGAGAAGACATGCTGACAAGGCTCTCATCAAGCTTACAGGGCTGAAAGTTCACTCGGTGGCAGGTTGAAAGACAGGGCCCTAAGAAGTCATGCTAACCAGGCTCACTAAGCAGGCAGGATCGTGGGCAGGTTAAGTGGCAGATTAAACGGTGAGGTCCCTTAAAGAAACATCCCTACTGATCAACAAACGAGGGAAATTCATTAAATGATAAGGTGGAGGAAAGAGTTGGAGCAGTGCAAGTGGGTACACTCCCAGCCAGCCACCTGGACGAAGGTCTCGCCTATGGCGAGTGGACAATCAGGGAGGAGGGCCCTGCCTAATAAGGGGGGCAGGTTGACCCCTCGAGACCACTCGCGTCGGATATACCGAGAGGCGAGACGAGAGGGGAGAATAATTCGGTCCCGTGCGCAAGAGAGGTGGGGAAAGCGCCAACTCGCACTCTGAGCAAAATCCACTCTCCCGCATGGTGGCGAGACAAGGAATGGTCCCGTCTCGCAAGCATGAGCAAACTTAAGAATCACCTCGCAATAAAACGAAATTACATAACAACAAATAAAGTAAGAGCATATACACTTATCCATATAACTGTTCATTACAAAAGAAATTGAGTACAAAGTTATTAGGAAGCAAAAAGAGAGAGCCCTAGGTCTCGCCAGAAGTGTTTCATTCCTCTTCGCCGGAAGACGAGTCATCATTCTCCTCGCCATAAATCTCTGGCATGAGATCGCGGGCAGTAACATTTTCAGACTCTTCCTTGACAACCCCCAGCTCTTTCATCATTTTCAGGATGAGCTCGGCCGTCCTAATGTTGGAGTCTCGACAGAGATCTTTGACCTCCTCGTAGGAATAATGAGGGGGAGGAGCTTGGGGAAGTACTGAGCGAGAAGACCACAGAGCATTGTATCGAAGATGGACGATTTTAGACTTCAGATCATTGACCTCCTCCTCCAGGGCTGCTATGAACGAATGCAGTCGGTCCGCTGTCTCGACATCCTACAAAAGATTATCAGTTAACCTGAGGCAGACGTGAGACTTCAGATCATTGACCTCCTCCTCCAGGGCCAGCTTCTTTTCGAGGTCCCCAAACTTCTCGTGTTCCGCCGCCAGGTCAGCCTCAGATTGTTTCCATTTTCGATAATTAAAAATCAGGCGGCGCGAGAGCCGGTGCAAAAGCTCCAAGGTGCGCAGCTGCGCATGTGTAGTCTTCAGAACCAGATCTCGCGAAGTTTCCGTCTCGACGAAATCTGACCCTGGACCCCCGTAAAGGCCGAAGCCTAGGGAGAAGGCGTAGCTAGTGGGTGGGTCCTGCCCCTTCCATGAGGAAAGGAGGGTGGAGATTGATGATGAGTCCTCTTTATATACCTATTTTCGGACTCATCTAGGCTTATTTTCTTGTCTTTGCACACCGTTTAGCATCATTTGCACTCCTTTTGGTTCGCTACGGTTTTCCACGTCTTGTGCACATTTTTAGCCTATTTCTGTGTGTGTATGTATTCCATTCTTGCTATGATTATTATTGTTTGTCTGTGACTGCCATGATCGACATCCCGTCCAGTTTTCCTGCAGGTTCTGGGATCGTGTGGGCGTCCGGCATCGAACTTTCCCCATTTTCGGCAAAGGAGTCAATGGTCGTGCGTTTTTACCCATGCACGACCATCGACCTCTTTGGCGCACGATCATCGGTCGTGCGCAGTCATGACCTCTCCTGGGAAAGTTCTGTCCCGCCATATCGCACGATCACCAGCTATACCGTGCACGAGCACCGCTCGTGCGCTGCCGGTCGTGCGCAGTCATGACATCTTTTTCCACTTTTCTGCCTCCATTTCGCACGATCACTGACCATATCGCGCACGACCACTGGTCGTGCGCCAGTGATCGTGCGCGCTGTTTAAATCTGTTTTCTATAAATAGCGCAGGTCCGCCCTAATTTAGATCAATCGGGGATCACGCGATTTTTCCGCCGTTTCTCGTCCCGAACGAGGGTTTCCGCCGTCTTCCTCCATCTCCCACCTTAGGGAGGGTCTCCGGGCAAGCTTACAACGCCAAATCAACGCCGGAGCATCCTCTCGGCCTCCTCCTTCATCCTCAAGCTTCAAGCGGAGTTTTGACCGAGCTTTCTCCATCAAGCAAGGAAGGGCCGGAGCCGCAATCTACGGATCATTTCAACGAAGAAGACGGGTCCATTGGGAGTGAGTGACAGCCTCCTCTACCCCGGACGCAGTTGAGGACCGAGCTTGGACTCGGATTGACAACCCGGGATTCCAACCGTGAACCCTCAACAAGGCTTCGGATTCGGTCGATTCGCACACCTCTTTCTCTTGTATTTGATAGCTTAGCTTAACTCTTTGTATTGATGAAGTACATTTTATTGTAGTTAATGATCTTGCACTTTATCATGTCTATGTGATTTGTGTATTTTCGTTATTATTGCTTGAGGTGCGCCTTAATATTCCATCCACCATCCACCCTTGCCGCACTAGCAATTGCTAGTGGCGTGCGTTGCGAAGAGGTGCTCACGACCCTCATTCCGCCGTTCTCTCCACCTCATCCGCTAGCCTACTCTTCCATCCGCCAAGCGATTCGGTGCATAGCGGCCCGTGTAGTTTCCATCCCGCCTGGCGAAGCAGTGCATAGCGGCCTGCATAGTAGGATTTCCGCCGTTCTCTCCACCCCATCCGCTAGCCTACTCTTCCATCCGCCAAGCGATTCGGTGCATTGCGGCCCGACTAGTCTTCCATCCCGCCTGGCGAAGCATCGCATAGCGGCGTTGCATAGGAGTAGTTGTTAGATTTTTACTTTATTTTCCACAACCATCAAAACCCCCATCGTTACCTTCGCCCCGAGGACTTCAATCTCAAGTCCTCCTCGACATTAACTCATCCCTTACTGTGTTCCTCAAGAGACCGACACTCGGGGATTTATTCCCAAACTTTATTACTTGTGCGACCGGTGCGCTTGCCGTTTTCCACGCATCAAGTTTTTGGCGCCGTTGCCGGGGAACACAGTCGTTTGAGTTTTTGAAGAGGTAGATGCGAGATAGTCGCCCTTGTCCATTTGTTCATACCCTGTTTTATCTTTATTTTAGTTTTTGAAATTGTTTACTTTATTTTTCCTGTCCCTTCCTTGTTTTCTATTTTTTTTTAATATTGCAGATCCGAGTTATTTTATTCTTGTGTGTAGTAATTTCCGGTAAATATTTTTGTTCGCGATGGATTCTGCTGCCGAGTGTCGTATTATTGACGCTTTGCGGAGATGCATCGATGTCATAGCTGTTTCTAATGCCGAGCACTGTTTTCGGTGTATTCTATGTCAAGGTGTGGGCCATATGTTGAAGGATTGCCCTCGCTTGTGCAAGCCTTCTACCTCTGTGGACGCATCTGTAGCAGTCCCCTGTTCGCGGGAGACTACTATGGATAGGCCTACTAGGGTGTTGCCTGGCCCATACACTGACATGGCGCACCTTGCTCGTTCTTTGCCCGTTGAGATTACGGAAGAATCTCTCGCCGCATATAGTTCCTTCATGGGTTCCTCAACCCCTTTTTACGAGCTTCCTTTGAGTGATCATTCTCACTCGGATGTTAGCCCGCAAGGAGTGGATCGAGAACTCATGGAAGATCCTGTATGGGACGATGAGAGTGTTCCGGTCGTCGACGGGGTGGCATCTGCGGATGATGTTGCGATGGGGCCTGCGCATTCTATGCCTGATTTTGAGAGCAGCTTTGCCCCTACGCAGTATTTGCCGGAGTTTTCTACTCCTTTTTCTTGTGAGTCGGCTGATGATGCCGTATTTGTGGATGATTCGGTGCCCGAGGTTGCGCCGAAGTGGGATGAGGATTCTAGTATCTCCGACGGAGAATGTGGATCTTCGGAACACTTCTTCGCACCCCGGTGGGACGAGGAGTATTACCTTTCGGATGCGGATGTTTTCACCTCCCTATCTGACGAGGCGATCCCCCTTTCCACCGCGGACTTCGAGTTCTCGGATTCTCCCCAATACGACTCATATGACACTGACGATGATCATTGTTTGGATCCTGCTGGGGGTGATACCGGGATCACTCCCACGATTTCTGATTATTTGTGTCCTTCTTCTCTTTTATTCCTTGATCCCCCTTCCATATCTGAGCCTGTGCGGGTTGATTCTCCGCTGGTGTGCTGGGATGACGATGAGCCTTGTGCTCAAGCCGTTGACTCCTACGCGCCTGTATGGGATGACCCCTTGCTAGGCAAGGATTTGTTTTGTGGTGAGATGAGTGAGGACCAGTGCTCCTCCTCATCTTACTTCCTATTTCCTCTGCCTGCGGGGAGCAGGTATGATTATTTTGGCAGAGGAGTAACTGTTTTATCTCCGTATCGGTACCCGCTACCGCAACGGATAATGGAACAGTTACCTGTACATTTTCTATTTCATAGGCCCATTAGCTAGAACTGTTTAGAATTTAATAAGTCGTGCTGGGATGACAATAACCCCAGTAGTTATCTTAAATTTCTGCATTTTACTTTTTATGTCTAGCTTAGTTTAGTATTTCTTTTTGTATATTTTTCTTTTGTTTTTGCGGAGCTCACCCCTGCAGGTATTCATGGAAACTACGCATTGGCGGGGTTGTGATTCTTTGTATGGCGGACCTGCTCCTAGTTTTCACGCGTCTTCTGGTATGCTCACTAGCTGAGCATTGGGTAACCTCTTCCCTTAGCTCTTTTTGATTTAAATTTCTCTATCATTTGATGTGTTGTTTAGTTTAAGTCTGGGGGAGAGTCAGTTTACCTTTTGCACGTACACATTTCTTTTGCATGCTAGAAGCTTTTTGTATTTTATTTTGTTTATGTTCATTGCATCGCACACCACTGCACCCACATGAGCGCGAGCTTAGCGGTTTGCGTGTCACGAGTTGAACCTGTATCTTTGTTTGATTTGGAAAATTTATGTGCTAGTTTAGGATTGTGTAACGGAGTAAAATGTTGGCCTTGCTGTGTTTCTAGTCAACTGCTCTCGTCTCGTGTAGAAATTTGAGTAGATTTAATTTTTCTGTATGCTTATAGCTTTATATTTCTCTATCTGCGTAAATTCTTTTTATTCTACTCAAAAGTTGGTGAATCCGGTGTGAATCAAACGGTAGCGTAGGAATGTGTGTAGCCGCCACTAGACTCGTATTGCTTGAGTCGGGAGGAAGGATTATCTTTCTCGGTTGCTAAGAACTTGCCCCAAGCTATTCTTGAAGCATTGGTACTCGGTTAGTCTAGCGTGAGAGTGATGTAGGCCACCTTTTGGCCCGGTTGAGCCTTGTACCCATTCCTAACATCGCCCTTGCTAGCCCCTTTGTGCCTACCCTTCTTTTGATTCAGCTCCACTATATTCGCCAAAGCCTCATAGCCGATCCTAATCGCACACCCAATTCGAGCTTTAGTAGTTTACATTTTATGTTGGGTTGTGATGTGGTGATTTGTATTTGTGATATGTGGTTGTGCCCAAAAGAAAAATGTGCTGATTTTGTAAAAAGAAAAAGAAAATATTTAAAAGAGAAAAAGAGAAAAGAAAAAAAAAGAAAAAAAGAAAAAGAAAAAGTTTGATTGAAAATATTTATTTGAGAAGATTTGGATTTGGAGTAGGCGGTGCACACACCCATGTTGTACAAATCAAGTCTGGGGGTGTGGTGCACCTGGTTATATTGTGGTTTGCCGAGGGATTCTTTTAGGCTAGCTCATTTGGGTTAGGTGCATACCCATCATGTTTATCCTTGTTTTCCTCACCGTAACCCAAGCCCCGTTATTATCCTAAAGTCCTACGGACTTGCGCTTGAGTTGACTAGTGCCGTGGAGAGAGTGCGAACGGGCAAGCTTATGGGTTCCGACATTGGTGGATTCCTTTGGGGGTAATCTTGAGCCCCGGTCTTCGGCAATGCTCACCTTAGTGGCCTGTCTACTTTCTTCCAGCGTAGGACCGGATGATTCACCGTGATTCCACTTTTGAGTAATAATAAATTTTTAATACGCATTGTGAAAAATATAAAATATTTTGTATACTTAAAAATTTCCTCTACTTTATTTTTTTTATGCACGCGAGCATGCGACTTCGCATGGTACTCCGTTCTGCAATTTCTTTGTTAGCTAGTTCTTTTTCCCCGTCTGCTTAGGTTGTGTTTGCTCGGGACGCGCAAACGGTTAAGTCTGGGGGTGTGATGAGTCCTCTTTATATACCTATTTTCGGACTCATCTAGGCTTATTTTCTTGTCTTTGCACACCGTTTAGCATCATTTGCACTCCTTTTGGTTCGCTACGGTTTTCCACGTCTTGTGCACATTTTTAGCCTATTTCTGTGTGTGTATGTATTCCATTCTTGCTATGATTATTATTGTTTGTCTGTGACTGCCATGATCGACATCCCGTCCAGTTTTCCTGCAGGTTCTGGGATCGTGTGGGCGTCCGGCATCGAACTTTCCCCATTTTCGGCAAAGGAGTCAATGGTCGTGCGTTTTTACCCATGCACGACCATCGACCTCTTTGGCGCACGATCATCGGTCGTGCGCAGTCATGACCTCTCCTGGGAAAGTTCTGTCCCGCCATATCGCACGATCACCAGCTATACCGCGCACGAGCACCGCTCGTGCGCTGCCGGTCGTGCGCAGTCATGACATCTTTTTCCACTTTTCTGCCTCCATTTCGCACGATCACTGACCATATCGCGCACGACCACTGGTCGTGCGCCAGTGATCGTGCGCGCTGTTTAAATCTGTTTTCTATAAATAGCGCAGGTCCGCCCTAATTTAGATCAATCGGGGATCACGCGATTTTTCCGCCGTTTCTCGTCCCGAACGAGGGTTTCCGCCGTCTTCCTCCATCTCCCACCTTAGGGAGGGTCTCCGGGCAAGCTTACAACGCCAAATCAACGCCGGAGCATCCTCTCGGCCTCCTCCTTCATCCTCAAGCTTCAAGCGGAGTTTTGACCGAGCTTTCTCCATCAAGCAAGGAAGGGCCGGAGCCGCAATCTACGGATCATTTCAACGAAGAAGACGGGTCCATTGGGAGTGAGTGACAGCCTCCTCTACCCCGGACGCAGTTGAGGACCGAGCTTGGACTCGGATTGACAACCCGGGATTCCAACCGTGAACCCTCAACAAGGCTTCGGATTCGGTCGATTCGCACACCTCTTTCTCTTGTATTTGATAGCTTAGCTTAACTCTTTGTATTGATGAAGTACATTTTATTGTAGTTAATGATCTTGCACTTTATCATGTCTATGTGATTTGTGTATTTTCGTTATTATTGCTTGAGGTGCGCCTTAATATTCCATCCACCATCCACCCTTGCCGCACTAGCAATTGCTAGTGGCGTGCGTTGCGAAGAGGTGCTCACGACCCTCATTCCGCCGTTCTCTCCACCTCATCCGCTAGCCTACTCTTCCATCCGCCAAGCGATTCGGTGCATAGCGGCCCGTGTAGTTTCCATCCCGCCTGGCGAAGCAGTGCATAGCGGCCTGCATAGTAGGATTTCCGCCGTTCTCTCCACCCCATCCGCTAGCCTACTCTTCCATCCGCCAAGCGATTCGGTGCATTGCGGCCCGACTAGTCTTCCATCCCGCCTGGCGAAGCATCGCATAGCGGCGTTGCATAGGAGTAGTTGTTAGATTTTTACTTTATTTTCCACAACCATCAAAACCCCCATCGTTACCTTCGCCCCGAGGACTTCAATCTCAAGTCCTCCTCGACATTAACTCATCCCTTACTGTGTTCCTCAAGAGACCGACACTCGGGGATTTATTCCCAAACTTTATTACTTGTGCGACCGGTGCGCTTGCCGTTTTCCACGCATCAATTGACACTCGGTTCGCCTCCTTCTCCCATACTAAAACTGGGTCGTTAACGACATCTTGGACCAAGGGGCCCATGTTGAAATTTTGATGAGAAGAGGGGGCCGGGCGACTGAAAGATGCGGGTGCGCGAGATGGAGACCCAGCTGGTTGAATTGAGGTACCGGCAGGTTGGTCGGGCAATGCCGTCTCGCGGGTAGGCGCGACGGCCTATTGACGAGACGACTGAGGAGGTGATTGAGGGTACTGCGATCCTATGGAGATGGGGCTCAGGGACCCCGACATCTACTTCCTCTCTTTTAGGGCCTTCTCATTTTTCTCTTTGGAGAAGGACACAACCTTCTTAATCTTTTCTTATGGCTGGGCGAGATGAGTTGGTGCCTTCAGCGGGCCTTTTCTTGATGGAGGGGGCCAAGGACTCTTTCACCGCCTCGATCGCCATGTTGGCGAGAGCGAGATCCTTGGATGGTTTAGCGTTACTCCTGTAAGGGGGGTGAACGGGGAAGTTCCTCTCTTCTAAAAAAAATAACTGGGTGATAAGAAAGCACGATGAAATAAGTAAAGGCGAGACCAAAGGGAAGCGAGAGTACCTTCGCCACGGAGTACGGGAAGTAGCGAGTCGAGGCCCCACCGCAGGAAGAGGACTTTGAAGTTTTTGCCAATGAAGAAATCGTACAACAGCTTATCGGTGCCACCCACCTGCAGAGACACGTAAAATATCTTGGGAGGCGACACAGGCGCGAGTGGGACGCCCATGAAGTTTTTGCAGATGAAGACAAATTTTGTGAGCCAGTGGTGGTTCTTATTGGGAATCTCGCACACCTTGAGCCCTTGCCTAGTGAAGTAGGAGAAACCATCGGCGTTAGCATGGTAGACAAATAGCTTACGGAAGACCTTCAAGCTAAACTCGATGCGCTCCCGGCGCATATAGCTGGCGAAAGCAATTAACACCGAAATAGCATTCAGGTTAAGTTGCGCGAGGACTGCGCCAAAATATTTCAGGACCTGCTTTACCTCTAGCCAAAGAGGCGGTCTCTACCCTGCCTCAAAGTGCGAGACGAGGAAGGCGAGTTCTCCAGGGTAGTAGGTGTTGATCACCTCGCCAACTTTGGGGGGTCGCGATTCGAACCCCTTCCTCAGGAAATCGCAGGCAAAGCCGTCGTATTCTTCTTCAGAGATCTTACCGGGAGGGAAGTCATTGTCGGTAAACCTTTTCCCACAGCGGCTGCGCCCCTCCCCCTCGTCAGTTTTCTTCTTTCCCATTTTTGGCAAAACAGTTGGAGGCGAGGCGATTAAAAGAAGAGGTGGCGAGAAGAAAGATTGGCGAGATGGCCGAAAGAACAAAGAGCGAGAGTAACAATGGGCGAGAATGATAGGCGAGATGGGCGAAACAAATGGACGAGAGATAGAGCGCAACAGAGGTAAGAGCATGGCTCTGATCCGGGGTGAGGGGGTATTTATAGCAGATATGGTCAGTGAAAAAAGAAACGGGCGGGAAAAATATATGGAGGAAGGGGGAGAGTCGGTCGATGTTTCACTCTCTCTTCCTCGATTCATGTGCGGCCCAACGCGGGTTCCCTCAGCAAGGCGGTACAAAGAGCGAATGACAAAAAGAAATAAATAAAAAGAAGTTAAAACTAAGCACAAAAAAATAAACCAGAAATACCGATTATTTAATTATCCCATCCTGCACAAGGCGAGCAATATGTTCACAGGTCTTAGGCCCTGGGCGAGGCAGTAGCATAATAAACATTATAGGAATATTACAAATTCGAAGAGCGAGACGAGTAAATTAGGCGAGATGAGCCGAGGTATAATCAGTGATTGTGCCATCTCCAACGGCCACCACGAGATCCTGCACAAGGGGGCCGGTAAGGGAGGTGAAAAACACGAGCAACGTCAACACCACGGTGCGCGAGATTAAGCTGCTGATCGACCTCGTTCAGGATGGCCTGAGGATCAGTCTCATCCACCTCAATGTCAGCATCGATCTCCGAAGACAAGCGAGCACATTCAACTTCCAACAAGTCTATTCGCCAGTCGGCCTCCTTGTTATCTTGTTCAAACTCGCGGATGATACGAGCGTACTTCCGAAACATCTCAGCTATTCTGCGCTTCATCTCTAGCGGATCCATAGGGTCGCCCAGGTAGTCTTCAATCTCGTCTATAGGAGGAGGGGGCGAGACAACTAGTTGCCTAGAGAATTCCTCAGTAGGCGAGTCAACCTGGACGCCTACGCAAGGGGCAGGAGGGTAGAGTAAGGGGGAATTCTCGCAGTAGTGTATGGGAGTAGCGAGTGGGACAGATGTCTGAAAGGGAAGGTTTTTTACCAGGATAACGAGAGGTCCTAGCAGCTTTAGAAAGGTCCTCCTCCCTCGCACTTGGAGGAGTAGATGGAGGGGTGGATGGCTGAGACGAGTCGGAATTTTGGTGATGGTCGGTGGTGACGTCCTACGGGCTCTCGGGTCGATATTGAGGTGCGAGATCCCCCTGAAAATAAATAGTAAGTGATAAAATGCGAATAAAGGAGAAATAAGGACAAGAAGCGGAAGCTCACCTCTTTCTCTCTGGGATACGCGGGAGGAGGGGGCATGGATTTTCGGGAAGATGCGAGAGGACTCCTCTGCCAAGGGAGAGGGGTCCGTTCTTTTTGCTTTCTTCAGGTAAGACGATGATGACGGTAAGGAGGGCGGAGGGTGTGAACCGGAACCATGGTAAGAGCGGCCACATTGGCCATGTTCTGCTTGCGCACCATCGCAATACGATCGCGGAAGCTCTGGCTGTGAGACATGATGGCAGTAGAGCTTGAGAAGGACGAAATGTGGAAAGGGGGGAAGGCACTCTCTACACGGTGGCAAAAATCCTATAATTATAGGTTCAGGTGGAGGGCCCCCAAAAAGATTCCGTCATAAAATCACTTTAATGACGTGAGCCTTAGTTGGACTTTCTTTCTGAGCTTGAGGCAACCTTGAAAAGAGCGGGGATTATGTACAACCTCGGGCTTGCAGGAGCAGAAGGTGAGATTAGTTAGATAGGAGGCTATTTTGCTGGGCGAGATGGACCCAAGCGAGAGCCATCTCGATAGGCGAGTGGATCCCAGGTAAGGGACCAATCGCGGGGAGAGAGCTACTCGCTAGGCTAGTGGGGCCGAGGCAAGTATCGACTCGCTGGGCGAGAGGGCTCCAAAGGGGGGAGCTCTCACATTCAAGACGACAAAGAGCCGACTCGCTGGGCGGGAGGGCTCCAGAGGGGGGAGCTCTCGCCCGCGAGACGACGCTCTCGTCTAGCGCCGGTTCGACGAGAGGCCTAATGATCGGTTCAGTGTTCAGTTAAAGGTCGGTTCAGGTAGAGAGGGGTTTACCTTTTTATCCCCATGTGATTTTACACTTGTACCCTGGGTGGTCTGCATATAACCTCTCAGAACAGCGGAGTTTTGCTGTTGGCAGACCCAACTAGGGGTATTTTGGTAATTTCTGGTTGGTTCAGTTTGGTTATTGGCAGTTCAGATTCAGAGGCCTATAAATAAACCGATAAGGTTCCTGATAGAAGGTTGTTGCCCCTTCTTTTCTTCATCTAAGGCACCTAGCTCAGCATTGGCTAGGGAGGGGGAGAATTGATAATTCTTCCGGGTAAGAGGTGGGACCTCCGCGCTGAAGCCAACAGTGTGTTCCTCTGTGATTCTCATCTAGGGGGTGGTTCGAGAAGAGTAAGTGTGACCTGCAGTTTTAGATCCGAGCTTTAGGGGGAGACGGTTTTACTGGCTCTAACACTTGACGAGTATCCCGAGCTATTCTACTCAGGTACTATTTAATTTTGTGTACCTTTACATTCTATAATTTCAGGACGAAATTTATATAAGGGGAAGAGAACTGTAATACCACAAAACCCGAATACAAATTGGTCAATATATTTATAATACCCATTGTGAAGCCTGTTGGAACACCCTATTACTAATTTGGGCAAGGATCACTATGTTATTAGGAAAATTGTTTGACCTACTTGTATAGTTGAAAAGGTCAAATTAGAATGTGTCTAGGGCTTAGAAATTAGGTTTGGAGCTGCCCCCAGGACCATTCAGAGATCAGGACTAAGTACTGAGGCAAGACAATTTTCGTCGAGCTCAGGTCGACAAAACGTCAAACTCCGTTCGTCATTCTCTGAGCTCAACTCTGCAAGACGTCGAACTCCGGTCGACGATCTTCGAGCTCAGATCGACGTTTTGTCTTCAGCTATTTTCCTAGTCGCTGAGCTCAGGTCGACGATTGTAGAGCTCAGGTCGACATTTTCTGTCTGCTGTGAAAATCCAATCTATGAGCTCAGTTCAACGATCGTAGAGCTCGGATCGACGATTTCTGTGAGAGATCGACGCTTTCAGAATTCAAACTCAAAGAAAGTTATGGAATTAATTCAAATTCCTTCAGAGTTATTTTCTGCACTTATTACAAAGGATTTTCTAGCCGTTTTAAGCAATCTGATGCAAGTTTCAAGGGAAGACTAAATGGAATGTTGCTTGGGACTTTCCCTAGAGATAGTTGTCATTTATGGAAGCCATTTATGACTGAATAACAACCATCTAATTCAGATTTTTGATATACTCCTGCAGAAGAGAATAAAGACAACAACAATAACAACAATACACAGAAGAATTAGATTACAACACAAAAAAAGATTAAACAATACAACTTCTCTGATCAACAGTTCATCTTTTGTGATTTTTCAAATCTACTGAATCTTCAAGATCAGAAGAAAATTCTACTATAGAGGAGATCTTCTGCTACTCAACTCCTCCAAATCTTCAAGTGTTCAAAAGCTTCAACTTCAAGGTCTCCAGACACAAAACATTTCAGCATCTACTGGAATCATCTTCTGCTGGAGATCTGAAGCATCTGAAGACCTATCACCCTAGCAATGCTTTCACTCCTGAACCATTCTACATCTCAGGGGGAGCTTTGACAACATCAACAATCTACTAGTCTTCTCTCAGTGATTTGAGACAGAGAAGACATCATCATCTTTTTATTTTACCACCATCTATACAGGGTTATCTCTCCCTTCAAAAGTGAACTCTTTGTTTCTGAGACCTGATCAAAACTCAGTGGTGGCAAGACACCTGATAAAAAAATCTGGTTTGGTTTTTGAGCACCTTATCAAAAGATCATTGGTGCCCAGGAAACCTGATCAACCCTTCCTGTAGTGGATTCCTATCAAGGGTGGTAGAAGAGTGGATGTACCCAGGTTGTTGGGGAACCACTATAGATCCTTGTGTCTTCTGGTTGCTATGTGTTTGTCTTTGCTGTGTGTTTGTCTTTGCTGTGTGTTGTGTGATTCTTTATTTCTTGCTTTAGTTTTTACTTCACTGCAAGCACCTTACACATATATATAAATTTAAGTCTTCCACTACTTTACCTTGTTAATTGTGAATTATTTTAAAATACTTTATTCACCCCCCCTCTAGAGTTAAGGTAGATCTTTTACTCTCTTTCAATTGGTATCAGAGGAAGGTTGGTTATTCAACATCTGAATTTTCAACAGATTGGTTGAACAGGCTAACACCTGAACCAAAAGATCCTTGATAAGATAAACCTTCTATAGAGGATAGTTATTAGTTTTTATATTATATTCATTTTCATACAAAACCATGGCACAGAACAAAGATTATGCTAGCCCCAGACCTCCAGTGTGCAACCTCTCTAAGTTTGCACTTTGGAAGGCAAGGATTAAGCTTTACATGAATTCTATTGATGAGGACATTTTTAACTCTGTTTTTACAGTTTGTCAAAGACCTCAAGTGATCACAAGTACAAGTGCTGTTCCACCTCCTTCAGGAACAAATGCAGAAATAAAGAAATGGAAAGTTGCATATGCAAAGGCTATAAATATTCCTGCCCAGACCATGTCTGATGAGATATTCCAAAAAGTGTCTGAATGAAGTTCAGCAAAAGAGATATGGGACAAGTTATCTAAAATTATCTCAGGATCTGCTGATGAAAGGAAGGACAGGTGATCCCATCTCATAAGTCAATATGAGAATTTCAAGAAAGGAGAAGCTCAGTCTGTTGCAGATATGTACAATAGGCTCAGTCTGATAGTTAGTGAGTTGAAGACATTGGATAAGGAGATCACACTCACTGAACTAAATGACAAAATCCTAATGTGCTTCCCCAACACTTGGGATTCAAGAATCTGGCCAATTAAAGATGCAAGAAGTATAACTGAAATAACTACAGAAGCTCCTTTGGGCAAGCTCAAATCTTATGAGCTGCTCATTAAGAATAGGGAAGAAGAGCAAAAGACTACTTCTCCAGTCATCAGAAAGGAGAATACCATAGCTTTCAAAGCTATAGAAGAGAAGCCTGAAGACAAGGTCACAAGCAATGAAGAATTGATGAGCTTGCTGGCCAAAAGATTCTATAAAATGGCCAGGAAAGATTTCAGAAAGAGGTCATTAAGAGGGCATGAGAAGCCAAGGTATGACAAATCAAATAATAAAGAAATAATCTGTTTTGGATGCAGGAAACCAGGACATATTGTGCCTGACTGTTCAGAAAATCAGAATAAGGACAAGAAGGATAGGAAAGATAGGAGAAAAGACAAGGACTCCAGGGGAAATAACAACAACAAATCCTTCTCCAGCAAAAATAAATATATAAGGAAGGGGTTTGTAGCTGAAAACTGGAGTGATACAGAAGAAGAATCAGAAGCCTCATCCAGCTCAAGTGATGATGAGGATGATGCTGAGGAAAAAGAATTCTGCATGATGGCAATCAATGCCTCCCAACAAAACTCTGATGCAAGAACAAGAGTCGTATTCTGAAGCTGAAACTGGATCTGAAGAGGATGAGGTAATAAACTCTTTTGATTTTACTTCTGAGGATTTTAAAATTGAATTTAAGACACTGGGTTTAGATTTGCTAAAGTCTGAGAAAGAGATAATCTCTCTCAGAAATCAATTATCTGACTACAGTATACTAAAGTAAAATAACCTCAAACTCTCTGAGGAGTTAGAGTGCTGTAGGGAGGAGATAGCATCACTGAGAAGTGAGCTATCCCAGGCAAAGAAGTTTGAAGAATCCCTTAATGGGAGAAGCATCAGACTGATGGACATTACAAGCACAGTGAACTCAAGATTCAACAGTACACTGGGCTTGGGTGCTTCATCCAGCCAACCTATAGTATTAACAACCCCGATTAAATTTATTTCTGATAAAGGAAAGGGTGTTGTAGAGGTAGCTAGGAAGAATCCAGATTTACCTAAGGAAAATCAAGTTCAACAGAAAACGTCGAACAGAGCTCGACGATCGTCGAACAGAGCTCGAAGATCCAAGGCTGGATCGTCGAACTCAGATCGACGACTTCTGAACTCTGAACTCTGGTATAGTCGATCTTCGAACGGAGCTCGACGATCTGACCCAAGATCATCGAACTCAGGTCGACGATCGTCGAACGGAGCTCAGAGCTTTGAACCTTCCTTCAGAGGTAAATCTCAAGTCAATCCTAGAAGTCCCTCATCCCAAAGCTTCAACCCTTATACTGAATGGATAGTACCTCCTAGGAGATACCATCCTGATGGTTATAAGAGTCAACCCGGGATGTCTTTTATTTCTGAATTTAAAGGATATCAACCTAGGCCCAAGGTAAACTGGGTCAAAAACATATAAGCTAATTATGTGCAGGTGAAGACCTATCCAGAAGTGAACCAACAATGGTATCTGGATAGTGGGTGCTCAAAGCACATGACAGGGAGCAAGGACAATCTCACATCCTTCAAAGCCAAACTTGGACCCAAAGTGATCTTTGGAGATTCAAACTTTGGTCAAACAAAAGGATATGGTGCTGTTCAGATTGGCTCAGTCACATTCAAGAAGGTGGCTTATGTGGAAGGACTGAAGCACAACCTAATCAGCATCAGTCAACTCTGTGATGAAGGATATCAAGTGACATTCAACAAATCCTTATGCCAGATCAAGTTAGAGGATAACACAATAGTGTTAACAGGTAAAAGGAAAGGTAAAATTTATCTTATAGATTTCCTTTAAACCAACATAGATATCTGCTTATTTAATTTAGTTTGCAAACCAAATAATTTATTGCATAAGAGACTAGGACACTTAAACCTTAGAACCATTGCTAGGCTATCCAAGGACAACCTTATTAGAGGACTACCTTCTGGCCCCTACAAGAAGGAAGGACTCTGTAGGGGCTGTCAATTAGGCATGCAAACTAAAAACAGTTTCAAGTCACTTAATAAGAGTGATTCACCTAGGATTTTGTATCTGTTACACATGGATCTTTTTGGACCCATTACAGTGCAAAGCTTAGGAGGGAAATCTTATACTTTGGTGATTGTAGATGACTTCTCCATATTCACTTTGGTATTCTTTCTGAGGAATAAGTCTGATAACTTTAAGTGTCTGACAGAGTTTCTCAAATGTATACAGATTGAGTTCAATACTCACATTGCCCTGATCAGAAGTGATCATGAGACAGAGTTTGATTCTCTTCTTATGCAAGAGTTCTGTCAGAGTGAAGGGATCAGACATACTTTCTCAGCTCCTAGAACTCCTCTACAAAATGGGGTAGCTGAAAGGAAAAATAGAACCTTAATTGAATCTACTACTACATTGTTGACAGATGCTCACCTACCTCTATCTTTTTGGGCTGAGGCAGTGAACACCTCCAACTATGTGTTGAACAAAAGCCTAATACATAAACTGAAGGGCAAGACTCCCTATGAATTGCTCAAAGGGAAGAAACTTAAAGTAAACTATTTTAAAATTTTTGGTTGTATTTGTTATATTCATAATAATGACAAGAAATACTTAGTAAAATTTCAAGCTAAGGCTGATGAAGGAGTATTTCTGGGTTACTCCATGATCAGCAAGGCTTATAGGGTGTATAATAAATCTACTCTTAAAATAGAAGAATCTGTTCATGTTTATTTTGATGAGACTAACATGTTTTATAAGGAGAAGTCTGCTTCTACCATAGAACCTATGCATGTACACTCTCTTTCAGAAAGTATGGACAGATTATAGGTTAAAGAAAAGGATACAGCTCCTCTACCTATCCAGCAAAAGGATGAGAGAAGTGATGATGAAGAGGATGTGCAACATCTAAAAGAGCCAATTGTTGTTCCATAATAGGAAACAACAACAATGGTTGGTGAACAATCAACACCCCCTATTGATTTAGTAACAACAAGAGATCATCCAATCTTCCAAGTGATTGGAGACATCTCTGCTTGTGTGCAAACTAGAAATCAGGTCAACCAGAACCTGATGCTTACTTGCTTTCTATCTCAAGTTGAGCCTCAATCCATTCAAGATACAGAACAAGATCCACACTGGATCATTGCTATGCAAGAGGAACTACATCAATTTGAGAGGAATCAAGTTTGGGAACTAGTGCCAATGCCTAAGGATCACTCAATTGTTGGAACAAAGTGGGTGTTCAGAAACAAGTTGGATGATCAAGGAGTTATTGTAAGGAACAAGGCAAGGCTAGTTGCTTAAGGCTACTCTCAAGAAGAAGGAATTGACTATGACCAGACCTTTGCACCAATGGCAAGGTTAGAGGCCATAAGAATATTCCTTGCTTATGTTGCTCACAAAGGATTCAAGGTCTACCAAATGGATGTGAAGAGTGCATTTCTCAATGGAGACATCAAAGAGGAAGTCTATGTTAGACAACCTCCAGGTTTTATCTCTTCAACTTATCCTGACCATGTTTTCAAATTGCATAAAACATTATATGGTCTCAAGCAAGCTCCTAGAGCATGGTATGAGACCTTAGCATGCTTTCTTCTGAAAAATGATTTTATAAGGGGTAGAGTAGACCAAACTCTTTTTATTAGAACTCATAAGTCCCATACCCTACAAGTACAAATATATGTAGATGATATTATCTTTGGTTCTACTGATTTAAATTTGTGCAAGAAGTTTTCCAATCTAATGCATTCTAAATTTGAAATGAGTAGCATGGGTGAGCTTTCCTTCTTTCTAGGATTGCAAGTCAAACAACATGCTGAAGGCATATTCATTTGTCAAACCAAGTATGCAAAGGAACTGGTTAAGAAATTTGGTATGTCTGAAGCATCTTGTATGAAAACATCTATGCCTACTAATGCTGTATTAGATGCTGATGAACATGGAAAACATGTTGATCAGACAACATATAGAGCAATGATTGGCTCTCTATTGTACCTTACAGCTAGTAGACCTGATATAATGTTTGCTACATGCATATGTGCTATGTTCCAATTAAGCCCTAGAGAGTCACACTTAACTTTAGTAAAGAGGATTCTCAGGTATGTGAAAAGTTGTCCAAATCTAGGACTCTGGTATCCAAAAGACTCTGGATTTGAATTAACTGGATTTTTAGATGCTGATTATGCTGGATGTAGAGTAGACAGGAAAAGCACCAGTGGAACTTGCCAGTTCCTTAGTGACAGACTTGTCTCCTGGTTCTGTAAGAAAAAGACATCTGTGTCCACTTCAACTGCTGAAGCTGAATACATGACAACAGGCAGTTGTTGCTCATAGATTCTGTGGATTTAAAACCAGCTCCTAGACTATGGCTACAACTTAGAAGGGTCAAAAATATTTTGAGATAATACTAGTGCTATCTCCATAGCACAAAATCCAGTCCTCTATAGTTGGACAAAACATATAGAAATTAGGCATCACTTTCTAAGAGAAAATATAGAGAAAAATAAAATTGAAATTCAATATATCTCAACCGATTTACAAAGGGGAGATATTTTCACCAAACCTTTGCATGAAAAGAAACACACCTTCTTCCTAAATCAGTTAGGAATGTTAGATGGAGGAAGTTTAAAATAAATCCCAAGATTTTTAAATCTAAAAACAGACCAACACTAGGGTAAAAACTTATATTTTCTAGTGTCTATAGGCTCAATTTTGTCTCTGAACTGCGCTCGACATTTTTCCAAAAATCGTCGAACGGAGATCGACGCTCTCCAATAAGCGTTGACTGGTGGTTAGCATTTTCTAGGCAGCGCTAGGCTATCTTCCTCTAGTCAATGATCGTCGAACGGAGTTCGACGCTCTCCAGTATCATCGAATAGAGATCGACGTTATTGAAGACTCTTCAGATTCCATTAGAAGCCCAGATCGTCGAATGGGGTTCAACGATCCTTCCTTTCCGCCGTCGAACCCTAATTTAAAAATATTTTTTCGACGTCGTTCTTCGATTGCGCATTCATACTCTCTGCAATTTCTTTCCCTCCAAACTCCACTGCACTTGGTTGCGTTTGGTAATATTTTTTTGCAGGTCTTCAATGGCGGTGAATGTTGCGGCTCTCGCGAAGATGAAGTTTGATACCGGGTTTGATATTGATATAGATTCATTCGATGGCAGCGACCAAATCTTCAAGGATATCCTGGAACTATTCATAGAACAACAGCTAGTGGATATTATGTCATCTAGAATGAAGATTGCGGCTGACGAAATAAAGGAATGGGTATTTACTGCAAACAATCTGGATGAGAATACCCTAGTCGGTTCTATCAGCGGGATTCAGGTACAATTGTCTCCTACCCTTCTGACTGAGGTATTCAACTTAAGTTCTGGAGATGATTCTACTGATATGTCTGGATAAGAATTTGATTCTATGTTAGATAGAATGGGTCACTCTGCTGCAAACCCTAATAACTTATTGAAAAAGAATCTATCAATTGAATTTCGTTTTCTGGCTGACATTGTGGGGAAAGTGCTGCTGGCTAAGCACTCAGCACATGATACCATATCAAGGTATCAGTTCTGTCTGATGGGAGCTATAGTGGACAAGAAACATTTGAATTGGGGAACAATCTTCTTTGATTTGATCAAGAAGAAAATTAATATAAGTTTTGTCAATTTTGGGAGGATTTTAGGGGTTTTCCTGCACTCAAGGTGCCCAAAGCTTCTGGTTTCCAATGGGATGCACATTAATGCATCTAAAAGATTAACCTATGCCCTATTTGGGAAATGGGATAGGCAAATCATCAATCCTTCCAGGACCACTCTAGCTTCAGGCACAAGGACTCCTGTAGTCACTTCCCATCAAGCTCCAGCCCTCATGGAAGAACTGCCTGCCTCCACCTCTGCTCCTCCTTCTCCTCCTCTTGTTTATACCTCCACCTCCACATCAACCACAACAATCTCCTCAACCATATCCATCTCTTCCCCCATTACCATCTCATCACCTCTTTCATCTCCAGCCACCTCAGAATCATTCCATTTACTCCATTACTATCCACCTCTTACCATTCCATCCTTCAACATATTGGAAGATTCCTCCATGGATGATTCCCCTTTCTCTCTTCCTAAGCTTTCCTCTACCTCCTCCTACCAACAACTTCTTCATGATATACTCTCCCAACCATCCTTCACTCCATCAATTTCCACACCCATACCATCCATCTCCACCATCCCTACATCTCAACCATCAATTCTCCCATCCACCACAGCATCATCTGCAACCCATTCACCATCAGTTCAAGCAATTCCAACCTCCACCTCTACTCAAGCCCCACTTGAGCAAGTGGATTTATCAGCTTAAGCAGATAGGCTATATGGGATACTAGCCCCCAAGCTAGTAAGCCTGCTGGAGACCACCATGGCTCCACTCCTGCAATCAATAAAGGAGATATCTGACAGGCTAACCTATTTTTCCTCCCCTCAGGCAGTTCCTTCTATGGAGTGCCTTGATCCAATCATGACTGAATCAAGGCAGGGGGCGATGCCTTATGAAGCTGAGGTAATGCCTGCTGCTCCAGAACCAGTTGTCACAGTGGACCTCGGGTCACTGCTGTCTGCTTTTGATCTTCTTCACAGAAGAAGCTTACCAACTAAGAGAGTTGAAGATCTCACTAAGGCCATTGTGCCTATTTCTGTATGTGATCCCAGCCTGATCATATCCTATGTCAAGTCTCTTAAGGCTGAGGAAACTGTTGCTACTGTTAGTACTGCTGCTGCTGATATTTCTATTGAATCTACTGATATTGAGATGCTGTCTGCTGATACTGCTGTTGCTGAAGAACTGGCAAGTTATCTGGAAGAACAAGTTTCTGAGAATCCTGTTGATGCAACTGCTCCTGCTGAGGTTCCTGCTGCTGTTCCAACACCTCCTGCTTCTGTTGATTCTGAGAAATCCAAACTTCTAGAGGAATACATAAAAAATTGATGATCTTTATGACAGACCACAAAGCTCTAACAGTGACAAATTCTATACTGAATCTGATGACTCTGCTGGCACCATTGCCAAAAAGAGGAAAGATAGAAGCAAAGCTATGATGAGAGTTCCTCCTGCCAAGGCCACAGATGCAAATTACATACCATATTATATTCTGCATGACTGCCAGATTACAGAGCCCTGGATGCAATATTCCAAAAATCAGTCAATGGCTATGAAGAAGAAAAGGAAACTGGACAAGTATGAGAAAGGATCCTCTCAGTATCAACCTCCTCCTCCTCCTCCAGATTCAGGATCTAGTGGAGGCTCTGCATTTCAATCTTCAGATTCAAAGCAAAGTTCCTCTCAACCCTCTCAAAGATATCAGCCCAGAGCACAGTATCAAAAAGGTTATCATTCAAGAAGAGGACAACACAGAGGAAGTCAGAGAGAATATAGAACCTATTCCAAATAGCAAAGGGAAGGACAAGGGCATATGGATTCTACTCAAGGTCCTTTTCCTTACAAACTCAGAGATACTATTGTTACAAGAACATCTACTGCTTCAAAAACCATAAATAGATATGAACCTTCAATTCCTTTTGAGGATCCAGAAAACAATCCTTTTTCATTTACTGCCAGGATGAAAGAGCTTGCTGCTCTAGATCAGTTGAAGAAGGCCAGAGAACAAGGGAAAGATATTTCTAACATCACTACACTTTCAGAACAAAGAAAGACAGAACTGGAGAGATATGCTTCAAGAAAGTTCTTTGATCCAGAAGATTACATGAAACTGCATCCTGAGGCTGTAGTTCCAAGGCCCAGATCCCAAACCTCCTTAGGTGCAGAAGATGACAGAAGATCAAAGAAGGATGCTCTCAATCCCAACAAGGAGATTTTATTTACGAAAGGAAGTGAAAGGAAATGAATTCTGTAAGAAGACAGTACTTCTATATCTGAACATTTGCTGATTTCCTTTTGAGTTCTGAAATGCTGCTTTGATTATCTTTTCTGCTTGTTAGCTTAGTTTTTTTTTCTATTTCTGTATGTATTATTCTGTATTTCCTGATTATGTCCTGTAAATAGTAATCCTAACCCAAATAGGGGGAGATTGTTGGAACACCCTATTACTAATTTGGGCAAGGATCACTATGTTATTAGGAAAATTATTTTACATAGTTGTATAGTTGAAAAGGTCAAATTAGAATGTGTCTAGGGCTTAAAACTTCGGTTTGGAGCTACCCCCAGGACCATTCAGAGATCAGGACTAAGTACCGAGACAAGACAATTTTCGTCGAGCTCAGGTCGACGAAACGTCGAACTCCATTCGACGTTCTCTGAGCTCAACTCTGCAAGACGTCAAACTCCGGTCGACGATCTTCGAGCTCAGATCGACGTTTTGTCTTCAGCTATTTTCCTAGTCGCTGAGCTCAGGTCGACGAATATAGAGCTTAGGTCGACGTTTTCTGTCTGCTGTGAAAGTCCAATCTCTGAGCTTAGTTCAACGATCGTAGAGCTCGGATCGACGATTTCTGTGAGAGATCGACGCTTTCAGAATTCAAACTCAAAGACAGTTATGGAATTAATTCAAATTCCTTCAGAGTTATTTTCTGCACTTATTACAAAGGATTTTCTAGCCATTTCAAGCAATCTGATGTAAGTTTCAAGAGAAGACTAAATGGAATGTTGATTGGGACTTTCCCTAGAGACAGTTGTCATTTATGGAAGCCATTTATGACTGAATAACGGCCATCTAATTCAGATTTTTGATATACTCCTGCAGAAGAAAATAGAGACAACAACAATAATAATAATACACAAAAGAATTAGATTACAACATAAAAAAAGATTGAACAATACAACTTCTCTGATCAACAGTTCATCTTTTGTGATTTTTCAAATCTACTGAATCTTCAAGATCACAAGAAAATTCTGCTGTAGAGGAGATCTTCTGCTACTTAACTCCTCCAAATCTTCAAGTGTTCAAAAGCTTCAACTTCAAGGACTCAAGAAACAAAACATTTCAGCATCTGCTGGAATCATCTTCTGCTAGAGATCTGAAGCATCTGAAGACCTATCACCCTAGCAAAGCTTTCACTCATGAACCATTCTACATCTCAGGGGGAGCTTTGACAACATCAACAATCCACTAGTCTTCTCTCAGAGATTTGAGACAGAGAAGACATCATCACCTTTTTATTTTACCACCATCTGTACAGGGTTATCTCTCCCTTCAAAAGTGAACTCTTGGTTTCTGAGACCTGATCAAAACTCAGTGGTGACAAGACACCTGATCAAAAAATCTGGTTTGGTTTTTGAGCACCTTATCAAGAGCTCATTGGTGCCCAGGACACCTGATCAACCCTTCCTGCAGTGGATTTCTACCAAGGGTGGTAGAAGAGTGGATGTACCCAGGTTGTTGGGGAACCACTATAGTTCCTTGTGTCTTCTGGTTGCTGTGTGTTTGTCTTTGCTGTGTGCTGTGTGATTCTTTATTTCTTGCTTTAGTTTTTTACTTCACTGCAAGCACCTTACACATATATATAAATTTAAGTCTCCACTGCTTTACCTTGTTAATTGTGAATTATTTTAAAATACTTTATTCACCCCCCTCTAGAGTTAAGGTAGATCTTTTCCTCTCTTTTAAAGCCCTATGAAAATTGGAGATGGATTGGAAGTGTTTTGAAGGACTTTTGGAGCCTTTATAGTTTTACACGGGTTGTCACACATGTGTGTCCAGATCCATGTCGAGGAACACGGCCTGTGACACGGGTGTGTCCAGGGCCGTGTCGTGCTCTGTATTTGGCCATTTTATTATGATTGCGAGATACGTCCTGTGATACGGCCATGTCACAAGCCGTGTATGGACCCATGGAGACCATTCTAAGGTTAAATTAAGGCCTTTCGTTTTATTTAGGTGGGATCCGACGGTCCAGAGTCTTTCCTAAAGAGATAAGGTCGGGAAATGAGGGTTTAAACCTCATTTCCTTTGGCCCATTCTATTTCTAAGAGGTAGAGAGAGGGGAGAGCAAAGGGAGAAGAAGGAGGAATCCTGCCATTGTCAGAGCTTCTGAGCTCCAAATGGCGAGTCAAGTCTAGATCCGTGGAGGCGAGTCCGTTGCGGTGGTTTTCATCCGGCTAGTTTCTCCTCCATAGGGCCGAAGCGAACCTCTATGGTAACGATTCTCTACTTGGACATGTGAAGTCCTCTTACGTTTGTATAGGAAACCCACTCCCGTGAGTGTGTGGTGAGCGTGGGGTATTCCTTCGGGTAGATATGGATTATTACCGTAGTTTTGCATATAGAGTTCGAAATCGAAGTACAGACATAGGCATGGTGCGTGAAGCCCATCCGGACGTGTTGGTCTGGATTGCTGATGTTCTCATTATACATGAATTGCTGGAGAAGACTCTGTGCTATACGTTTTTGGGTTTATATGCGATAGATTGCAACAGGGAACTTTGGGGACTAACCCCAAGGAGCACCCAAAAAACTTGGCAGAAATGCATTTCTGCAAGGTACCGCGATGCGGTATTTTTACTGCCGGCGATAGCTCTGTGAGAGAGCTGTTGTGTGGCCTATCTCGCGGAGGCCTGGGGGCCAGGTTGTGGGGCTGAGAGCTCTGGGATCCCAGCTTGGTGTTCAAAGTGCCGACCTTGTGCATAACCGGGTTATGTATTATTGTATGATTGATTCTTTGGGAATCGGGGAGGATGACCCGCGCAAATGACTTTAATTGACATGGCGATGTGAAAAACGGGTTGAGCTGAACCGTACCCACTCTATGTGGTTTGGTTGAACAGACCTAATGTACGTGACACTTACTGGGGGCATGGAGGGCGAGTCTTAGGATTTGGCCAGAAAGACTTAAATGCTCATGATGGTTGTCATCCTGGGGGCGGTGGTGAAGCCTCAGAATGGATCGGGTTCACCGATAATGTGCCCTAAGAGCACGGGGTATGTGGCCGTGCGTGCCTATGCTAGTGGTGAAGTGTATTTTAATTTTACTTTCTATACCATGGTTGGATATACTAAAGAAATGTAGGGAAGGAGCATCGCCTCCCCGAGTATGGGGATAGGTAGTTATAATTTGGTCAGCTTTAGCTGACCGTTGCCTTGTTTTACCACCGTTCGATGCATTATTGTGCAAGAACATGTGAGCCAAGTTGTAACTAGCGGGCTGAAGCCCTTGATACTGTGCTTGCCATTGAAGGCTAAAGCGAAGTGTTTTCTTTTACTATTATCATGTGTGGCTGGCCTGCGTACCGAAGTATGTAAAACATTTACTGTTTAAGCAAACTGTTGTAAAGCCTTAAGCCCAAGTCTTTTGTGTATGTTCTTTCATTCCTATTGTAATTTAGTGGACATTCATGTGTTGTTTATGGGTTCTTATAACTGTTTTAATACGTAACTCCGCTAGAATGCTCTGAGTTATGATTCGAAATCCTACGGTTGTATTTTGGTATTAATACGTAACTCCGCTAACTATCCGTGGTATATGGCGTGGGACCCAGCCAGACCTTCTGTTATATTCCATATGACGGATGGGGGTGTTACAATTTGGTATCAGACTACGGTTTCAGTCTTGCTTATTTGAATTCGTGGAGGAATTCTTTTAAGAGGTGGTGAGCACATGTATGTGCGTCATCATTATAATAAGAAAAGAACCCATGAATGTCCACTAAGGAATGAAAATACACATGTTTGAGGAACCTGCGTGTTCCTATGATTGCTTTTTGTAATTCTGTTTGGTCACATAATGGTGTGTTGTACGACTATAGGTGACCAGGAGTGGCGCAGGGCAGTCAGAACGCCTGCTTTATGAGGAAAGTAGTGCACCCAATGATGTTCCTGCAACCCCTTATTCGGCAGAAACAATAAGACTTGTGGCTGAGATGGTGTTTGCGATACTAAACACCTAGCCAGGAAGGCAAGTGCAACATCCTGCCCATGTAGGGAGCAGGTACTGCTTCGAGCAGCAGAACCTAAAATGGTGGAACAAGTGGTGGTAGAGCCTTTAGTACCAAGAAGAGGAACAAAGAAGAAGCTCAAGCATATAATGAGCTTTAATCCTCTGGTGTTTTTGGGGACTAGAACCCCATCCCAGACCGAAGATTGTCTCTCTCGGGTGAAGAGAGTCTTGATGGCCACTAAAACTGAGGAATGGCAAAAGACCACCATAGCCACCTTCCTGTTGGATGGAGAGGCGAGGTTGTGGTGAGAAGAGTTTGAGCTGCATCACTTGGTTGGTAGGAAACTCATTGATGTCTCGATGGAGGAATTCTCGAGGTTATTCTTAGCAAGATACCTTCCCTCAGCACAGAGGATCGATATGGAGAATCAGTTCCAGAGACTGACATAGGGAGATAGTAGCATGGATGAGTATCTCCACGAGTTTATACGGTTGGTTCTTTATGCTGGCTCTATATTTGCCGATGAGGAGCGTAAGACCAATCAGTTCTACGAGGATCTGCGTGATGATCTGAGGCTACTACTTTTTGGGCCTACGATTCAAGGCTTCATAACCCTGGTCAATACGGCCCGATCATCGGAAAAAGTTCTGAAGAGAGTCCAAGGGAAGAAGGACTCGAGTGCGAAGAAGACGGAGTTTAAAGTGCCGAACTCCTCAAATCCTGGGTTCTGTAAGTGGAACAAGAAGGCTAGGACTTCGGGTCCAGCCCCTTCTTTGGGTGTGTCCGGGGAAACTACAGGCCGAGACCAGGGCACTTGTTATAACTATGGAAAGCCTGGACATTTTGCCAGAGATTGTTGGAGCGGATGTTCGAAGTCCGAGAAGAAGCCTGGAGCCTCTTACACGGAGAAGGGAAAGGCGGAGGAGTCAACAACATCCCACTATGCTCCAACCCAGCCTAAAGTATACAACCTTGGCCTTAAGGAGGCCATAAAACAGGCTGACGTGGTGACAAGTATGATTTTATTAATAACAGTTTGGCTTTATATACTTGTTTCCTTATGCGTGGTTGCTTATGACTGATTGTGCTTGGCTTTGTATTGATCCTTGATTGTTCGGCGAGAGCACTGTTTGATACGGGAGCTTCACATTCCTTTTTGTCCGAAGAATTTGTATCACGCATCGGAGTACCTTCTTCGATGGCAAGGGACAAATTGGATGTGCTTATGCAAAACGGGTGCTCTATGCGTGCGGATAGAGTTTGTTGCGTGAAGGTAGGTATTGGGAGTCATGAATATGACTTACAAGCATCACTACTACCGATAGTGGAGTTCGATGTGATCTTTGGAATGGACTGGCTATTGGAGTAGTGTGTGTATATTGATTGCAACCGTAAGGTGGTCAGATTGGGACTTGATACAGAACGCGAGACGAACATTCTAAGGCATGAAGGGGTCAAGCAATATTTTGATGTCTGCTCTTCAGGTGGTTAAGGCAGTTCATAGTGGTGCAGAGCTATTTTTCACTTTAGTGGAGGCTTCGAAGCCCAAGCCTGGTTTGGACAGCAACCTAGTTGTATTTGAGGTTCTTGACGTATTCCCTGAAGATCTCCCTGGACCTCCACCTCAACGAGAGATCAACTTCACCATTGAGCTAGTGTCAGGTGCCAAACTTGTGTCATGCTCTCCATACCGGTTAGCGCCTAAGAAGATGGCGGAATTGAAAGTACAGTTTCAAGAGCTGTTGGAACAAGGTTATGTGTGTCCGAGTTCATCGCCTTAGAGGCTCGCTCGTGCAAAGATTCTAGTATATATTTATACTATTTACAAAAAAAGATTCTCTAACAATCAGGTGCCTAGGTGTAACGGAGAGCCTCCAAATTGATCACAATGGTTCATTTTTTCTACAGAACACTATGTGTTGAGACAACAGTTTCCTAAAAAAAATGGTGAGATAATCTAAATAATAGGCTTTTTATATCACCCCAAAAGTTAATTTATATGAGTATGACCTCCTATTTATAAAGAGAAAAAAGAAAAGAATGAAAAATACAACAGACGATGTGAGACTAAAATACAACGCACGGTCTGGGCAGTTATAAAATTTTAAACCGCTATAACTTAGCAGTTACACACTTGTCTGCTTCATACTGGTATCTATCGGACTCTACGAGTAGTCCGCTACTGCTGACCATGAACAACAATCCGCTTCATACTAGCGGACATAAACATAAATCCGCCATGCTCCAGAGAAGCTTCCTTGATCATTAGGAAGCAACAACTGCCTGTACCCGCAGCTTCAGCTTCTCTTCAGACCGCAACTTATGTTGTGCCTCTATCCACAACGACTACAACTACTCTGTTTGCCAAGACCGCTACAGCAAGATCAGAGTGCGGCCGTAACACAATTGGCTAGTCATTTGACAAGACCGCCAGAGATAATTCGCAACACAGTGGAAAACCAGACCGCCAAGGTTAACCCGTCAGCTCGCCAAGTCCTCCAAGTCTGCCAAGTTCGTAATAGTGAGATTAGAGCGTGGTAACAACACTGCGGATTATTCTTTTGACTAGACCGCTAGAGACAGTTTGCAATACAGCTGGAACCAGTCTGCCAAGGTTAACCCGCCAGTCCTCCAAGTTTGCGAAACCTCCAGACTGCTTGGACCAAATCTGCAGACCGCCTAACTGCCAGGCCTCCCGACCAAATTGCCAGTCCGCCGAGCCTCACTAAAATCCAACACTACCCCTCAAGCTTGAGCATATATGCCAACCATGCCCAGCTTGTCACGGACATCTAAAAGAGAAGTGGACACTGGTTTTGTAAACACGTCTGCAAGCTCCTTGTTAGAAGTGATGAATGGAGTACAGATTTGATTCTTCAAAATTTCTTCTCTGACGTGGTGACCGTAAACTTCAATGTGCTTCGTCCTTTCATGAAAAACTGGATTTTTTTATATATGTATTGCAGCCTATTTGTCACAAAACATAGGTAAAGGATGATCATATATTTCTCCCAAGTTAAGCATAAGGGCACGCAACCACTTCAACTCGCAAGCGGTTGATTCCATGATCCTGTACTTAGCTTCAGCACTTGACCGTGGCACAACAGACTGATTCTTGCTCTTCTAGCTGCCAAGGTTTCCTCCCACAAAGGTGCAAAAATAAGAGGTAGAGTTTTTATCTTCTTTATTGTCAGCATAGCTAGCATCAGAATATGCTTCAACATTCAAATGATTATGTTTTCGAAACAATAACCCCTTCCCTAGAGAACCTTTCACATACTCCAAAATTTTCAAGGTGCAGCGAAGATTACACTCTCTGGGAGCTTGCAAAAACTGACTGACCTTCCCTACTACATAATGTAAGACCCCCTTTTTTTTCTTTTTAAAATCCGGTGTCTTAGGCCCAGAATCGCCGCTTTGCGGTGACACCTTCACGTCCTGAAGGGTCATCGCCACAGGGCGCCGATTCTATCGGCCAAATTCGATCACAGAAAGGTAGCACAACAATTGAAGTAAGAGCAAGTCCACTGAAAGTAAATCACATATATTGAATAAAATCTCTACGAAGGGAGTGCCCACAAAATAATAATAATTAGAGTACTATAAATGCGGCTTATGCCCGGTACATCATGTCCTCACTACAATCTCTTATGCGGAAGCAAACAAACAGAAACTACTCAGGGTCGAGACTCACGGTCCCGGCTGTATGAACTCCGGAGCTAGACTGCCCCATCTCCAAGCGCACTGGCCTCTGGGGCTGCTCCTCCATGCTGGGCTCCGCGATCCCCTAAATGATGCGGTTCGAAAACCGTTAGTCATAAAGACTAAGCCATATCATCCCCTACCCCTTCCCCCATGGCTCCTAGGTACCGAGCGGAGAGGAAGAAAGGGAAGGACATGAAGGTGGAGATTTAATCAAGAAACAGATGGCAGCAGAACTAATCTAGCAATTCTATAATAAATATGACAGGTACAGAAAGTAGGAAAGGTAACCTTAACTTATGTGTGAAAGTGCATAAGCCAAGGGATCTTCTGCAAGGCTCCCATCGTATAGAGTGTCCCATACCACTTATATATTGGGGTGTCGGTTATCAAACAACAGCATATATTTATATTGAAATTAACCTTAATTTATAAACTTGCCCACACAAGCTTATAGACCAAGGGGTCGTTTCGCGGGTCCTAATGTATAAGCGTCCCATACCACTTATACTTTAGGTGTCAGGGTTTAATGAATCGATTATGCTATGACATGCAAGTGGGTATGATGAAACATGCAAGTGCAACTCACACACCCGACTCTGTGCACACAGACCTTTAGTTCCCCCTTTCGGAGCCGTTACATCCCAGGATACCTCCGTAGTGGCAGACGGAAGCGGTGGGTTGGGCCTCGCCCACCTCTAAACTAGTAAAGCACTACCGGTCAGACCTATCGTACGCCTCAACGCTTGGTGCACTAAGCGGACGCCTGCGTACTCTTGCCGGCTGGCGCACCGGACCTCTGTTGGCGAAGTGCTAACCACACTTTTCGAGTCAGCGTATTGGCGTAGGTGCATCGACCCTCCAATACCGAAGACCCACCACCTTAATTTTCATTCCTTTTTATGCACATGCAAGTTTAATCGTGAACACACAAAAACCGAGCCGAAGCTCCTCGGACCAAAACGTCCGTCTCTTAACCAATCGAGCCGTAGCTCCCCGGACCAAAACGTCCGTCTCTTAACGAACCGAGCCGAAGCTCTCATCAATCTTCATGTGCCAACAGTGTTTGTGAAAGGTGCAGCCCTAATTACTAAGTTACTCTTGTCAGTTTGTTATTACAGTTTACGTTAACCAAGGACTGCCCCCGGTATTCCCCGTGAAGGGCTCTCAAAGGGCACTAGGAACTATGATGGTAGCAGAAGCCCATCGTTCCCTTTTGCAAGGAACTTATTGTTATTGGTTGATCCCCTTTACCCATTCCCTTCTCATATTACGATAGACTATCCTAGGGTGATTTTTAACCTTCCTCTCTTCGGGAAAGACGATCTTTCGTCGAACCCGAGCACCTTTTAACTCTAGCTATCACTACTTCTCTCTACTCTTCATATCATCCTATTGTGATATCATCCACAATTGTCCACCCAGACAAAATGACTAACTCCAACGACTTTCTTAGACCATGTCCTATTGCAATTCATAAATTTGCTATATGCAGACCAACCTAGACTATATGTCGAACCGGTTATGCAATGATCCCAAAACTCATCCAAATGCCCTAAATTATTTACTGGAGACTTATCATGATGAAAATAGCCTAAGTCCAGAATGTGGTAATTTTCCTAATTTATCTGGCATTCAATTAATTTCCTCGAAAATCCCAAGGGCTACCGGTTTGAACATGAACTACCCTAAGTTCTCATGCAAGATGTCCAGCAAATTTATGATAAATAGTAGGTTATCTAAATAGGGTAAATCCAAAGTATCATAATTTTTCTATGATCAAAAGGGCAACAAAACTGTTTTAGCAATATTTACTATCTTCCATTATTTATGAACCAAGTACAGAGAATATTCTTTCAAAAATTATAAATAATTTATAATATGCAGATAAAGGCTTAAAAATAGCACTGGCCCAGTTTCATAATTTTTCTGTAATAGAATCATCCCTAAATAATTTTCAAAGCATAGAATCCCTTTTTAACATTTGTGAAGGAAGTACTGGATTTACTCAACTAAAAATTATACAAAAATTCAAGGGTAACCATTCTGTCCTCAAACCTCTATTTCCAAGATTTAATGAGATTTCCATGAACAGAAAGGTACAAATAATTAAAATATCAATTGGGGTTATAATCAACTTTACAAACGAAGTGCTGGAAATAAACATCATAAAATTCCAGTAAAATTTCATAAATTCTACCAACTTCAAAACTAACTCTACCCGCGTTTCACAGCCTTTAGATAATTATTAGTGATAGATTGTGCTTAATTAGTATTTTAACCTAAAGCTAAGATTAAGGTTTTGAGGCATCTACTTGTCTCAAAATTCTCCAAGATTCCATCCAGACGATTATTATCATGCTAATATCAACTCTACAGAGTTTCAAGGCAATACGAGAGCAATTGCCCCCATATCCTTCACAACCCTCAAAACCCTCCATTTAGGGTTTGAGTTTGGATCCTATGGTAAACCAACCCTAAATCACACCATTTACTCCAAGTGGGTTATAATAACCCTTCCAAGTCAGTGGTCAAGATATCAGCCTCAGTTGAGGTGATATGACCGTTCTAACTTCTAGTGCACTTTTTACTCAAAAATGCCTCACTATTGCCTAGTTAAGAATATGTGACTCCCTATCCAAAACTCATCCAAGTGGGTTGGAAATTTGTACAGAGCTAAGTTATGTAGCCAGAGACCACACACCAAAATTTGGGAGGGTTTGGAGGTCATTTGACTACTTTAATAATTTTCTCTAAGTTTATTAAATTAAAACAAAAACTTTAGGCAAAGTGTCTCCAAAAATTCCCATTTTTGTACTGCCTTTAGATATAGCTAAGTTTAACCCCCTGCCCAAATTTCAGGTCATTTAGACAAGGGATGAAGTGTGGGCATCTATTTTAGTTTATGCCCAACCCTAGGTACAGCCCCGATTAAAACGGGTGCTGCGGTCAAACCGCTTACCTAAACGAGTTGAAACTAATGTTAAATTAATCTAGACTCGAAGGGCTACGACTTCTATGACAGGTCATTTTTCCTAAATCGGCCTCTAAGTGCCTCAATTTTCAGCCTCAACTTATACTCAAATAATTTAACTTTTCATTATGTACTATATACATAATTTATATATTTTAAATTGATTTTACTGTTCATCTTCTACAGAAACCCGAAAACCAGAACACAGAAAACCCTTATTTTCTGTAGCTCTTTTGTGATCCGTCGCCGGCTATCCGGTCACTTCCCTGGCCAACCTCCACCACCACCACCTCCGTTGAGGCGATGACTATCGGTAGGCGGTGGTTTGGCCGCCGGAGGTGGCGGTTTCCGGCGAACTCAAAACGATATTTTTCCAAGGTTTTCCATGAAAACATGAGGTTGGTCCGGCTCCTTTGAGCACGTACTTCATTTCTAAGTACCTAAGATCTACCCATAAGAGAAGAAGTAGAGGAGGACCTTGTTCGCGGTTTGGAGGCGTGATGAATGACGGGGTGCCATGGCGCAGTGGTGGCGTTGCCGAACTTCTCCTACAGCAAGAGAAAAAGTCTGAATTTGTTTGATCGAGCGTGTAACCTTCTCCTCTTGCTCCAAGGGGTCTTTTATAGATCAGCAAGTGGGGAGGTAAAAGAGGTAAGCAATTATGGTCATGAGGGCTCCTCTTAATGGTGTTTCGGTTATGGTAGAGGCAGTTGAAACGCTGGAAACGAAGAGGTGTTTGCCAGGTGGCGATTTCCTATTTGACCAACATTTCCTTATTTTATTAAATAATTAGAGTAGGAAACGGCCCATAAATTCTCCTGGTGTACATTACCATAACCAGAATTGATTATTACATCGGTTACCGAAATTTTTAGTCTGGCTGACGTTTCGGCCCTTGTCACGGGCGTGACACATAGGTCACGAGCATGACAGGCCCGAGTGGAAAAATCTGAGGTCGACGATCGTCGAACTAAGATCGACGGTCGTCGAAGGGTGGTCACGCCCTAGGTCACGGGCGTGACATATGGGCCACGGGCGTGACAGGGTCAAGATGCAAATTCCGCGCTCGGCGATCGTCTCGCTGAGATCGACGATCGCCGAAGGGGGTCACGCCCTAGGTCACGGGCGTGACACCTGGGTCACGGGCGTGACAAGGCCATGACGCAAATTCTGCGCTTTAATGATCGGCCCGCTGAGATCGACGATCGTCGAAGGGGTCACACCCTAGGTCACGGGCGTGACAAATAGGTCACGAGCGTGACAGGCCCGGGTTGCAAGTTTGACGATCGTCCCACGGAGATCGTCGATCATCGAAGGGGTCACGCCCTAGGTCACAGGCGTGATACATAGGTCACGGGCGTGACAGGCCCGGGTTTCAAATTTGACGATCGTCTCACGGAGATCGACGATCGTCGAAGGAGTCACGCCCCATGTCACAGGCGTGACACATATGTCACGGGCGTGACCAACCCGTGACCCGAAGTCTCAGTCGTTGTACTTCAATTCTTGGGCTTCTGGGGTTCTCTCACGATAGACCGACTCCTAGGGGTCTAGCCGGAAATGGGATGTTACACATAACAACTATCAGGTCTGGTAACAGTCAGATAGATGATTTTTCCCCCAAGTTACGTGTACATAATACTATTTGTAAGAAGAGGTGAATCTCCCGTCCAACTCTTATCATCACTAACGACTATAGGACAATGAACAGGTCTTACCCCAAGAAGAGGAGTTTCTTTCAAAAGATCTAATGTATACTTACGTTGTGAAAGAGCTAAAGAGTTGGGTTCCCACAAGATTTCTATTCCCAGGAAGTACTTAGGTGAGCCCATATCCTTTGTAACAAAATGTTACCGAAGGTTCTTCTTTTCTAGATCAACTCCTTCCTTATCATCACCAGTAAGAAGAATATAATCCACATAGACAGCATGAACCACAAAGCCCTTTAGTAGTCTTGCGAATAAAAAGAGAGTGATCAACAGAACTGTGAGTGAAGCCAATAAGAGAGAATACCTTGCTGAACTTCTTGAACCAGGCCCCGGGGCTTCGCTTTAGACCATAAATTATCTTCCATAATGTGCATACCTGAGACTCTCCCTGAGCAACATACTAAGGAGGTTGCTTTATATAAATCACCTCTTGTAGATCACTATACAGGAAGACATTCTTCACATCTAACTGACACATCTCTCAACCTTTTTAAACTACAACAGAGAAAAGAGCATGGATAGTGCTGATACGAGCAACAGGGGAGAATGTATCAAAAAAGTCCACACCATACATTTGAGTAAAAAATTTGGCAACAAGCCTAGCCTTATAGCGGTCAATAGTGCAATCCAAATGAAATTTGATGACAAAGACCCACCGACAACAAACCACATCCACACCTAGAGGAGTAGGGACAAGAGTTCAAGTGCCCCTTTCAGTTAATATTTTTTTATTTCTTCATCCATTGTGCTTTCCAATGCGGAATAGCAAAAGCCTCCTGATAGTTAATCGAGACAGCATTTGCCAAGATAGCAAGAGCAAATCTCCTTCCAGCTAGGGATAGACGAGCATAAGACACAACATCATGAATGGAATGTTTAGTGTACTTTCTAACTCTTCTTCGTTGAGTAATAGGAAGATCAAGATTTGACATATCTTTTGAAGTAGATCCATCCGTTGGAGAGATTACTGGCCCTGGAACTGTCAGTAACAACTCCAAAGGCAAAGAAGGATACGAAGATGGAGGCAAAGACAAAGGAACTTGTATGGGAGGAGAATATAATATTATAGAGGGTAGAATAGACACATGTGTAGGTGTGGAAATAATATGAGAAAATAGTGTAAAATCAGATGGGGAGAGAGTAGAAGCTCGAGAAAAATAAGACATATCTTTGAAGAATGTAATCATCCAAACAAACGGTATCCTTAGTAGGGGATCAAAACACCAATACCCCTTTTGGGTCGAACAATAGCCCAGAAAGACATACTTCACCGAGTGAGGTGAAAGTTTGTCACGAACGGGAGATGGAGAATGAACAAATGCTGTTCAGCCAAAAATACGGAGAGGTAAAGAAAAAGGTTGAGCTACTAGATGTAAAATGGAAAATGGGGTGTGGCCTTGAAGAACCAATGAGGGAATACAGTTGATAAAATAGCAATAATGAAGCACAACATGTCCCCAATACGAGCGAGGAACATTCATCTGTATGAGAAGGGTGCGAGTAACATCCATGAGATGTTGATTTTTGCGCTCAACAACCCTATTTTGCTGAGACGTGTAGGAACAACTAGTTTGATGAACTATGCCTCGATGCATGCAAAAATCAAAAAATTGTTGACTAAGATATCTCGAGCATTATCAGTTCGAAGAATTTTAAGAGAAACATCAAATTGAGTTTGTATTTCATTATAAAATGTTGTGAACACAGAATAAAGTTCAGAACGCTCTTTTAAGAGATACAACCAAGTACAACGAGAGAAATTATCAATAAATGTATCAAAATATAAACCTCCTCCACCAACAGTCCTAACAGGAGCAGGACCCCAAACATCTGAATGAACATGTTCAAAGGGACGAGAAGAGCTACGTCCTTGTCTTGCTGGAAAGGAAGAATGATGATGCTTGGCAAGGTTGCAGGACTCACAGTTTAAAGAGGAGTCCTCCTTAGGTAAATATGGTAGGAGTTGGTATATAAGACAAGGAGGAGGATGAACAAGACGAAGATGTCACATCAGAAGAGAAGTGGAAAAAGTAGTGACATTATCAAGGAAGAAGTGCCCATTTCTTTCAGTCCCAATAACAATCTTCTCCTTGGAGTGTGGATCTTGAAAATAACAAGTAGTAGAAGTAAAGGTAACCGTGTAGTTCAACTATTTACAGATAACAAAAATAGAGAGTAAATTGCACGGAAAAGATGAGACGTAAAGCGTTTCCTCAAGCTGCAAAGTCAGAGTAACACAAACTATACCAATCCAGCATACAAGAAATGGATTACCATCTGAAACAAAAACCGGAGGAAACCGATTATGTTTGTTCAAGTAAGAGAACAAACTAGAATCACCTATCATGTGATTAGTAGCACTTGAATCAATCAACCACTTATCCTGAGTGACTACATTAACACTTCTAAATGAGGTGGATGCAAGAGAGGTAGACTTCTTAGTGTTGTCGCCCACAGATAGCCGAAGATGAGGATACTTAGCCAAACAATGATCAACAAGATTACTTGTCTTGACATAGTGAGAGCAGGCATGACGAGAGACACCCTGCCTATTAGTATGACCTCCACGAACACTAGAATTACCAGAGTGAACCTAATGAGCAAATATATTAGGATGGGGTGGGGAGCCAAGCAGAGGTGGCTGAAGAAGAGTGGTAATAACTGCAATACAGGAAGTAGTGGCATCAAGAGTGGGAGAATCAGCTTTGCCAAGAATTTGTTGTCTTATCATGTCACAAGACTCTTGAAGGTGAAGAAGATAAATAGACAACCAAAAGTTCCTAGAAGTGTTTGTGCTGCTCAGCCAGATCAGTAGAAAACAGATGATCTTGTAGAATTTCGGCACCACGAGTTTGCCCTTCTTGATAAGTAGAAAAAAGAGTCAAAGTGAGGCGAGCAAACAAATCAACATATAACGTGTATATAGATGAGATTCGAGCACCTTTCAAATACAGAGCAACAAGATGATTCCAAGAAGCCTTAATAGTCTCATCATGCTAAATAATCGGTAAGCACTCATTAGAGAGACTATTAACAAGCCATGTCCTGACCAAAGCATCATTTGCATCCTAATCTTCAAAAGTAGCAGATCCACGAGCTGGAGCATCATCTGTGAGATGAAGGCATTTGCGTTGAGACCTCAGCAAGAACACAAACAAAACACTCAAGTATGGATAATTTGGGCCAGTTAACTTGGAATCAGTTCAAAGGTTGCCAAAAGTAGAAATTGTTGGTGCAGATTGAGAATATAACACCCCCATCCGTCATATGGAATATAATAAAAGGTCCGGCTGGGGCCCACACCATATACCACGGACAGTCAGCGGAGTTACGTATTAATACCAAAATACTACTATAGGAGTTCGAATCCTTACTGAGAGCATTCTAGCGGAAACTTTAAAAACAGTTATAAGAACCCATAAACATAACATGAATGTCCATTACAGCCACAGTAGGAATGAAAGAACATACACAAAAGTCCCAGCCTTATGGCCTTACAACCATTTACTTAGACAATAAGTATTTTACATACTTCGGCATGTAGGTCGGCCACATATGAACATTGAAATGAAAACACTTCACTTTCGCCTTCAAGGGCCAACCCAACATCAAGGGCTTCAGCCCGCTACTGGCCACTTTGCTCACCTGTTCCTGCATAAGAAATATCAACCGTACGGTGGTAAAACAAGGCAACAGTCAGCTAAAGCTTACCAAATTATAACGACCCCACCCCTTACTCAGGGCGACAGTGCTACTTCCCTGTATTTCATTAGTATGACCAATTATGATATTGAAAGTATAATTTAAGCACACTTCACCACAAGCGTAGGCACGCACGACAATACACCCCGTGCTCTTAGGGAACATTCTCAGTGAATCCGGTCCATTCCGAGGCTTCACCACCGCCCCAGGACGACAACCATCGTGAGCATTTAAGTCTTTCCTGCCGAAGCCTAAGACTCACCCTCTATGTCCCCGGTAAGTGCCACATACATTTTGTCTCATTAACTGAACCACATAGAGTGGGTATGGTTCTGCTCAACCCGTTGCTCACATCACCATGTCAATTTAAGTCATCAGCACGGGTCAGCCTCCAAGATTCCCGATGTATCGATCATACAATAGTTCATAACCCAGTTATGCACAAGGTTGGCTCTCAGGACACCAAGCTAGGCTCCCAGAGCTCTCAGCCCCATAGACTGTGTAACACCCCAAAATACTGTAGGAGCGACGAGGATCACTTTTGGCCAAGACAAAGTTTTGGTGCAGGTGACACGGGCCCCCCGACATGGGCATGTCGGAGGCCGTGTCGGGCGTGTCGAGCTCGAGTCGTCGAGCTGGCCGTGTAGTCGACCAGTTCAGGTCGGCGATGGTCGTGTGGAGGAATAAGGCCTAGGACACGGGCGTGTCCCAGGCCGTGTCACTCCTGGGCTGTACGGTGGGGTACACGGGCAGTGACACGGGCACGAACACGGGCGTGTCTAGTTTGACACGGGCGTGTCTGATGCCGTGTCACCAAGCCGTGTACCTCTCTGACTGCGAATTGTTGGTCGATTGCACACGGGGGCATGACACGGGTCCCGACACGGGTCCCGACACGGGCGTGTCACAGGTGACACGGGCGTGTCGGAGGCCGTGTCACATGCCGTGTTACTGGTTTTCAATTTTGGTCGAGACGACGAATGAGCTACACGGCCAGGCACACAGCCGTGTGTGAACCCGTGTTCGGCCCCAGATTTTGTATTTTGAGGTCTAATCGTGGCCGTTCGTTTCCTTGGCTTGGGATCCGATGGCTGGGAGTGGTTGCTGGCAGCTTAAACCCGAAAATAGGGTTTGCAAACCCCACTTTCACTTGGGTTTTCTCTCTCTAAAGTTTAGAGAGAAGGGAGAGCTTGGAGGAGGAAGAAGGTGGTCAACTCCGGCCGCCGGTGGAGCTTCGGAGCTCCGATTCTCGATCTGAGTCCGGATCTGCGGAGGCAAGGAGATTGCGGTGCTTTCCAACTGCATAGTTTTCGATGGGGCCGCGGAAGAACGCAAGGGTAACGATTTCTCATCCTTGGGCATGTGAAGCCCTTTTTCCCTTTGCATAGGAAGCCCTCTCTCGCGAGTGAGCGAAGAGTTGGAGCGTTCCTTGGGGTAGATATGTAAAGTCCCCCTTGTGTAGAGTCCGTATGCGAAAACGGACATAGGCATTGTGTGTGAAGCCTATCCGGACAAGTAGAGCCGGATCGGTGATGTTGCATTGCATTTGAACCGGGCAAGAATCCGGATGTTTGGGTGTTTTCGGGTTTTTCTACGTGGTAGATTGCATCAGGGAGCCTTGAAGATTAACTCCAAGGTATACCCGGAAAACTGGGCAAAAGCGGGTTTTGCCAACACGATGGTCAGGGAGCCAACGTGAACATAACCGGGTTATGTGATTATTGTGGTGGTAACGGGACTCGGTGAGTCTTGACCTGCGCATATGGCTTAAATTGCCGTTGCGGTGTGAGCACGGGTCAGGCGGAACCGTACCCGGTCTATGTCGTTCGGTAGGACCGTTGGCATGGATGAGGGTCTTCGGCGGTCTATGGCTTAAATTGTCGTGACCAAGGCCAATAAGACAAAATGCTCATATGGATGACCGTCCAAGAGGCGGTGGTGGATTGGGAACGTCTATGGCTTGAATTGACGTGACGTTGGCCGGTTCGCCGAGAATGTGCCTGAGTGCACGGGGTGTGTGGCCGTGCGAGCCTACGTCTGTGGTGAAGTGCAAATACTTTATATAAGTGCCTATGCTAATAAAGTGCAGGGAAAGAGCATCGCCGCCCCGAATGTGGGGGCGGGATCATTATAATTTGGTCAGCATTGCTGACCGTTGCTATTGTTTGCCACCGGGCGGTGGTTTATTGCTTGCAGGTGCTGCGGAGCCGAGCGGAAAATAGCGGGCTAAAGCCCAAGTTGCTGCGCCGGCCCTCGAAGGCCAAATTTTGAGTGTTTTTATTGTATTCACGTGTGACCGGCCTGCGAGCCGAAGTATGAAAACACTTCTTTTGTTAAGTGAACTGTGTAAGGCCTTAAGGCCATTTCTCTTTTGGTGTATGTATACATTCCTGAGTTTGTAGTGGACATTCATGCTGTTGTGGCTGGGTTCTTATTTCTTTTGCAACCTAATAAATTGCTTCAGCTAGGTGTTATGTAGGACGACATGATTGGTTAAATGGTTTCAACGCGTAACCAACCGGTCTGTCCGTAGTATATGGCGTCGGGCCCCGGCCGGACCTACTGCTATATGCTATACGACGGATAGGGGCGTTACAAATTGGTATCAGAGGGAGGTTTAGATCCTCCGACCTGTGCGTTATTAATTGGTATCAGACTACTGGTTTCAGTCAAACTTAAATGATCGTGGACGAATTTTCTTTAAGAGGTGGTGAGCACATGTGTGCGTCATCGTTATAACATGAAAAGAACCCATGAATGTCCACTTAGGAATGAAAATACACATGTTCGAGGAACCTACTTGTTCCTATAATTGCTATTTGCAGTAATTTTTGGTCGCTTATCGGTGTTTTGCACGATTATAGGTGACTAGAAGTGGTGCTGGGCTGTCAGAACGGCCAGGTTCTGAGGCAAGCAGTGCGCCAAGTGAAGCGCCTGCAACACCTCCGTCTGCCGAGACCATTAGATTGGTGGCAGAAGCTGTCTTTGCTATGATTAATGCGCAACCTGCAAGACAGGTGCAGCAGCCTGCTCCTGCGAGGGAGCAAGTTCCGCTCCAAGCGGCGGAGCCTAGAAGGGTCGAGCAGGTGGCGGTGGAGCCGGAGTTGCCTCGGAGAGCAACTGAAAGACAGTTGAATCATGTGATGGGCTTCCACCCACCGGTGTTCTCGGGAACGGGAACCCCGACCCAGGCTGAAGATTGGCTCTCAAGAGTCAATAGGGTGATGACAGCGACTGAAACGGAAGAGTGGCAGAAGACCACAATAGCGACGTTCCTGTTGGATGGGGACGCAAGGTTATGGTGGGAAGGCCTAGAGCTACACCAGTTGAGGGGAAGGCCGTTGGCCGAAGTTCCTATGGCGGAGTTTTCGAGATTTTTCATGGCTCAATACCTCCCCTCAGCGCAGAGGATCGCATTGGAGAACGAGTTCCAAAGGTTGGTGCAAGGAGATAGCACTGCAGACGAGTACCTCCACGAGTTTACTCAGTTGGGGAGATATGCTAGCGCTACCTTTGCCGATGAGGAGCGAAAGACTAACCGCTTCTACGAAGGGCTAAGAGATGAGCTAAGGTTGCTACTATCAGGGCCCATGACGCAGGGTTTCCTAACCTTGGTCAACTCGGCCCGGTCCTTGGAGAAGGACATGAGAAATGTGCAAGCTAAGAAGGAATCTGGCGGGAAGAAATCGGAGTTCAAAGCGCCGACTACATCGAAGTCGGGCTATCGAACATTCTTCAAGAAGACTAGGACGTCAGGTCCAGCTTCTTCTACGGGTGCCTCGGGGGCAACTACTAATCGAACCCCGGGCGCTTGTTTCACGTGTGGAAAGACGGGGCACTTTGCCCGCGATTGCTGGAGCGGACGCCCGAAGTCCGAGAGAAAGCAAGGAGATACTTATGAAGAGAAGGGCAAGGCGGTGGAGTCAACCGCGTCCCACTATGCTCCGACTCAGCCTAGAGTCTATAACTTGGGCCAGCAGGAGGCCATCAAACAAGTTGACGTGGTGACAGGTACGAGTTAATTTATAGCAAGTTAACTTTATATACTGCTGTCTATTGCTTGTTAGCCTAATATTGTTTGTATAGGCTTTGTTGTGATTAGTGATAGTCCGGCACGGGCACTTTTCGATACGGGAGCTTCACACTCCTTCTTGTCCGAAAATTTTATATAGCGCATCGGAGTCCCTTCTTTGATGGCGAAGGACAAGTTGGATGTGCTGCTACCGAATGGGTGCTCGATGCGTGCGGACAGAGTGTGCGCCGTAAGGGTTCACATAGGGAGCTAAGAGTTCGACTTGCTAGCGTCATTACTGCCGTTAGTAGAGTTCGACGTCATATTTGGAATGGATTGGCTGTCAGAGCAGAAGGCTTGGATCGACTGCGACCGGAAGGAGGTCAAGCTGGGTGTAGGGCGGGAGACTACATTCGAGGGGCTGAAGGGGTCGAGCAAGACACTGATGTCTGCTCTTCAGGTGGTGAAGGCGGCTCGTGCTGGTGCAGAGCTGTTCTTCGCATTAGTGGAGGCCGCAGAGCCGAAGTACACTTTGGATGAGATCCCCGTGGTATGCGAGTACCCAGTTGTGTTCCCGGATAGCCTTCCTGGAGCCCCACCGCAGCGAGAGATTGATTTCACGATAGAGCTCGTGTCGGGTGCCAAACCCGTGTCACGTGCTCCTTATAGGTTGGCGCCAAAGGAGATGGCGGAGTTAAAGGTTCAGCTGGAGGAGCTGATGGAGCAAGGCTATGTGCGTCCAAGCTCGTTGCCTTGGAGCGCACCGGTCCTCTTCGTTAAGAAGAAGGACGGGAGTATGCGGCTGTGTATCGACTACAGAGAGTTGAACAAGCTGACGGAGAAGAATAAGTACCCGATCCCGAGGATTGATGATCTGTTCGATCAGTTAGTCGGATCGTCAGTATATTCTAAGTTGGACTTGAAGTCGGGGTACTATCAGCTGAGGATAAGGGAATGTGATATCCCGAAGACGGCGTTCAGCACAAGGTATGGGCATTTCGAGTTCACGGTCATGCCGTTTGGACTGACGAATGCGCCATCAGTATTTATGGACTTGATGAACAGGACGTTCCGAGATTTCCTGGATCGCTTTGTGATCGTTTTTATTGACGATATATTGGTGTGCTCGCAGTGCGAAGAAGATCACTTCAAGCACTTGCATCTGGTGTTGGAGACTTTGAGGAGGAATGAGCTTTACGCGAAATTCTCCAAGTGCGAGTTCTGGCTACCCTCAGTAGCGTTCCTTGGTCACATTGTTAGTGGGGAAGGTATAGCGGTGTATCCGACGAAGATTGTTGCGATACGGGAGTGTCCTGCATTGTCTTCTGTCGCGGAAGTCCGTAGCTTTCTCGGGCTTGCCGGATATTACAGGCGCTTCGTAGAGAACTTCTCGCGGATAGCGCTACCTCTCACGAAGTTGACAAGGAAAGATCAGAGATTCTTGTGGACGCAGGAGTGCGTGCAAGCATTTGAGGAGCTGAAGAGACGGTTGACCACGGCGCCAGTGCTTAGTTCGCTGAGTGGGACCGAGGGCTTTGAGGTGTATAGCGACGCTTCCGGTAGTGGTTTGGGCTGCATGTTGTTGCAGCATGGGAGCGTGATAGCGTATGGATTGCACGTCAGTTGAAGGTGCATGAAAGAAATTATCCGGTGCACGACTTGGAGTTGGCGGCTGTGATATTTGCACTCAAGTTGTGGAGGCACTACCTTTACGGTGTAATGGTCGATATATACACCGATCACAAGAGCCTAAAATACTTGTTGGATCAAAAGGACCTTAATATGATGCAGAGGAGGTGGATGGAGTTCCTAGGGGACTACACCTTCAAAATACATTATGTACCCGGGAAGGGCAACGCAGTTGCGGATGGGCTGAGCCGCAGGGCTCCCGCCCAAGCCAACTGGTTCTCGGTGCATGATGAGCGGCTAGTACGGGAGTTGGAGGAGCTTGAGATCTGTTGCGTTGACAAGCAGACGAGCGCCAAAGCAATGTTAAACTGGACAGAGGTGCAGTATGACCTGGCTGACCGGGTTCGGCAGACATTGGAGTTAGATGACTCCATGAAGGAGTTTATGGAGGCCGCTCTGGATGGGTCAAATTCCCAGTTCTCGGCGGAAGATGGTTTATTAAGGAAGGATCATCGGTTGTGCGTCCCGAGTGGGGGTAACCTCCGGGCGGAGTTGATGTACGAGGCTCATCATACCAAGTACTCAATCCACCCAGGGAGCACGAAGATGTATCATGATCTCAAAAAGTTGTTTTGGTGGCCGGGGCTCAAGAAAGATGTGGCGTTGTACGTGGCTAAATGCCAAACGTGCGCCTTGGTGAAGGCAGGAATGCCAAAAGCCGGGAGGATTTCTGAAGTCCTTGCCTATACCGGAGTGGAAATTCGACGATATATCTATGGACTTTGTGCACGGGTTTCCCAAGTCGCAGAAGGGGAACGACACCATCTGGGTGATCGTAGATCGGCTAACTAAGGTGTCGCATTTCATTCCGCATAGGAAGGATGACTCGGTGGAGAAGTTGGCGAAGCTATACGTGGACAATATTGTTAGGCTGCATGGTGTGCCCCGTAGCATTATGAGTGATCGCGATGGGCGGTTCACGTCAAATGATTGGAGGTTGGTGCAGCAGATGCTGGGAACAAAGTTAAAGTTCAGCACAGCTTTCCATCCGCAGACGGATGGGCAGACCGAGAGAGTCAATAGAACGATGGAGGACATGCTCCGCATGTGTGTTCTAGACTTCGGGAAGCATTGGGAGGACCACCTATTTTTGGTGGAGTTCGCGTACAACAACAGCTACCAAGCAAGTATACAAATGGCGCCCTTCGAGGCCCTGTTTGGTAGGAAGTGTCGCACGCCGTTATCGTGGCTTGAAACGGGTGAGGCAAGGTTGTACAAGAAGCAGGAGGTGGAGAGTGCTACCTCATTAGTGCGGATCATTCAGGAGCGCTTGTTGATCGCTCAGGACCGGTAGGCGAAGTATTACAATGCCAAGCACCGGAACGTGGAGTTCGCGGTAGGCGATTGGGTATATCTGAAAGTGAAGCCGTTCAAGGGGGTTTCGCGGGTGAGATGCTTGAAGAAGCTGAGCCCAAGATACCTTGGACATTTTGAGGTTCTGGAGCGAGTCGGCGAAGCGGCATACCGTTTGAGGCTATCGGAGGAATTAGGTGGTTTACATGATGTGTTCCACATTTCTGTGTTGCGGAAGGCGGTGCAAGAGCCTTCGCAGGTGATCGCGGCTGATCAAGTGCCGGTGGACGAAGGGTTGACGACTAGGGTCAGGCCCATTCGTATTGAAGATGTTGAGGTCAAGAGACTCCACAACAAGGAGATCCGGATGGTTAAGGTCCGGTGGGATAATTGCGGGCTAGAGGAGCTCTCTTGGGAACGGGAGCAGACTATGCTGGAGGAGTACCCAGAATTGTTCCGCTCAGGTACTGATTTACATTAAGTCCTGTTTTTCCTTTATTAATTTCGTGGGCGAAATTATTTAAGGAGGGTAGAATGGTAACACCCCAAAATGCTGTAGGAGCGACGGGGATCACTTTTGGCCAAGACAAAGTTTTGGTGCAGGTGACACGGGCCCCGACACGGGCGTGTCGGAGGCCGTGTCGGGCGTGTCGAGCTCGGGTCGTCGAGCTGGCCGTGTAGTCGACCAGTTCAGGTCGACGATGGTCGTGTGGAGGAACACGGCCTAGGACACGGGCGTGTCCCAGGCCGTGTCACTCCTGGGCTGTACGGTGGGGTACACGGGCAGTGACACGGGCACGAACACGGGCGTGTCTAGTTTGACACGGGCATGTCTGATGTCGTGTCACCAAGCCGTGTACCTCTCTGACTGCGAATTGTTGGTCAATTGCACACGGGGGGCATGACACGGGTCCCGACACGGGCGTGTCACAGGTGACACGGGCATGTCGGAGGCTGTGTCACATGCCGTATTGCTGGTTTTCAATTTTGGTCGAGACGGCGAATGAGCTACACGGCCAGGCACACGGCCGTGTGTGAACCCGTGTTCGTCCCCAGATTTTGTATTTTGAGGTCTAATCGTGGCCGTTCGTTTCCTTGGCTTGGGATCCGACGGCTGGGAGTGGTTGCTGGCAGCTTAAACCCGAAAATAGGGTTTGCAAACCCCACTTTCACTTGGGTTCTCTCTCTCTCTAAAGTTTAGAGAGAAGGGAGAGCTTGGAGGAGGAAGAAGGTGGTCAACTCCGGCCGCCGGTGGAGCTTCGGAGCTCCGATTCTCGATCCGAGTCCGGATTCGCGGAGGCAAGGAGATTGCGGTGCTTTCCAACCGCATAGTTTTCGATGGCGCCGCGGAAGAACGCAAGGGTAACGATTTCTCATCCTTGGGTATGTGAAGCCCTTTTTCCCTTTGCATAGGAAGCCCTCTCTCGCGAGTGAGCGAAGAGTTGGAGCGTTCCTTGGGGTAGATATGTAAAGTCCCCCTTGTGTAGAGTCCGTATGCGAAAACGGACATAGGCATTGTGTGTGAAGCCTATCCGGACAAGTAGAGTCGGATCGGTGATGTTGCATTGCATTTGAACCGGGCAAGAATCCGGATGTTTGGGTGTTTTCGGGTTTTTCTACGTGGTAGATTGCATCAGGGAGCCTTGAAGATTAACTCCAAGGTGCATCCGGAAAACTGGGCAAAAGTGGGTTTTGCCAACACGATGGCCAGGGAGCCAACGTGAACATAACCGGGTTATGTGATTATTGTGGTGGTAACGGGACTCGGTGAGTCTTGACCTGCGCATATGGCTTAAATTGCCGTTGCGGTGTGAGCACGGGTCAGGCGGAACCATACCCGGTCTATGTCGTTCGGTAGGACCGTTGGCATGGATGAGGGTCTTCGGCGGTCTATGGCTTAAATTGCCGTGACCAAGGCCAATAAGACAAAATGCTCATATGGATGACCGTCCAAGAGGCGGTGGTGGATTGGGAACGTCTATGGCTTGAATTGACGTGACGTTGGCCGGTTCGCCGAGAATGTGCCCTGAGTGCACGGAGTGTGTGGCCGTGCGAGCCTACGCCTGTGGTGAAGTGCAAATACTTTATATAAGTGCCTATGCTAATAAAGTGCAGGGAAAGAGCATTGCCGCCCCGAATGTGGGGGCGGGATCGTTATAATTTGGTCAGCATTGCTGACCGTTGCTATTGTTTGCCATCGGGCGGTGGTTTATTGCTTGCAGGTGCTGCGGAGCCGAGCGGAAAATAGCGGGCTAAAGCCCAAGTTGCTGCGCCGGCCCTCGAAGGCCAAATTTTGAGTGTTTTTATTGTATTCACGTGTGACCGGCCTGCGAGCCGAAGTATGAAAACACTTCTTTTGTTAAGTGAACTGTGTAAGGCCTTAAGGCCATTTCTCTTTTGGTGTATGTATACATTCCTGAGTTTGTAGTGGACATTCATGCTGTTGTGGCTGGGTTCTTATTTCTTTTGCAACCTAATAAATTGCTTCCGCTAGGTGTTGTGTAGGACGACATGATTGGTTGAATGGTTTCAACGCGTAACCAACCGGTCTGTCCGTAGTATATGGCGTCGGGCCCCGGCCGGACCTACTGCTATATGCTATACGACGGATAGGGGCATTACATACTGGCCCCAGGTCTCCGTGAGACAGGCCTCACAATAGCTCTCTCACAGAGCTATCGCCGGCGGTATCATTAATGTCCGCGCGGTACCTGGCAAAAATGTGTTTCTGCCCAGTTTTTTGGGTACTCCTTGGTTAGTCCCCAAGGCTCCCGGTTGCAATCTACCACGTAGAAACCCGAAAAACAAACAGTACAGAGTCTTCTATGGAAATACATGCATAATGAAAACATCACCAACCCAGACCAACCCTTCTGGATGAGCTTCACACACCATGCCTATGTCCGTACTTCGATTCCGAACTCTATATGAAAAACTATGGGGATAATACATATCTACCCGAAGGAATACCTCACGCTCACCGCACACTCATGGGAGAGGGTTTCCTAATTAAAAGGAAGAGGACTTGACATGTCCAAGTAGAGAATCGTTACCCTTTGTGATTTCTTCGGTGCTATGTCTAAGATCTAGATGGATGGATGCGACTGCAATGACCTTGCCTCCCCAAATCCGGACTCGGCTTGCGAATTGGAGCTTCAGAACTCCAATGGCGGCGGGATCTCTTCCTTCTTCTTACTTCTTCACTCTCTCTTCTCTCTAGTACTTAGAAAGAGAAAGACAATGAAGAAATGAGTTGGGAAAACCTAACTCCTAGCCATATACTTGTAGAGGCACGCACCAGCCGTCGGATCTCCAAATAAAACCAGTGGACGGTCATGATTCTTCCAATAATTCAGTTTACGAGAGCTATCGCCGTGCGGTAGGATGTTACCGCTGCACGGTAGCCCAATCGTTCGGCTTCTTGAGGATGCCACCGCTCAGAACTCCAATTGGGAGGTAACATGTGGACATTGCCATTTCGTTTTCACTATCGTCGAGCGATAGGATGCTAACGCCCCGCGGTAGAGGCATCGGTTATGACATGACACCGGGCGCTAACGCCGCGCGCTAACGTCTACTGCCACACAGTATTATCCCGAGAATCATGTCAAATAAATTGACCCAGCTATTGCCAGCGGTAACTTTATCGCCGGGTGATAGCTTCCCGAGAGGTCTGCTAGCCTAAATCCCCTGATACCGTCATGCTGTAATAGCTTTCCGCCGCACGGTAACGTCTTTCTCGAGAGCTCGACATTTTCTCGAGAGCTCGACACTCTCGACGCCAACCCTGGAGCTACCGTCGCGCGGTAATTAGCTACCGTCGGGCGGTAACCCCCAGAGAAGCATCTTATGCCTCAAAAAATTTGGGGCCTTGCAATTCTCCCCCACTTAAATAAATTTCATCCCGAAATTTGACGTTACCGGAAAAAAAACAAGAAGTAAACAATTCATCCGTTTACCTTAGAGAAATAGCTCAGGGAACACCTCCCTCATAGTTTGCTTGTGCTCCCAAGACAGCTCCCATCTGCCACAGTTGTCCCAAAGGACCTTGACCATTCTAATGGACTTGTTCTGCAGCTGCTTGACCTCTATGTCTTCGATATGAATGGGCTTGACCTTTGTCGTCAACCCAATATCGACCAGCACTTGATTCACAACAATCAATTGAGTGGGCTCTTGAATGGCCATTCACAGCACTGAGATGTGAAATACATCGTGCAAACCGCTCAACTCCACCGAAAGAGCCAAACAATAGGCGACTACACCAATCTGCTCCAAGATCTCAAAAGGTCCATCATACCTCGGACTAAGCTTCTATAAGCGTTGAATTCTTAATACACCCTTAAATTGTTTTATCTTGAGGTATACCAAATCGCCCACCGCAAACTCAACGTTCCGATGCTTGGCATTGTAGTACTTGGCCTGCCTATCTTGAGCAATCAGTAGTCGTTTTTGAATCAAACGTATCGTTGAAGTAGCATCTTTAACGTCCCTTTGTTTGTACAGATTCGATTCTCTCATTTTTACCCAAGATAATGATGTACGACACCTCCTTCTGTACAGAGCCTCAAAAGGTGCCATCTGAATGCTGGCTTGCTAGCTATTATTATACGCAAACTCAATTAATAAAAGTTGGTCTTCCCACCTTTTCCCAAAATCTAAAGCACACATGGGAAGCATATCTTCCAATGTCCTATTCACCTTTTCAATCTCACCATCTGTCTATAGGTGAAAAGACACGCTGAAATGCAACTTGGTACCCAACAACTGATGAATGAGCCTCCAATCATTAGAAGTTAACCGACCATCTTGGTCACTAACGATACTCTGGGGTATGTCGTGCAAACGGGCTATGTAATCCACATAAAGCTTTACTAGTTTCTCAATTGAATCATCCTTCCTATTGGGTATGAAGTGTGACGCCTTCGTTAAGCGATCAACGACTACCCAAATGGAAACGCTACCCTTGTGCGATCTCGGCAACCCATGCACGAAATCCGTGGAGATGTCATCAAACTTCCACATTTCTATAGGCCACCTGAATAGTTCCTTCATGTCGGTTAACATCTTGGTGCTTCTGGGGTGAATCGAGTATTTTGTAAAATGCGCCTCGTGCATCAATTCTTCTCGTAACTTCCCCATATTGGGAACGCACAATCGACTACCTTTCCACAAAGGGCCATCGTCGATAGAGAATTGTTCGTTAGACCCATCAACGGCTTCCGCCCAGTTACGTTTCAAGCTCACATCCAACTTCAAGGCCTGCTGAATCCTATCCACGTGGTCGTATTGAACCTCCGTCCAACTCAAGCATGCATTTGTACTAGATCCCTTGTCAACACAAGCGATCTCCAAGGCCTCCAAGTCCTGAATAAGTCGCTTGTCATGCATCTGTAACCAAATGGCTTGCGCAGGAGTCCTACAACTCAAAGCATTTGCCACAACGTTCCCCTTCCTAGGAATATAATGAATCTTGTAGGAAATCTAAGTAACAGACTTTTTATATCACTAAAAAAGTTAATTTACATGAGTATTACCCCCTATTTATAGGGAGAAAGAGAGAAGGAAAAATACAACAGACGATGCGGGACTAAAATACAACACGCGGTCTGGACGGTTACAAAATTTTAGACCGCTATAACTGAGCGGTTAGACACTGTCCGCTTCATACTAGTATCCGTAAGACTCTACTAGTAGTCCACTACCGCTGACCGTGAACAACAGTCAGCTTCATACTGGAGGACAGAAGAACAAATCCATCAAACTCCAAACCAGCTTCCTTGAGCATTAGGCCGCAATAACTGCCTATACTCACAGCTTCAGCTGCTCTTTAGACCGTAGCTTCAGCCATGCCTTTATCCACAGTGACTTCAACTTATCTGTTTGCCAAGAATGCAACACTGAGAATAAAGCGTGACCGCAACACAGTTGGCTAGTATTCTGACAAGACCGTCGGAGACAGTCCGCAACATAGTGGGAACCAGACTGACAAGAATAACACGTCAGTCCACCAAGTCCGTAATAGCGATATTAGAGCATTATTACAACACTGCTGACTAGTCTTCTAACCAGACTGCCAGAGATAGTCCGCAACACAGCGGGAACTAGTTCGCCAAGGTTAACCCGCCAGTCCGCCAAGTCCGCTAAACTTCCAGACTGCATTGACCAAACCGACTGCCTGCCTAACTCCTAGTCCGCAAGAGCAAACCTCCAGTTCGCTAAGGCTGCATAAAACCTGACTAAAACTATTAACATTTGTCGCCCCCCGATGGTAGAGTCGCTGGTGGCCTATCCAGAGCCAACCGCTAGTGGTGTCCCTGATGGAGTACCCCCGGCGGGTTCACCGGCTGCCGATGAGTCCGCTAGTGGGCTCAGGTCAGGCCGTTGGCGGCTCGGACCCCAAAGCAGCACTGTCTTCCAGTTTTTAATTTTATTTTTTTAAAATTCAAATTCAAATTCAAATAATAATATATAATAACAAATATTTCTAAAATTATATATAAAATTCAATAATTTAAAAACATATAACAAAAAAAATAAATCATTTAAAAACATAACATTTTTTAATTTTTATAATCGCCTGGGGCGGGCGAAGACGACAACGAGCTGGGTACTCTTACGTGGGCCACATAGGGCCCCCGTGTACTATCACTCGTGTGTGTGTATAAAATATATATCATATACAAGCGGTAATTGATGACTAGTTTTAGTCATTGTTTTTTGGGTTAGTTTAGTTTAAATTTTTCTAGGTTTAAGTATTATTTTTATATTTTATGTATGCTATGTTTTAATATTTTATTTTTGATACTATGTTTTAATATTTTATTTTATGTTTGTTTGTTATGTTGTATTGTGTGTTATGTTTGTTTGTTTGTTATGTTTTTATTATTTTAGTTTTTATATTTTGTTATTTTATGTTTTTGTTATTTATTATTTTATGTTTTTGTTACTTTATGATAATTTATGTTTGTTATGTTATATAACTAATATTATGTTCTATTTTATTTGTTTGTAGGTGCAGCCCAAGCACAAGTCCAGCCCACCATGCAGCAGCCCACACAACCCGAGCCCCTAAACCAAGCAGCCCATCATGTATGGCCGACCTCCCCCTTCTCTCTCCCTGCATTAAATTCCAAGCATGCACCTCTCCATTCATGCATGGCCAGTCACTCCTCTTCTCTCTCTTCTTTATTTCTCATTCATCCCTCTTTTCCCCTCTCTCATTCTCATTTAAACCCATCCATCCCCCCTCTTATATTTATTTTGTTCTTTTTTATTTTTCAAAATGAAAATGCATGCATTTAGCCTCTTCTCTCTCCCCATTAATCTCATTCATGCACTTCTCCATTCATGCATAGCCGATCCCCCCCCTTTGTGCCCTTTCATATCCACTTCACCTTAGAACCTTCCCCCCTCATTTATAAAAGGAACCCTTGCCTCAAGCATAAAAAGGGGGGAAGAGTTAGAGAATTTTCAAGTAGTTGTATTTCTTTCTTGTTGTCTTTTCTTAGTTTTTATGTAAAAGTTCATCTTAGTATTGTTGGTACTCTTATCCTTTTTAATGAATATGCGTGTTTCTCGTCTTTTATTTTCTCTCTATATAATGCTTAGCTAATTTTGTTTTGTGCTAGATCGTGATGAACTTTGCGATGAAATAACGCATCTTTTATTTTATGTTTGCATTTGTATTTTTTATTTTTGGTCCGACCTTGAATTATTTCGTATCGCCTCCGTATTTCTAGTATACGGTAGTAAATTTCGATCTCATATTTGAGTAGCCGAGATGCTCGTGAATGTGAAAGATCATTCAAGGAAAGAAGGAGTTGCACGCAATCCTAGAGATAGGACGACGTAAATCATCCGGATTGGAGTCAAATCCAATAGTGCCCGCCTCGATAATGCGACTTTAGGCCTTTTGATTTGCAAAGAGAATTCGGTCAAAACGTCTAGAAGTTAGGAGATTTAATGCTCTAGCGAAATTATTTCTTATTTTCGGATCCGTCATAGTCTTAATAGAATTTCAAATGTTAAACTAATTTATTCTGTTATTTTATTTCAAAGTGAATCGTCGATCGGGCACTCTTTCACAATATTATATTTCTCTTTTAATTAAGCTTAGTTCATTTTCATTTTCAAAACTTATCAATCGTTCGGTAGGATAATAGAGTCGTTGTGAGTAATAGTACTTGCCTGCCCCGAGTTTTTATACGACTTTGATTTATTTATATCACTATACTATAAAATGATAGGTACACTTGCCTATTCGGATTGTAGTCTGTGAGATGATTTTTACGCATCAAGTTTTTTGCGCCGTTGCTGGGGACTATTTTTGGCAATATTACGAAAGCACCGAGTTTAATACTTCTACTAAAATTCAAAAAAAAAAACAATAAAAATTAAATTTTCTCTTTCTTTTTGGTAACAGTTTTTTTATGGAATCGTCTTCTTTTGGCGTTTTTTGTAATTTTTGCGAGTCGCCCAACCACTTTTATTCTGAATGTCTTTCGGGAACCCCTCCCTCTTTTTATTTCAATTTTTCTAAAGCAGGTCAAAGTGGCCAATTTACCCTTACTCAAATTTTTATCCTACTTGGGAGGTGTGGAACCCGTATTATTTTTTGCATGATTTTGCCCCGGAAAGCGCCGCGCCTCTAAATTTTAATTCAATTGATAATGGGTATTTTCAATTGTAAACTGGGTATTTTGAATTGCAAACTTCTCTTTATAATATTAATTCACATTTCAAAACTATTATGGATTATTTTTCTCGTGAGGCCGCATCGTTTCCTTTGTCTTCTTCTCTGTCTCCTCCAATTTCTTCATGTAATGAGTCACCGAATATCCCGGCTTATCTTTTTCCTCTCGAGGAGGATAACTTTTTAGATATTCCGGATTGTTTCCTTCCTCCTTTGGATGACACCCCTAAGGATACTCCGGTGTGCTTCTTACCCTTTGAGGATGACGAGACGTCTCTTAATTCTCCCTCTAAAGACGTTTGTGATTCCATTTCAATCTCAATTTCAACTGTTCCAAATTTTTGTATTTTCAGCGAATCTTCTTCTTTTATTTTAGATAATTCTTTTTTCGTTCTTTCTACCCCTCCTTCTCCCAAAATTTCACAAGATTCTCCTTCTCCTTGTGAAATTTCCGTTAATGAAACTTCTTTTTCACCTTCATTTATTTCTCTTTCTCTTTCTTTTTCTTTTTCCTCTTCTTCTTTTGACGACCCCTTCTTTTCCATTTTATTTACGGCGGAGTTCTTCTATAACTCCATCTGTTCCTTTTTGGGCATCATTCCCTTGAATATTCCACTGCATGTCGGTGCGATTCTTCACTTTTTTTAATTTACTCTCCCAAGTGCATACTTAGGGAGTTACCACTTCACTTTACTTTTTATTATCCATTTCGCTAACCAATAACGTCAGGCTCAGATGACGTTAAACAAAGAGCGCTCTTGGGAGGCACCCCTTGCTTTTCACTTTTATTCTTTCTTTTTCTTTTTGTTTGCTTCTTTTGTTTTGCAGGAATAATGCCACCGGCGGTTCGTTTGGCTCAATGCTTTCCTCTTTTCCTTAGGACTGAGCCGGTGTCTAGCTCATGCATGGGGGAGCGACATCTGCATTCGGCCTTACAAATTCAGGGAAGTCATTTTCTTTTTAAGTATTTACTTTATTGCATCCCCCTCCCTTTTCTTCTTCCTTTTTCATTCTTATTTTTATTTTTCATTGAGGACAATGCAAAATTTAAGCCTGGCGGAGGGCTTTGCTCTTTTTTTTTTCTTTTCTTTTTAATTTCTCATTTTCCAAAAAAAAAAAATCTCTTTTCTTTTTAAGTTTTAAAAAAAAAATGTTTGTTTTTAAGTACTTTCAAATTTTAAAAAAAACAACCAAAAAAACTTTTAATTTTATTAAGCATCTTAGGAGTACTTTTTCTTTAACTTTATAAAAAATCCAAAAAAACAAGAAGATACAAAATCCAAATTTTTTTCTTAAAGCTATTTGAAAATAAGAATCAAAAAATTATTTTCTATCTTTATTTTTATGTTTCTTCTAGTGATGTGTAGGTCCCCGCGGTTCGTTAGTTCTAAGTAGAATTTCTTTGAAACGGTTTTCTAAATTGATCATTTTAACATAGCTTAGTTTTACTAGTTTCTAGTTCTTAAATATAGGCATCTGTTTTTAACGTTGTAAGTTAGCAAACTGTAGTTGTTTTTTTATTCAGTTTAATTGCGTATGAATGGTTGCTAGATAACATTATCACTTTTTCATTTTTGGGGTAATTCTTTCTTGGTGTCTAGAACTTGTCTCTAGCGACTCTCGAAGCATTTGCGCTATTTTTCATGAACTTTAGAAATGATTTAGGCCACCCTTTAACCCGTTTGAGCCTTTTTGCCCACCCAAAAATTTCACCGTTACTAAAACAATTTTGGGCCTTTTTTCCTTTTTCCTTTGATTAGCTCCACTTTTCATTTTTCACCAAAGCCAAAATGCCCTTCCTATTTTCACACTAGACTTCGAGCTTTATTTAATATTATTGATGGGTTATTATCTTTGAAAAATGAAAAGGAATTTATAAGCTTACATTTGGAGCTCTCCTATGAAAAGAAAAATTATTATCCAAAAATGTGAACAAAAAGAAGTTTATTTTTCGCCAATTATGTGAAAAGAAAAATACATGGCCTTGTGTTTTTAGTTTGGTTTGGAGAAAAGAACGTAATTGTCATTTCTCATTGTTGTGTTTTTATGTTAATTTCGAGCTCATCCTTGGTTTAGTGTGTTTTAACCATCGCGTTTATCTTTGATTTTTCTATTCCTAATAATTTACCTAAGCCAAGACTTTACGCCTATTGAATCCCTTTTGATCTTTATAACGTGAACCTGCGTAGTGGAGAGTGTGTGAACGGACAAGCCTATGACCAACATCATTGATGGATTTCTTTTGAGGTTATCTTGAGGTGATTTAGGGGTAATTGTTATTTTAGCAACCTAGTAGTTCGTTCAATGCGCCGTTTATTTAGAACCTCTACTTTTGTTTTTCTTATTTTCCTAAATTTTGGATGTCTTGTTTTAGGGATTAAGAAATGTGTAATTCTTCTTTATGTTCTAATAATATTTTTATGTCTCCATTTTCAAGTTTTCTATTATGCACTTCTCACCCCACTAGTTGTTAACATAGAAATTAGGATAGTTTAATTTTTCATATTTTGGTTTTCTTAATTATGAAATCTAAATTGCTTTGTTTGCTTTTTATTCCTCTTCCCAAGTTTTAAATTCCATTTGCTTGAGGGCAAGCAAATACTTAAGCATGGGGGATTTTGATGAATAGTTTTAGTCATCGTTTTTTGGGTTAGTTTAGTTTAAATTTTCCTAGGTTTAAGTATTATTTTTATATTTTATGTATGCTATGTTTTAATATTTTATTTTTGATAATATGTTTTAATATTTTATTTTATGTTTGTTTGTTATGTTGTATTGTGTGTTATGTTTGTTTGTTTGTTATGTTTTTATTATTTTAGTTTTTATGTTTTGTTATTTTATGTTTTTGTTATTTGTTATTTTATGTTTTTGTTACTTTATGATAATTTATGTTTGTTATGTTATATAACTAATATTATGTTTTATTTTATTTATTTGTAGGTGCAGGCAAAGCACAAGTCCAGCCCACCACGCAGCAGCTCACACAACCTGAGTCCCTACACAAAGCAGCCCATCATGCATGGCCGACCTCCCCATTCTCTCTCCCACTCATTAAATTCCATGCATGCACCTCTCCATTCATGCATGGTCGATAACTCCTCCTATCTCTCTTCTTTATTTCTCATTCATCCCTCTTTTCCCCTCTCTCATTCTCATTTAAACCCATCCATCCCCCTCTTATATTTATTTTGTTCTTTTTGATTTTCCAAAATGAAAATGCATGCATTTAGCCTCTTCTCTCTCCCCCATTAATCTCATTTATGCACTTCTCCATTCATTCATAGCCGACCCCCCTTTGTGCCCTTTCATCTCCACTTCCATCTAGAACCTTCCCCCCTCATCTATAAAAGGAACCCTTGCCTCAAGCATAAAAAGGGGGGAAGAGTTAGAGAATTTTCAAGTAGTTGTATTTCTTTCTTGTTGTCTTTTCTTATTTCTTCATGTAAAAGTTCATCTTAGTATTGTTGGTACTCTTATCCTTTTTAATGAATATGCGTGTTTCTCTTCTTTTATTTTCTCTCTATATAATGCTTAGCTAATTTTGTTTTGTGCCTGATCGCGATGAACTTTGCGATGAAATAACGCATCTTTTATTTTATGTTTGCATTTGTATTTTTTATTTTTGATCTGACCTTGAATTATTTCGAATCGACTCCGTATTTCTAGTATACGGTAGTAAATTTCGATCTCATATTTGAGTAGCCGAGAGGCTCGTGAATGTGAAAGATCACTCAAGGAAGGAAGGAGTTACACGCAATCCTAGAGATAGGATGACGTAAATCCTCTGGATTGGAGTCAAATCCAATAGTGCGGGCCACCTCGATAATGCGACTTTAGGCCTTTTAATTTGCAAAGAGATTTTGGTCAAAATGTCTAGAAGTTAGGAGATTTAATGCTCTAGCGAGATTTTTTCTTATTTTTGAATCCGTCACAGTCTTAATAGAATCGCAAATGTTAAACTAATTTATTTCGTTATTTTACTTCAAAGTGAATCATCGATCGAGCACACTTTCGCAATATTATATTTCTCTTTTAATTAAGCTTACTTCATTTTCATTTTCAAAACCCATCAATCGTTCGGTTGGATAATAGAGTCGTTGTGAGTAATAATACTTTCCTGCCCCGAGTTTTTATATGACCTTGATTTATTTATCTCACTATACTATAAAATGATAGGTACACTTGCCTATTCGGATTGTAGTCCGTGAGACGATTTTTACGCATCAGTAATACATGCGGGCGTGCGAGCCGCATGTATTAGCCGGCCGATTATGATATCAGGGTGGATTCAAGGCTATGCGTGATGGCCTTGTACACATCGGGGATCGGCGATGACGGTATCACTGGTCTCCGACCACCCTAGATTTGCCGACAATCAGGCGGCCAGCGATCTCGTAGTTGCTGGCCGCCGGAGTGTAAAAAAAATTATCTGTAGCTGGGGAAGGCGTATCGACCTTTACCCAACGGTGGCCGACGGCTGTGGGATCGCCGACCACCAACCGCTCTGGATTTGCAGGCGAATCTAGGGGGCCGGTGGCTGGCGATCCCATAGCTGCCGACTAACGCTGGGTAAAAGGTCGACACGCCTTCCCCCGCCTCCGCTTGATCCGCCCTATCTGTTTAATCCAGCGACTGATATTTCCTGCATGCACGCCCGCATTTTATTTTGCCCGCACTAGATCACTCCCCATATAGAATATATATATACATATATATACATATATATACATATACATTTATATACGTATCTATATCAATATAAATATACACATATATTGTATACATATATTTATACAATATACACGAGCGGCTCCGCACGGGCTTCACCCGTGCTCGCTGATTCTTAGCAGTCTTTGCCCACATTTGAGCGGACCACGCTTGCCTTCGAGCGGGCTGTGCCCACATTCGAGCGCGATGTGCCCGCATTCAAGCACATTTATTCAAAACATATACATATGAGTACTTAAAATGACCATAAAAATATGAATCAATATTTCTATTTTTATTTTGTTAAAAATGTAAATTTTTACCTAAAAAATCAATTTCTCTCTCCCTCTTTCTATTCTCTCCCCCTCTCCCTCCTATGCATAAATATAGGGTTAGGGGGATTATAAAGATTCCCTCTCTCTTTCTCCCCCTCTCTCTTCTCTTCTTTTTTCTCTCTCTTCATTGGATGGATAAGATCAAAACCTTGACACAACTTGGATGACTAAGATTAATTCTACAACTCCAGACTACTTCTTTAATGTAGTTATATATATATCTTTATTATATAATGAGATATACATATCTCAAAGCACACTGCACTATCAATATTAGCCATACGATCATTCTTTAATCAAAGGCCACAAATCAATTTAGGCCAGAGCAACAGATTGTCTTTCTGAAAAGCCATGGATTATGACCCTACCCCATTGATTATATAAACAAAAAAATCTTGTGCTTTTTGGTCATTACATTAGAGCAATCTCTGCTCATGTGTAATAGTAATATAACATATTTCAGTAAAAAATCTTTTTAACTTGCAACAACTATTACTTGCAAAAGCTATTCCTCTATTACTTGCAACATCATGCAAATTATTATTCGATAAGCTATAGATATGAGTGATGCTATTGAACTTAAAACCGTACATCGTGCTCATCACACCATCCCTGCTCATCATGCCATCCCCGCTCTCCCGCAAGCGGCACCCTTTCCCGTGCCCCCCTTGCTCTTATGCCAGACATTCTGGCTTTCTCCTTTGCTACACACCACTACATCACACCATTGCTGGCTTAATCCTCTTCTATAACCCCTACTTTCTCCTCTCTTCCTCCACCACAGCCATTTCCCGCGCCCCCATGCTCTTCCGCCAGACATTTTGACTTTCTCCTCTGCTATAGGGCACCACATCACGCAATTTCTGGCTTTATCCTCTCTTCCTCCACCGCAGCCCTTTCCCGCACCCCCATGCTCTTCTGCCAGACATTCTGGCTTTCTCCTCTGTTACATACCCACCACATCAAGTCATTGCTAGCTTTCCTCTGCTATAACCCCTTCTTTCTCCTCTCTTCCTCCACCGCATCCCTTTCCCGCGCCCCCATGCTCTTCCGCCAGACATTCTGGCTTTCTCCTCTGCTACACGCCACCGCATCACGCCATTGCTGGCTTTCTCCTCTCTTCCTCCACCGTAGCCCTTTCCCGCGCCTCCATATTCTTCCGCAAGACATTCTAGTTTTCTCCTCTGCTACATGCAACTGCATCACGCCATTGCTGGCTTCTCCTCTGTTATAATTCCAGCTTTCTCCTCTCTTCCTCCACCACAGTCCTGCTATCATGCTAGTCCCGCTATCCCCCTTATAGCAACTCCGTACACCGATTTATCTGTCCTCAACTTCCACCCGCAAAAGGTATTCCACGGTGCTCCTTCTACATAGAGGTATAACCCTACCTCTTCTCCATATACGACGCTACTTCCCCACAATTTCTCCCACCTCAACAGAGCTTCTCTTTCATCGGCAGAGCAGCTCCTCAACTGTACTTCGCTGCAATAGCTTCTCCTCCTCAACACCCTTAACAGAGCTCCTTCTACAACCAAACTCCTCACAGTAAGCGATTTTCCATGTTTAGATATCCCATTTCCGGATCACCGTTTTGTTTTTAGTGGTTAATTTCAGTTGTTCAGGAGTTATAAAATTCTTTATTCAGTTGTTTAGTTGTTAATTTCAGTTGTTCAGTGGTTTCTTCATGCCCTTAAGGTGTGGGCGACAAATATCATGTGTTTGCCTAAATAATACCCAATGCAAACCTCATGCTCATGTATTTAATAAAAAAATCATGTGTTGAAAATCATGCTCATGCAAAAAATCATGTGTCGAAAAAAATTAATGTTTGATCAAAACATCATGTGTCGAAATCATGCTCATCAAAACAGAATGTGTTGAAAATCATGTGTTGAAAATCATGCTCATCAAAACATCATGTGTTGATTTTGAGTAGTAATATTACAATTTCTATATAAAAGCTTTGGAATGAATGAATTATGCAACTTCAGTTCTCAAGCTTTACGCTCAGTTTAAAGCTTTTTATGAGCTTTAGGCTCAATTACAACTTCAGTTCAATAACCAACTTACATCTTGGGTTTTTTTGTCATTACATTAGCAAAAAAATAAGCAAAAAAATCATGTGTTGAAAATATCATGTGTTGAAAATCATGTGTTCAAAATCATGCTCATCGTAATTGTATCAAGTAGTTATAATGTAATGACATTTATATTATATTACAATAACAAATAATTCTTGGTGTGATGTTGAAAATAATTCTTGAAGGCTGATTGCTGCAGTCACAAAGCCCTCTCTCATGGCCAAAGCTCTTAGCCATTTAGAACTTAAAAAAATTAAACATTGTGTTCATAGGTTGAAATAAAGATAATGTTGTTCTTTCCTCTTAGCCATTGTCAACATAGTTGATAGCTGCAATTCTTGAAAATCTTTTGTATCAATCTGTGTTTTTTCTTATATATCTATTTTTAATAGCACTAATCGTTATGGTTTTGATTCTGTTGCTTATTCTTGGTGGTTTTTGTTGCTCTCTTAGTTGGAGGGATATTTGGGTTTTGTATCGATACATTTGAATTTGTGTTTTCTTAGCAGGATTGTGATTTAGGGCCCCCATGTAGACCACACCACCGCCTTCCTTCAACAACACGGTCCCCCGTGAGTTGTTCAAGATAGACTTCGTAGGTGTTATTTTTTTGGCTGCTCCAAGACTGTGTTCTTTATGCTTACATTATTTCAATTCCTGAATATCATTTAAGCACTGCAAGCTTATATCATTGTTATATAAAAAAAGTAATAGAAGATACGATTTGTTGATTATTTGTATAACCCGCAGTCCTGCACCATCAATTAAGAATATCATGCACCATCAAGTGTCGCGACATTTTCCCCATATCAGTTTTAGTTATGAATGAATACTTCAAATTTGAAGTCTTTCCTTGAAAATAATGAAGAGCAACAATAATAGGTTGAATTCATTTTACTTTAATTTTCTGTTACGTCCTTGATTTGTGAGCGAGAGTTTTGATGCAGATAACTTAAAAAAACATTTTGTGTAATATGTTATAAGCTATCAGTGTTTCCAAGTTCAATCAATGCGAGCTATAATAAGATGTTATGAGCCATCATGGTCTTTAGTTGTAGAGCTTAATGCCATGAGTTCTTCGCACACAAAGAATTATGTCACTGAAGTTGTAGGTTGGATTTTAGAATGTGCGGCAAACCACACATAGGATATTACTGCTTATCGCTTATGTTATTGACCAGTGGCGATTTTCAGTTTATATCAAGTCACTTTAGCACAATGTGGAAGCACATTATAATGGTATTTAACTTGTTCTAATTTTATTTTTCATATGCAAATGACATTGTCGGATGTTATGCTTTATGATAGGACATTTATAACACATGATATTTCTCATGTGTTGAAAATCATGTGTTCAAAATCATGCTTTATTTGACATTATCATTACATTATAACTATTTTCAGCCATGTGATAACATGTAATACCCCCCTCTCGGAACACAAAACACGGCTCGAGGGAGGTCTTATGCCTAGAACAGCCGCCTTGCGGTAGCACTAGCACTCGGGCAAGCCTGTACTACAAGATGTCTATTCTGCCAGCCTTCACCAATATCAAACATTGCCAACCCAACCAAACATATAAAATGAGAAGTCAAATCCACATAAGCATATTATAGTCCAAAAATACAACATATAAAAGAAGCTACAACAAGCTTCTACATTATCAGAGTACGAGTTAAAACTTGCCAAAAAGGGCTACAACAAGAGTCTCTCAAAGTCTCACATCAGTCACTGATGGTAGCGACGGTACCGTCCCCTCAGGCCCTGTCGTCCTGGCCTGGCTATCTTGCTGTAAAACCTGTTGCTGCTCCGTCTGCGGGGTTTCCTCCTAAAAAGGAAGACGTCACAACCATTAGTCATAAAGACTAAGTGACTATCACATCCACTCCCCCGACGAATCCTCGGCATCGGTCAGAGAAAGGAACATGATACAATATATGTATATAAGCAATGGTACAAACAGGTGGAATGAAGTGATCCGTAAACAATATATATATATATATATAGTAGCATAGTAAATGAGAAAACACATTTCCCTAACAGTTCTAACATCTACAACAGAAAATAAAAGTGTAAAGCTACAACAGAAAGTAACTAACCTTATATGAATGCCCATACACACATATAAGTTGAGTTTCAACTCAACAGTAAAGTAACTCATCGTATACGAGTGCCCATACAAACTTATACGATGAGGATCTTGTGTATGCGATGTAATGCAATGCCATGAATGCTATGCAATGACTCACCTATGAACACGCACAAGCAATTGCTGTGTCGACACAGACTCTTTGTTCCCACTTTTCGAGCAGGTAGTTAACCTCTCTAGGGTCATTCGTCGTGGCTAGACGGTGATAGTGGAGATGGCATCTCCACTACTAGGTTGGTCTCAACACTACCTGTACTAGGCCTCCGTACGCCTCAACGCTAAGAACACAACAGCGAAGCTCACACATGTACTACGGCTCAGAGGGAGTCTCAGGTAGATTTGCACCGAGAACCAAGCCCCAAACTGGCCTAAGATGTGACCCAGAAGGAGCCTCGAAAAAAGCACAAGGACCAAGCCTAACCGTTCACCAGGAATGGAAGGAGCCCCGGGAATGAGCACCGAGGACCAAGCCCAACCGCCCAAGGTCCAACCATCAACTCCCGTCGGTGTGACGACTGGCGAGCCCATAGACCTGCCACACTATCCTTAACCCAGGATTACGACACCACGTGTCGACTCACACCGCATGCCAATTTCACATTTTGAGCTCAACATCTAACAAGGGCTCCTCACCGAGTCCCTTATCAACACAATTGATCAAGTGTGATAAACACTCACGCACTTTCAAACCTTCCACATATTCATGCACTGTTAATGTCAACCTCATGTTTACCGATTCACATAACTAGTTTGTTTATACAATCCAACTCGTCTACCAACTAGTTCATCTAGGGATCTATCATCCAACCATTTCGTTCAAGTAGGTTTTACATCATCATTTGATTATAAATGATCAACCAACATCTCACAATAATCCTTCAACCAAACTACCCACAATCTCTCTGCTAATTCTAGTAGGGTTTATATAAACAAAAGAACAAGCATGCAAGAACTGTATAAAGTACAGAACTTCAACTGGGTATTCCTGATGCTACATGAATCCGGTGAAAACATTTAACCCCACATTGGAAAGGTATTTCCGAGGGATACAACTTTATTGTTTAGTAGGAAGCCCAGATTTGGCCGTATCACACTTGAAATCAGCTTCTAAGACTGCTGCATTCAGATTACAGTTTCTACACGTTTACATTATCAGCCATCAAATTTGATCAGGCTTTCCTATGGCTACATAACTCTACTAAAGACGTGTAACCACTCGTTGGAAAGATATTTCCATGGGCTACGACTTTCGTGTTTAGTCGAAAGCCCAGATCTAGCGGTTTCATATCTGAAAATGGCCACGAAGATCGCTGAGTGCAGAAAGCAGATTTTTACGCGCATCTTAAGGTGGAACGAATGGCATCAGTCCGTCTTCCTCTTCTAGCCGATCTTCCCAAGTGACAACCAGAAATTCCTCCACCCTTATTCACCCTCATAAGGTCATTTCTCTTCACGAGACCATCCCCTATCATCACATTGAAGGAAGGAGAGGTTGAAGATGACTAAACCCTAGAACACAAGTTCTAGCATGGCCTCTTCCTAGAAATCTTCATCTCATACATCAAGACTCTTTTGAGTTGATATCTCGCCTAGGAATAACTAGAGATCTAGCACCAAGGGAGAGGGGAGGAAGCTCACCTCATTTCCGACATTTCCATCATTTCCGGCCATGGATCTCGTCACCCTTCGCGGCGACATCTTCTTCTCCTCGGTGGCGTCGGTTCTCCATAGGAAGAAAGTTTATCCAGCACCAGTCTCCCACAAAAAAAGGCTTGGGAAGAGAATGAAAAACGGCCAAGTTTAGGAAATCCTATATATATAGGACCAACACGGGTAGGGGCAGGCCCGGGTCACTACCCGTGCCCTGCTCGGGTGAATCGGCGTCGATGGTTACATTGTCGCTTGGACACCAACACGGGTAGGGGACACGCCCGTGTCCACTACCCGTGTCACGCGACACAGCCGTGTTCATGCCCGTGTTCCACCCGTGTCCTTCTCGGGAGACACAGTCAGCTTCCTGGAGATATGCACACGGGTAGGGACACGCCCGTGTCTCTACCCGTGTCCTGCTCGGGAAACTCGATCGACGATGGCAGTTACACAAACGGGTAGGGGACATGCCCGTGCCTCTACCCGTTTCCACATACATACGGGTAGGGACACGCCCGTGTCACTACCTATGTCCTTCTTTGGAAACTCAATGAATTTCCAACCCAGGTACCAGAGCACCACACGGGTAGGGACACGCCCTTGTCACTACCCATGTCCTTTTCTGGACAGACTTCTCTTCCCTTACATAATTGTAAGCCTAAGGGCCCGCACTCCCTGAGCCCGAATCATTTCTCCTTACTCAAAAGTGCGCACGAGGGGCCTAGCGCAAATTGGGACGTTAAAAATCCTATAAATAAAATAAAAGATTTTGTCCCCGAAATCAGGCTAAGGCTATGGGAAGAGGAAAGCGTGAAAAATAAATAAATTAAAACATGCTTTTAAATTTTACCTGAAGGAAACAACTACGGGTAGCACTTTTGCATCAAGTCCACCGGCTCCCAAGTATACTTCTCCTTCCCATGAGTATACCACAACACTTTTACCAAAGGAACACTCTTGCGGCACAAAATCATTGTCTCATTGTTTACTATCCGCACCGGCTCTAGTCGTACAGATCTATCGGTCGCTACTGCTCCATCATTGGTGGGAATATGTTGATCGGGCCGCAACAGCGCCTTTCGAAGAGATGACACATGGAATACATCATGAAGATTCTCTAGCTCTGATGGTAACTCAAACCAGAAGGCCAAAGGGCCAATATTTTCCAATATAGTGTAAGGCCCAACATACCTTGGGCTTAGCTTCTTCATACCACGTACCCGTGACATTCCATGGATCGGCCGGATCTTCAGGAACACTTTGTCACCCACTTGAAATTCTACCACCCGGTGCTTTGCATTATAGTATTTAGCCTGCCGACTTTGAGCCTCAAGCATGCGATCCTGTATTAGCCTAACCAGCTCATCAGTGCCATCGATGTATTCAATACCCAAAACCTTCGGGTCTTCATCTTGTACCCAGGACAAGGGGGTTCTACACCTTCTTCCATAAAGGGCTTCATGGGGTGCCATTCCGATACTAGCCTGGTGACTGCTGTTATATGAAAATTCCACCAGGGGTAAGAGCCTTTCCTACGGCTCTCCTCTATCCAATACACACAGCCTCAATAGATCCTCAAATGTTCTAATGGTCCTCTCAGATTGCCCGTCTGTCTGAGGATGAAATGTTGTACTAAAGGTAAGACGTGAACCCAAATACGCCTGCACCACCTTCCATTCTTTAGAGGTAAACCGACCATCCTGATCAGAAACAATTATCTTTGGCACACCATGATACCGTATGAACTGCTCTACAAAGAGGCGTACCAAAACATCCACATGAGCTTCTTTCTTCATAGGAATAAACCGGGCTACCTTCGTCAGGTGGTCAACGATTACCCATACTAAATTATTCCCTGAGCATGAGCGAGGAAAACCATGGACAAAGTCCATGGAGACATCCTCGAACTTACACTCGGGGATTGGCAATGACTGTAATAACCCACCGGGGCTCCTGCATTCTGCCTTCACCCTTTGACAGGCCACGCAGTGCGTAACAAAATATCGGACATCCCTCTTAATTCCCGGCCAACACTTGGTATTCCGCAGGTCGGCGTACATCTTGGCAATCCCAGGATGCACAGAATACTGGGTGCAGTGTGCCTCTCTCAGGATATCTTCATGAATATTACAGCCCTCGGGAATGTAAAGCTGACCACGGAGATGAACGAGGCCGTCTTTTAGGGAGTACTCATCAGTTGTCCCATCTTCAATTGACTTGATTGCCGGGGCAAAAGCCGCATCCTTTCCTTGCTCCTCTCGGATCTGCTCTCGAATGTAACAGACTATGCTCATCGCGGTTAGGTACTCCATATACCCCTCCAATTTGTATTTGTATACGAGGGTAATCTCCATCTCTTCGAGCATCCGGGCTAACTCCATTCTCATCAATCGGGACTCCGAGTTCGATTCCGATAACTTTCTGCTCAAAGCATCAGCCACTGAATTTGCTTTTTCGGGGTAGTAGTTCAAAGTGAATTCATAATTGCATAAAAACTCTAACCACCGCCGCTGTCTCAAATTCAATTCCTTCTGTGTATGTACGTACTTTAGATTCTTGTGGTCTGAAAATATCTCACAGCGGACGCCATATAATAGTGCCTCCAAACCTTAAAGGCGAACACCACCGCTCCAAATTCTAGATCATGTACCAGGTAATTGATTTCATGCTTCTTCAGCTGTCTTTAAGCATATGCAATCACATGCCCGTGCTGCATCAGTACCGCTCCTATTCCTTGATATGACGCGTCAGTGTAAACTTGAAATCCTTTCTTCCCGGATGGAAGGGCTAGGATGGGTGCAGATGTAGTTCGATCCTTCAGTTCCTGAAACACAGCTTCACACCGGGGTGTCCACTCATACGGTACACCTTTCTTTGTCAGCGTAGTAAGAGGAAGGGAGATCTTTGAGAAGCCTTTTAAAAACTTGCGATAGTACCCGAAAAGTCAAAGTAAGCTCCGCACATCGGCTGCTGACTTCAAGGGCGACCACTCCTTCACGACACGCACTTTGGCCGGATCAATAGCTAACCCAGCCCCACTGATCACATGGCCCAAGAAGACAACCTCTTGGAGACAAAATTCTCACTTGCTGAACTTGGCAAACAAGGCGTGCTATTTTAGCTTCTTCAGTACCAAGGTCAGATGTTCGACATGCTCTTCCTCCGTCTTAGAGTAGACCAAAATTTCATCGATGAAAATGATTACGAAGACATCTAAATAATGCTCAAACACTTTTTTCATTAGACTCATAAAGTTGAAGGGGCATTTGTGAGCCCAAACGAAATCACAGGGAACTCGTACAAGCCGTTCCTTGAGCTAAAGGCCATTTTCTGAATTTCCTTCTCCTGTATTCTCAACTGATAATACCCCGAGCGCAAATCCAATTTGGAAAACCAATGTGCTCCTACCAATTGGTCGAATAACTCATCGATCCGAGGTAGAGGATAGGTGTTCCGTACTGTGAGTCGGTTGAGCTCCCGATAGTCTATACATAAATTGCAAGGTTCCATCCTTCTTCTTAACGAACGGAACAGGGGCTCCCCAAGGTGATGAGCTGGGGCGAACAAACCCTGATTCCACCAGTTCTTGCAACTAAACCCTAAACTCTGCGAGTTCCTTCGGGGCCATTCGGTAAGGGGTCCTGGAGACAGGCTTGGCTCCTGGTACTAGCTTAATTTGAAAATCCACCTCTCTATGTGGGGGTAAACCTTGCAATTTCTCAGGAAATACCTCAAGAAAATCTCACACCACCCGCACGTCCTTCATATCTATTTTTATCTCCTTCAGTTCAAAATATATTATGTAAACTTCATCCCCTCTCATGTAAGCTTTCAAGGTCTGAATCGAAGATAATAATAAACGTGGTGTGAATTTATACCTTAAAAGATTATATCGGTATCCCCATGTCTCAAGTAGATTCGATTCTCCGTGCAGTCAATTCTTGCGTAGTGCCAATACAACCATGCCATGCCTAGAATGAGGTCGAACTCCGACATTCTCAAAACTGTGGCAGGGGTATCAAAGATCTTTCCCCCAATGAGTATCTCCAGTTCACACTTGGCGGTTGCGGTCATCTCAGAGCCATCTGGAAGGCGTACTCTTCGAGCAATACCAGTGAAGGATTGCACTCCTTCCAGGTCTTTAATGAAGTCCGCAGACACAAATGAGTGTGAGGCACCGGTATCGAATAACGTATAGACCGGTTTCCCGCCGACCACCAAGGTGCCTAAGTACCAATAACAATACTCAAAGCTAAATATCTAGTATGTCTTAAGCAACTTAAGGTTAACAATGAAAATGTGATAACTAACTGTAACATACCTGCAATCACCTCCTGAGGGTTCCGCTCCTGTATCATGTCCAGCGCGAACATGATGATGCATATTTTAGCTTAATTTATTAGGGTAAAAATATGTTATTTTCGTTTTTAATCTCTTTCTTTATGTTATTGTATGCTTCTTTTTATGTAAATATTATAAATAATATTTATTTTCTGTTTTTGCAGGTTTAAACAAATTTTCAGGAAAAAAACCCCTGACACGCCCCACTGTCACGCCCTCCCCGGGCGTGACCCAGGGCATGTCACCTGCTCCCGTTGTTGAAAGCCGCAAGAGATCGTTTCCCGCCAAAATCCCTTGTCACGCCCAACCGACACGCCCTCCCCAAGCGTGTCACCGGGCGTGACATGGGGCGTGTCGCCCTCTGCCCGAAGTCTGTCGCCTCCTTCAATGCATTCTACACAGCTGCACGCAACAGTACTGTCACGCCCCATGTCACGGGCGTGACCTGGGGCATGACTGCCCCGATTTCGACGTCTGATGGACCGATGACCCTTTATTTTGATTTGACATGCCTGTCACGCCCCCATGTCACGGGCGTGACCTAGGGCGTGACCACCATCGTACCGAAATAATCATCAGTCCCGCCAGAATTCAGCTCCCGAGGTCAAATCCGTACCTGTCACGCCCCCTAACACGCCCTCCCCGGGCGTGTCGCCGGGCGTGACCAACCCGAGAACTTTTCTTATAAATTCAGACCCCCCTTCCATTTCAGCAACTTTTGGGGAGAGGCGGAGGTGCTGCCCCTCTATTTCTTGGCCCCTTTTATGCTTTTTTTTTCTCTCTCTCTCCCTTTCTTTCTCTTATTTTGTAATTATTTTCTTAACCTAGCTTAGTGTTTTGCTTTTAGCTCTTGCATTTCTTCTAAGTAGCTTGTTGTAGGGCTAGAATAGGTTTTACTTTGATGCACCTGTAATTTCCATTTCATAGTTGTAGCTCTCTTTTTCATTAATAAAAGTGCTCCTTTCTTATTTCTGTATTCTTATGCTTTATTACTCATCCCCCCTCTTACACTTTACCATGATTAACTAATCCTCCTTGTACTCGATCTTGATGATCCGAGGTTCGAGCGATTAAGTTATGACGCTTTAATTTACCTTTTCTTTTTAGGTTTTGGCCTTGAATTACTTTTGATAAATCATGGGTTGGAGGTATATTATCGATATATACTCTCCACCTTTGCTTTCATTCTGGGCTAGCCGAGAGGCCGATAAAATAAAGTGAGCATTCAAGAGTAAAGGGAGTTGTACGCACCCCTCGAGAGAGGCAGATGTCCAAATCTCCCGGATTGAAGTAAAATCCAATAGAGGGGTTCACCGCGTAAAGCGAGTTTTAGGCCTCCGATTTAGACGAGAGTCGGTCGGACCTTCCTAAACTCAGTTGTGCACGACTTCGAGAGAAGCGTGTTTAAGCTTTAGGAACCTCCACGGTCAAGTACCTTTATCCTATTAAGCTTAGGTTTATTTATCGTCTTTTTAATTGTCTCTTGCTGAAGTGATTCTTGATCGAGTGCACCTCTTTATTATTAGCTCTAACTCTTTTTATCCTCAAGTAGTTTAGTTTTCTTTTTATTTTAGTACTTTAATTCCTGTTTTCAGTTTAACATTTAATATAAATATCATTTGATAAAATAATAGCAACCTCCTTTGAGTAGAAGTAGTCATTACGCCCCAGGGAAATACGACCTTGATACTAATCTTTAGTATCCTATACTATAACCGATAAGGTACGCTTGCCTTTATCGGATATAGAATCGGAGAATATTCTCAACCACCACATCCACTTTCTCTTTTCTAACCCTCTCTCCGCAGTTGTGAATTTCTGTATCAAGTTTTTGGCGCCGTTGCCGGGGACTGTTTTGATATTTTGAAAAAAGGATAGCTATTAATTTTATCGTTTTTGTTTTGTTTTTTTTCTCTCGTCTCTCTCACCCCACTCTCGTGGTTGATTAATTTTATTTTGTAATGTGTAATCTTTGTTTTAATTATGGAGAGTTCGGTCACTCTCGTGAGGAGTGTTGGGTAAGGTATCCTTCATCCCCCCATGATTTTATCCCTTCCGGATCGAATCAATTTGGCCAAATTGATCCTTCCGCGAATTTTTTTTCATGGGGTTACGATGGTTTTCAAACGCCTTCCTACCCTTCTCCTCCGAATTTTTCTGATTTTAATTTTTCCGGAAATTTCTTGAATGGACATTTTGATCCTAGCCCTACTTTGAACTACTCAGGGTGGCAACACCCTGATCATTCTTGGGGCCAAGGTGATCATCAATCCATTCCATCTCAAGATTTTTCCACTTTTTCTCCGCAAGTTTGCGCGCCTCCCGTTTTTGATTCTAGCAAAAATGAAGTCATTTTTGATGGTGTAGCATTTGATGCACGCATCAATGCTCACTTCAAAGTGATTTTTGACGCTTTGGCTGCTGAGGCCGCATCTTTTTCTTCCCCTCCTCCTCCTATTTATCTTTCGAATGATGAATCTTCGGATATTCCGCAGTGCCTTCAATCACTTATGGAAGACGATTATTCAGAAATTCCATTGTGCCTTCAACCTCTCGAGGAGGAAATTTCCCCCGATATTCCGATTTTTTTTCAAGTTTCCGAGGAAGACGAACTTTCTTGTGTTCGATCTTCTAAAGAGATTGATTTTTCGGATATCCCGGTTTGCTCCAAATCTACCGAAATGATTGATATTCAGGTGGAGCAACCAGATTTTTCTATCCAACCATTTTCTTGTGATCAACCGCCGTTGCCTTCTTCTTTTTCTTCTCTTCCCCCTCCTTGTGAAAATTCTGTTTTCTTTTCTTGTTTTATTTTTCCTTCTAGTTTAGTTTCTTCTTCTTCGCCCCCTTCTAATAGTATAATTTCTTTTTCTAGTTTTTTTCTTTTTCTAAATCTTATTATTTTTTGTTTTATTTAAAAAATAAAAAAGTACAAAATTTTTTTTTTATTTACTTAAAAAATGTTGTGGCACTCGCGCCGAAACGCATATTGCGCGAGCTGCCATTACATTTCTCTTTTTATTTTCCTTTTAGCTAACAAAAAACGTCGAGCTCAACGATATTTTAAACAAAGAGCGCTCTTGGGAGACATCCCTTGCTTATCTTTTTATTTTTTTCTTTTTCCTTTTTTTTATCTTTTGTTTTGTACAGGAATAAGCTCCAGCATGTTTGTGCCGCTTATCGCCTCGCAACTTGGACTGAAGCCGATCTTTAGCTCAAGTTTGGGGGATGCATTTTCCAACATCTGGGCATCAAGCGCTAGGGAAGCATCTTCTCCCTCTCTTTGCATTTTTTTTCTTTTTTCTCTCTCTTCTCACTCTCTTTATACTTAACTTTAAACATTGGGGACAATGTTTATCTTTAAGTATGGGGGAGTGTTCCCTTAATATTCTACTTTAGAAAAATAATAATAAAAAAATTAATTATAAAAATTTTAGAAAAATCAAACAAAAAAAAATTTGTATATATAATATTTTTTAAAAATCCAAAAAAAAAATATATAAAAATTTTTGAAAAAAAATCCCAAATTAAATTGAGTTAATTTTTGCCAAATCAATTAGTACCCCGCTACTTTGCTTTTTATTGTTTTTTCAAGCTCATGTTTACTTGCTTAGTTAGAATAAATTTGCTTAATTTTCTTTTTAAATATGTTTAGCGAGTAGTATGTTGACTCATGCAGTGTTCCTATTTAGGGTAGTATGCTATTTTTGAATTTTTTTTTGAATTTTTCTTTACTTTTCCTTAGCCTTTCTTTTATTTCTTTTACTTTTATAAAACCCATCATCCCTTATTTTTCATTATTAAAATCTTTTTAAACATTAATTAGTATTAAGTGTAGTAGACACAAACCGGTCTAGACGCTTATTATTATTATTTTCATGAAAGCAAATTCTCTATTTTTTATTTTTTTGTGCTTATCCTCTTTTGAAATTTCAAAGCTTTACTTTGAGTAAATTTAGGAAGCATGAAAATGATTTAGGCATTTCTTTTGTAATGTTTGAGCCTTTGCACCTCGCCTAACAATAACCATTGCTAGCCATTTTTGTGCCTTTTCCTTTCCTTTATGTAGCCCCACTTTTTATTTCACCATGGCCAAATAGCCTACCTACATGCACACTTTAAAATTATTTTTGAGCTTTAATTGCTAATGTACATCTTTTTAAAAAAATTAGTGGAAAATCTTTGTGTTATCTTTTGCTACAAAAGTGAAAAGTTTTAAGTATAAAAAAAAATTTGAAAAAAAATGATGAAAATAATTGAAAAAAAAAGAGTAAAAGAAAAGAAAAGAAAAGTATTTATTTTGGCTAGTTTTATTTTGGCAAAGCTCATTTTCTTTTTGTTTTAAGTGTGCAAATATCGCTCGTATTTATCTTTTTGAATATCGCACCCTTAAAAACCTATGCCTAACTGTACGCCTAATTAAAGCCCTAATGATTCATGCTTTCTACGTTTACTTTTTAGTATAGTAGCGAGAAACTAGATTGAGTAAGTATTTTTGATAGAAATATTGAATTTTGGCTTGATTGAATATGGTTTTAATTTGTCTCTTAGACTTTAGTAGTGACTCAATGCGCTTTTTACTCGTTACTTTATTAAGTTTTAATTCTGTAAAAATTTGGGATGATTTGTTTTTATATTTAGTAAAATTTATAAAATTCTGTGCTAAGTTAAAGTAGGACTTTTCTGTTCTTTTTCAAAAATTTCTCTACCTCTAAATTCCCGTCTTACTCGTTTATAGCATTTTTAAAATTTTCAATTAATCCCCTTTATTTCCTCTAACTCGTAGTCTTTGCTTGAGGACAAGCAAAATAATAAGTATGGGGGAATTTAATGATGCATATTTTAGCTTAATTTATTAGGGTAAAAATATGTTATTTTCGTTTTTAATCTCTTTCTTTATGTTATTTTATGCTTCTTTTTATGTAAATATTATAAATAATATTTATTTTCTATTTTTCCAGGTTTAAACAAATTTTCAGGGAAAAAAATCCCCTGACACGCCCCACTGTCAGGCCCTCCCCGGGCGTGACCCAGGGCATGTCACCTGCTCCCGTTTTTGAAAGTCGCAAGATATCGTTTCCCGCCAAAATCCCTTGTCACGCCCAACCGACACGCCCTCCCCGAGCGTGTCACCGGGCGTGACACGGGGCATGTCGCCATCTGCCCGAAGTCTGCCACCTCCTTCAATGCATTCTACACAGCTGCACGTAACAGTACTGTCACGCCCATGTCACGGGCGTGAACTGGGGCGTGACTGCCCCGATTTCGACGTCTGATGGACCGGTGACCATTGATTTTGATTTGACATGCCTGTCACGCCCCCATGTCACGGGAGTGACCTAGGGCGTGATCACCATCATACCGAAATAATCATCAATACCGCCAGAATTCAGCTCCCGAGGTCAAATCCATACCTGTCACGCCCCCTGACACGCCCTCCCCGGGCGTGTCGCCGGGCATGACCAACCCGAGAACTTTTCTTATAAATTCAGACCCCCCCTTCCATTTCAGTAACTTTTGGGGAGAGGGGGAGGTGCTGCCCCTCTATTTCTTGGCCCCTTTTATGCTTTTTTTTTTCTCTCTCTCTCTCTCCCTTTCTTTCACTTATTTTGTAATTATTTTCTTAACCTAGCTTAGTGTTTTGCCTTTAGCTCTTGCATTTCTTCTAAGTAGCTTGTTGTAGGGCTAGAATAGGTTTTATTTTGATGCACTTGTAATTTCCATTTCATAGGTGTAGCTCTCTTTTTCATTAATAAAAGTGCTCCTTTCTTATTTCTGTATTCTTATGCTTTATTACGCATCCCCCCTCTTGCACTTCACCATGATTAACTAATCCTCCTTGTACTTGATCTTGATGATCCGAGGTTCGAGCGATTAAGTTATGACGCTTTAATTTACCTTTTCTTTTTAGGTTGGGAATTACTTTTGATAAATCATGGGTTGGAGGTATATTATCGATATATACTCTACACCTTTGAGTAAACGGAATAAAGTTGTAAACGCGCACCCCTCGAGAGAGGCAGACGTCCAAATCTCCCGGATTGGAGTAAAATCCAATAGAGGGGTTCACCGCGTAAAGCGAGTTTTAGGCCTCCGATTTAGACGAGAGTCGGTCAGACCTTCCTAAACTCAGTTGGGCATGACTTCGAGAGAAGCGTGTTCAAGCTTTAGGAACCTCCACGGTCAAGGACCTTTATCCTATTAAGCTTAGGTTTATTTATCGTCTTTTTAATCGTCTCTTGCTGAAGTGATTCTTGATCGAGTGCACCTCTTTATTATTAGCTCTAACTCTTTTTATCATGCAAGTAGTTTAGTTTTCTTTTTATTTTAGTACTTTAATTCCTGTTTTCAGCTTAACATTTAATAGAATTATCATTTGATAAAATAATAGCAACCTCCTTTGAGTAGAAGTAGTCATTACGCCCCAGGGAAATACGACCTTGATACTAATCTTTAGTATCATATATTATAACCGATAAGGTACGCTTGCCTTTATCGGATATAGAATCGGAGAATATTCTCAACCACCACATCCACTTTCTCTTTTCTAACCCTCTCTCCGCAATTGCGAGTTTCTGTATCAGAACACCTGATTTCGAGCAGGTATGGGGTTTCCTCCTCATGGTCCTCGTCCTCGACCACGCATGTGCCCCCGCCCTCGAGGAGCTACCGTAGAAAATCAAGAGGCGCATTTCCAAACAGTTATGGGCAGTAGCGTCGAATGTGTCCCGGTTGGTTGCATTCGAAGCACACTCGCTCCTGCCGCCCACCGGGTTGCTTAAACTATTCAGGCTGTGGTGGTGGAGGCAATACTAGCGGCTGTGCAACGGGGTGCTCCACTCTATAATTCAGGTGGAAATGCCTGCCAACTCCTTGATGTCCTCTTCCTCCTACGAAGTCGTGTCTCCTTCTGTTGCTAGGGCAAACTTCCATCACACCCTCAGCAGGTCTTTTACCACTTCCCAAGTGGTCTGATTCTAGCCACTTCGCCATGTCAATAATTTCCGTCAGGCTGGAGTCCGCTATAAACAAAAGGGCTTGCCTCAGGGGTCTCGCAAGCCTTTGTAGAACATTTTTGCATATCCTCTGTCATCCAACTCATAGGAGTCAACAAATCTAGCCAGATGTTGAAACTCCCACTGGTAATCTGTCACTGACTTGGACCCTTTCTTTAGCTGTAGGAATATCTCTTCGAGTTCATCTTGAGCAGACGAGGGAATGAAGTGCTCTAAAAAGGCTCCCAAGAACTCGTTCCAGCTGATTTCCGTATACACTCGCGCTTGAAAGGTGGAGCCCATAAGGGACTTCCACCAACTCTTGGCATGCTGTTCTAGGAGTGTCACTACCAGGGTCACAGCCATGTTGCTTGGGCATCTAATTCCTGCCAGCAGTTCTTGCACGGTGTCGAGCCATTCCTCCGTACGCACTTCCAACTTTATCCTAAGGTAAGCAGGAGGGGAGAGAGCTCGGAAAGTGCTCACCAAATTGGAGCCCGGATATTGTTGTTGTACGGGGGCTTGTTGGGATCTGAAGGCATCCAAGATTTCTGTGAGCGTCTTCTCTAGCTCTGATTGTTGAAATTGTGTGGGTACGGATGGGGTAGGGGTGCCCCCCACTAGCTCAATGTCTACTGGGATCTACACGTAGAATACAATCCTAAGGTCAGGTTGGCTAATCTTATGGTCAAAGTTGGGCATACTTAGTGTGAATTATATATGTGCACACCACTGCTTTCGCTAAGTCAGTTTGTCCCCAAAATAACTAATCGAACGGGGGTGGAACCATTGTTGAATGACTTCTTTAGTTCAGGATCGTAGCAAGCTGATACCATTTGTAAGACCCCCCTCCTGGAACACAAAACACGGCTCGAGGGAAGTCTTATGCCCAGAACAGCCGCCTTGCGGTAGCACTAGCACTCGGGCTAGCCTGTACTACAAGATGCCTATTCTACCGGCCTTCACTAATATCAAACATTGCTAACCCAACCAAACATATAAAATGAGAAGTCAAATCCACACAAGCATATAATAGTCCAAAAATACAACATGTAAAAGAAGCTACAACATGCTTCTATATTATCAGAGTATGAGTTTAAACTTGCCCAAATGGGCTACAACAAGAGTCTCTCAAAGACTCATATCAGTCACTGACGGTAGCGACGGTACCGTCCCCTCAGGCCCTGTCGTCCTGGCTTGGCTATCCTGCTGTAAAACCTGCTGCTGCTTCGTCTGCAGGGTTTCCTCCTAAAAAGAAAGACGTGGCAACCGTTAGTCATAAAGACTAAGTGGCTATCGCATCCACTCCCCGGGCGACTCCTCGACACCGGGAGGAGAAAGGAACATGGTACAATATATGTATATAAGCAATGGTACAAACACGTGGAATGAAGTGATCCGTAAACAATGTATATATATATAGCAGCATAGTAAATGAGCAAACACATTGCCCTAATAGCTCTAACATCTACAACAGAAAATAAAAGTGTAAAGCTACAACATAAAGTAACTAAACTTATACGAATGCCCATACAAACATATAAGTTGAGGTTCATCTCAATAGTAAAGTAACTCATCGTATAAGAGTGCCCATACAAACTTATACGATGAGTATCTTGTGTATGCAATGTAATGTAATTCCATGAATGCTATGCAATGACTCACCCATGATCATGCACAAGCAATTGTTATGTCGACATAGACTCATAGTTCCCACTTTTCGAGCAGGTTGCTAACCTCTCAGGCATCATCTGTCGTGGGCAGACGATGACAGTGGAGCGGGCATCTCCACTACTAGGCTGGTCTCCATACTACCTTGCATAGGCCTCCGTACGACTCAACTCTAAGAACACAACAGCTGAGCTCACATGCGTACTACAGCTCAGCGGGAGTCTCGGGTAGATGTGCACAAAGAACCAAGCCCCGAACTGGCCTAAGATGTGACCCGGAAGAAGCCTCGGAAAAAGCATGAGGACCAAGCCCAACCGTTCACCTAACACAGAAGGAGCCCCGGGAATGAGCTTTGAGGACAAAGCCCAACTGCCCAAGGTCTAATCGTCAACTCCCATCAGTGTGATGACTGGCGAGCCCGTAGACCTGCCACACTATCCTTAACCCAGTATTACGACATCACGTGTCGACTCACACCGCATACCAATTTCACATTTTAAGCTCATCAGCTCACAAGGGCTCCTCACCGAGTCCCTTATCAACAAATTCGATCAAGTGCGGCAAACACTCTTGCACTTTCAACCCTTCCACATATTCATGCACTGCTAATGTCAAGCTCATCTTTACCAATTCACATAACTAGTTTGTTTATACAATCCCACTCGTATACCCACCAGTTCATCTAGTGATCTATCATCCAACCATTTCGTTCCAGTAGGTTTTACTTCATCATTTGATTATAAATGATCAACCAACATCTCATAACAATCCTTCAAGCTAACTTCCCACAATCTTTATGCTAATTCTTGTAGGGTTTACATAAACAAAAGAACAAGCATGCGAGAATTGTATAAAGTACAGAACTTCAATAGGGGATTCCTGATGCTACAGGAATCCGATGAAAATGTTTAACCCCTAATTGGAAAGGTATTTCCGAGGGCTATGACTTTTGTGTTTAATAGGAAGCCCAAATTTGTCCGTATCACACTTGAAATCGGCTTCTAAGACTGCTACGTTCAGATTATAGTTTCTGCACGTTTACATTATCAGCCATCAAATTTGATCAGGCTTTACCATGGCTATAGACCTCTCCTGAAGACGTGTAACCATCCGTTGGAAAGGTATTTCCATGGGCTACGACTTTTGTGTTTAGGCGAAAGCCCACATCTGTCTGTTTCATATATGAAAATGGCAACGAAGATCGCTTCGTGCAGAAAGCAGATTTCTGTGTGCATCTCAAGGCAGAACGAATGGCATCGGTCCGTCTTCCTCTTCTAGCCGATCTTCCCAAGTCACAACCAGAAATTCCACCACCTTTTTTTACCCTCATAAGGCCATTTATCTTCACGAGACCATCCCCCATCATCACATTGAAGGAAGGAGAGGTTGAAGATGACTAAACCTTAGAACACAAGTTCTAGCATGGCCTCTTCCTAGAAATCTTCATCTCACACATCAAGAATCTTTTGAGTCGATATATTGCCAAGAAATAACTAGAGATCTAGCACCAAAGGAGACAGGAGGAAGCTCACCTCGTTTCCGGCGTTTCCACCATTTCCGGCCATGGATCTCGTCACCCTTCGCGGAGGAATCTTCTTCTCCTCGGCGGCGTCGGTTCTCCAAAGGAAGAAAGTTGCTCCAGTACCAGTTTCCAGCAGAAAAGGCTTGGGAAGAGAATTAAAAACGGCCAAGTTTCAGAAATCCTATATATATAGGACCAACATGGGTAGTGGCACGCCCGTGTCCCTACCCGTGTCCTGCTTGGGTGAATCGGCGTCGACGGTTATATTGTCATTTGGACACCAACACGGGTAGGGGAAACGCCCGTGACCACTACTCGTGTCACGCGATACGACCGTTTTCATGCCCGTGTTCTATGTAACACCCTTATCCGTCATATAGCATATAACAGTAGGTCTGTCCTGGGCCCGACGCCATATACCACAGACAGACCAAAGGGTTACTCATTGTGACCATTCTTCTAGTTATAATGTCCTATACAGAGCACCTAGCGAAAGAAATTTAATAAGTTGCAAAAATAAGAACCCAGCCACAAGCATGAATGTTCACTAACAAACCCAAATAGGAATGAACTACAAAGTACACAAAGTACCGGCCTTAGAGCCTTACAAGAGTTCACTAAATTTAAAACTGTGTTTTATAATAGCCGGAAAGCAATAGAAAACTCAGGACTTCCGCTACCGCAGACAATACAGGCCACTCCCGTATTACAACTATCTTCGCCGGATCCACCGCAATCCCTTCTCCACTGACTTTGTGACCAAGAAATGCTACTGAGGGCAACCAAAACTCGCATCTGGAGAACTTTGCGTATAGTTCATTCCTCCTTAGCATCTCCAAAACCAAATGAAGATGCTTGAAGTGATCCTCTTCGCACTGCGAGTACACCAATATGTCGTCGAATAAAGACGATCACAAAGTGGTCTAAGTACTCCCTGAACATTCTGTTCATCAGATAAATGAACACTTATGGCACAATAGTCAGCCCGAACGATATGACCGTAAACTCGAAATGCCCATATCTTGTGCTGAACGCTGCTTTGGGATATCACTTTCCATTATTCTCAGCTGATAGTAACCGGACTTAAGATCCAATTTTGAGTACACCGATGACCTGACTAGTTGATCAAACAGATCATCAATCCTTGGGATCAGGCAGTTCTTCTTTTCTGTTAACTTGTTCAGTTCTCTATAATCGATACAGAGCCGCAAACTTATGTCCTTCTTCTTAACGAAAAGGACCGGTGCGCTCCACAGCGGCGAACCTGGACGTACATTACCCTGCTCAAACAACTCTTCAAGTTGAACCTTTAGCTCCTCCACTTCCTTAGGCGCCAACCTATAAGGAGAGCGTGACACAGGTTTGGTACCTGTCACTAGCTCAATCGTGAAGTCGATCTCCTACTGGGGTGGGGCTCCGGGAAGATTTTCCGGGAACACTTCAGGGTACTCGCACACCACTAGGATACTACCCAAAGTGGGCTTAGGATTTATAGCCTCCACTAGCGTGAAGAACAGCTCTGCGCCAGCACGAACTGCCTTGACTACTTGAAGAGCAGACATTAAAGTCTTGCTCGACCCCTTCAAACTAGCAAATGTTGTCTCCCGGTCAGCTCCCAACTTGACTTCCTTACGATTGCAATCTATGAATGCCTTCTGCCCCGAAAGCCAGTCCATACCAAAAATGATGTCGAACTCTACTAGCGGCTGTAACGACGCTAGCAAGTCAGACTCCTGACTCCCAATATGAATCTTTACGGCACAAACTCTGCCACCACATCCGCTTGTTTGATGGCCTCCTGGTGGCCAAGATTGTAGACTCTTGGTTGAGTCGGAGCATAATGGGATGCGTTGACTCCACAGCATTGCCCTTTTCCTCGTAAGTTGCTCGCTGCTTCCTCTCGGACTTTGGACATCCGCTCCAACAGTCACGGGCAAAATGCCCCGACTTCCCACAAGTAAAGCAAGCGCCCGGGGTCCAGCTTGTAGTTGCCCCTGAAGCACCAGAAGAAGGGGCTGGACCCGAAGTCCTAGCCTTCTTAAAGAACTTATGATAACTAGACTTCGAGGTAGTCGGCACCTTAAACTCTGTCTTCTTAACACTGGAGTCTTTCTTTTCCTGCACATTCTTTATATCTTTCTCCAAAGACCGGGCCATGTTGACCAGGGTAAAGAAGCCTCGCATCATCAACCCCGAGAGTAGTAGTCTTAAGTCATCCCTCAGACCTTCATAGAATTGGTTTGTCTTTCGCTCCTCATCAGAGAATGTAGAACTTGCATACCGACCCAAATGTGTAAATTCATGGAGGTACTCATCCATGCTACTCTCTCCCTGCATCAACTTCTAAAACTCGTTCTCCAATGCAATCCTTTGAGCCGAGGGGAGGTATCGAGCCAAGAACAGTCTCGAGAATTCTTTTATCGAGAATTCAGTAAGTTGTCTACCCATCAAATGGTGTAACTCAAAACCTTCCAACCACAATCTTGCGTCTCCATCCAACAAGAAAGTGGCAATAGTGGTCTTCTGCCACTCTTCCGTCTCTATAGCTATCAAGACTCTCTTAACTCTGGAGAGCCAATCCTCAGCTTGGGTTGGGGTTCCCATCCGTGAGAACTCTGGAGGATTAAGGCCCATAATATGTTTGAGCTGTTTCCCCGTTGCTCTCTTAGGCATCATTGGCTCCACCACAACTTGCTCCACTCTCCTTGGTTCCGCCGCTTGAAGCGATACTTGCTCCACAATAGGGGTAGGTTGTTGCACTTGCCTCGCAGGCTGTGCATTAATCATCGCAAACACTTCCTCAGCTACCAATCGTATGGTTTCAGCCAAAGGAGGTGTTGCCGACGCATCATTCGGTGCAGTACTTGCCTCAGAAACTGGACGTTCTGACGGCCCCGTACCACTCCTGGTCACCCTTAGTCGTACAAAACACCATTAAGCGACCAAACAATATTGCAAAAGCAATTATAGGAACACGCAGGTTCCTCAAACATGTGTATTTTCATTCCTAAGTGGACATTCATGGGGTCTTTTCATATTATAACGATGATGCACACACATGTGCTCACCACCCCTTAAAGTGAATTCGTCCACGAATTCATTTAAGCCTGATCGAAATCGGTGCTCTGATACCAAATTATAACACCCATATCCGTCACATTGCATATAGAAGTAGGTCTGGCCGGGGACCGAAGCCATATACCACAGACAGACTGAAAGGTTACTCATTAAAACCATTCTTCCAATCGTAATGTCCTACACAGAGCATCTAGCAGAAGTAATTTATTAAGTTGCAAAATAAGAACCCAGCAAAAAGTATGAATGTCCACTATAGAACCCAAATAGGAATGAATTTCAAAGTACACAAAGTACCGACCTTATGGCATTACAACAGTTCACTAAATTTAAAACAGTATCTTCCATACTTCGGCTCGCAGGCCAGACACACATGAATTAAACATGAAAACACAACAGGGCCTTCAAGGGATAGCTTAGCAATAAGGGCTTTGCCCCGCTATTTACCGCTCGGCTCTGCAGTACCTGCAAGCACAATTCAACGCAACGGTGGCAAACAAAAGTAACAGTCAGCTAAATCTGACCAAATTATAATGATCCCGCCCCCAAACTCGGTGCGGCGATGCTCCTTCCCTGCACTTATTAGCATAATAAGCATTATAATGAATAATCACAACACCACAGGTGCAGACACACATGGCCTCACACCCCGTGCTCTCAGGGCACTTATACGGTGAACCCGGTCAAAACTGTGGTCTCACCAGCACCCCTGTTGGAGCATGCGTTCCACACTTCTTAGTTTGAGAATATCAAATCCCGGATGTATTTGATCTTGGTATGTGTTTTAAATGTACAGGTATAACAGGTTTTTTAAGTACTAAGGAATGGCTGAGCATAGCATTGAAGAAAAGTAAAATCGCACTATCGCTGGCGATAACACTACCACGGGCGATAGCGTGGACAGTTACTGCTGACGTCAGCCTTGATCCACATGATGCCGCACACGAAGACACGGTTGAGCAATATCACGGGGCGATACTGCTGTCGCCGAGCGATATCCCACGATCGTCACGTTCTTCACTCAGATCTGAAAATCCGCGCGACGTGTGCCACGTGTCAAGCAATGGAGAGTTATCACTATCGCGGGGCGTTAACGCTACCGCCGACGATAGCATGAAGTGATATATATAGCCAAAAATTTCAGGGAAGATATTGATCGTGCAGAGCTTAGTTTTCCCAGAGAATTTTCAGAGCCTTCATCTCCGTTTCCAGACGAACTCCCTTGGTCCATTGAAATCTTAAGAGCAAAGGAGATACGACCGTGCGTTCAAGATTGGAGATCTTCTCATCGGTTCATCATCCTCTTCAGAGCTCGTGATTTTGAGGGAGTTTTTAAGTTTTACTATTGTACTTTCATTTTCACTTTTTATCTTTATAATTGGGAAGGGAAAATCATCACCTTGTGTGTGGTGTCTAAGTCCTTGTGTGGCTTAGGGGCAAATCACCGCCTTGTGTGTGGGGTCTAGGTCCTTGTGAGGCTTAGGAGTAAATCGCCGCCTTGTGTGCAGCATCTAGATCATAGGTTTGATTTAGGTGGAGGCTAGTAGCCATATCTAGGGAGATATTGACTATAGCCTATCGGTCCTTAGGAGAAGGACCGGTGAAAAAGCTAAAATCTATTATCATTGTAAGCCTTGATTTCAAGCTTTATTGAAATCATTTTACATATATATTTTAAAGAAATAAAATCTTGTTTTTCATTTCATTGGTGTGTCTCAAACTTTACATTTAATTTCGTATTTTATAAATAGTTTGTTAAATTTTTAAAAAGCCCTTATTTACCCCCCCCCCCCTCTAAGGGCGCCACAAGATCCTATAAGTTGTATCAGAGGAGGTTATTCCTAATACGGTTTCACCACCAGGAATTATGACGCAGCATGACCATGCTTTCTCTGAGGGGCAAGGAATTAGTAGACCTCCGTTATTCACTGGATCTGATTATAATTACTGGAAAACTAGGATGAAATGTTTTCTTATTTCTCTTGACATTAAAGTTTGGAATATGGTAAAGACTAATTATGCTCATCCCACTTATACAGTAGGAGATGTAGAAATGGAAAAACCAAAAGATAAATGGGATGATCAGGATAAGCTAAGGTGCAAAATAATGCAAAAGCCATGAATGCATTATTTTGTGCATTAGATTGGACTGAATTTAATAGAACTTGTGCTTGCAATAATGCTTATGAAATTTGGAATTTACTTGAAGTTACTCATGAAGGTACCTCGTAGGTGAAGGACTCGAAGCTGTTTCAACTGGAATCGGAATTTTAAAAGTTTAGGATGGAAGTGGATGAGGACATAGACTCAATGTACACCAGATTCACCAAGATAGTGAATGACTCAAAAGTGCTTGGTAAAAATTTCTCAAATGGTGATTTGGTGAGAAAACTTCTTAGATCTCTTCCCCCTAAATTTAATCCCAAAGTGACGGCTATTTCTGAATCTCATGATCTTAAATCTCTTAATATTGAAAGCTTGATTGGGAACTTGAAAACTCATGAAGTTGAATTAAAAATTCAACAACAAGAGTATATGGAGCCAAAGAAGAAGGGGTTGGCTCTAAGATCTAAGAAAGAGAAAGATAGTAATTCTTAGGATGAGGAGGAAGATGAAGAAAGTCTTTTCGTTCGTAAATTTAAGAAATTTATGAGAAATCCGGAGAGAAAAAATACTTTTAAAAAATATTTTAAGAAGGAGACGTTTAGAAAGAAAAAAACAAAAGGATGACGATGAGGAGGAAGAAAGACCCCCCCCGGAGTGCTATCACTGCAGGATGTTAGGACACATTTGAAGCAAGTGTCCAAAGTACTTGAAAGAACTTAAAGAAAAGAAGCACAAAGGGAAGAAGAAGGTCCTGAAAGCTGAAACATGGGATGATACTACTTCTTAGGATGCAAGCAGTTCAAGCTCAAGCAAGGAGGAGGAGGCCAATATGTTCCTAATGGGAAAAAGCGTCATATCTGATGACGAGTGCAGCGTCCAAAGCGACACTGAGGTAACTCCTCCAACTTATGATGAATTATTTTCTGAATTTTTAAAGACCTGCAAATGTTTTGAAAAAAGTTTAAAAGATAATGATCTTCTTAAAACTACAAATAAAGTAATAATTAAAGAAAATAAAAAATTGTTAAATGAAATTAAGACTATTGGAAAAGAAAAAGTCTCTTGCCAAGAGTGTGATCACTCTATGGGAAGAATAAAAGAGCTTGAAGAATCTCTTTCCAAATCTCATTCAAAAATAAAAATTCTCACAAAAAAGAATGAGATTTTAGAGAGAGATTTGAAATCTTCTATTTCCAAAGTCCATGAAGGAAAGAAAGCTTTTGAACGTAGATGTGTAAATCTAGTATCCGAGAATACTGAAATGAGAAACCAGATTCATGACTTAACACTAGACATGAAAAAGTTTGGAATGGGCCAAAGATCACTGGATATGATCTTAGGTTACCAATGTCACGGATCTGGATGATTTGGACTCGGATACACGACTATAAACTATCGCCCGGCGATAACCACTACCGCCGGCGATAGTGAGAAATACAGAAAAACGAATTTTAAAAATTTTGATAATAATAAATTAACTGATACTACATTGTCTTACAGTAAAAGTCCAGAGAAGTTATATTCTTCTCGTTATATTACATATGCAAAATGCAATAGATTTGGTCACACCACGGACTCGTGCTGGAAGAAAGGAAAAAGTAAAATTAAGCAAATCTGGATGCCTAAGGCTTCTACCTATACTATGGGTGGAACCACTTGGGTAGCCAGATCTTACCTCACATCCTCTTTCTAGGTGTGTTGGCAGGCGAAGGACAAAGAAGACGTGTGGTACTTGGACTCAGGTTGTTCAAAGCACATGACAGACAATAAAGAGAAGTTCCTTAGCCTGGAGATGAAGAAAGGAGGAGTTGTAACATTTGGAGATAATGGAAAAGAAAAAATCATCGGCATCGGTGTTGGGGGTAACAAAAGTTTATCAATTTCAAATGTTTTGTTTGTAGAAGGGTTAAAACATAATTTGATTTCTATTAGCCAATTATGTGATAAGGGTTTAAATGTTTTGTTTGAATCTTTTACAAATTTGTGCAAAATTATTGATTCCAAAACAAATGAAATTGTTTTTAACGCACCTAGATGTCATAACGTATATATGATTAAATTTCATGATTTTTCAAATTCTACTTTAAAATGTTTTTTATCAAAAAATGATGAGTTAGAATTATGGCATAGGCGACTTGGACATACTAGTGCCAAGTTAATTAAAAAACTTTCAAAAGATAAATTAATCAAAGGTATACCATTGCTAAATGGGAATTTATCTTATTTATGTGAGCCTTGTCAAAAAGGAAAATTTTCAAAATCGTCTTTCAAAAGTAAAAATATTATTTCTACAACTAGCCCACTCCAATTAATTCATATGGATTTATTTGGGCCAATTAATATTTCTAACTTAGGTGGTAGAAAATATACATTTGTATTGGTTGATGATTATTCACGTTTTTGTTGGACTTTATTTCTAACCTCTAAATCTGATGCATTTTCAGAATTTTCTAAATTATGTTTACGTATTCAAAATGAATTTGAGTTAAAAATTAAACGCATACGTTCGGATCATGGAGGGGAATTTTGAAAATGAAAAGTTTCTTTCTTTTTGTACGGAGTTAGGAATTAAACATGAATTTTTCGCTCCAAGCACACCACAACAAAATGGTGTAGTGGAGAGGAAAAATAGGACTCTTCAAGAGCTAACCCGTACGATGTTATCTGAATTTAATTTACCAAAATCTTTTTGGGCTGAAGCGGTGAATACTGCATGTTATGTAATTAATAGAATAATGCTTCGCCCTATTTTAAACTTAACTCCTTATGAATTAATTTTTAATAAAAAACCAAATGTTTCTTATTTCAAAGTTTTTGGTTGTAAATGTTTTATTTTAAATTCTAAAGATTCCTTAGGAAAATTTGATGAAAAATGTGATGAAGGAATTTTTATTGGGTATTCTTCAACTAGTAAAGCTTATTGAATTTTAAATAAACGAACGAAAATAGTTGAAGAATCTATTCATGTGAGGTTTGATGAGTTTGTTCCATGTGTAGATAAGCAAACTATAGGAAAAGAAGATACACCCCTTCCTTTGAAGGAAAATGATGATGAAGAATATGAAAAGAATGAAGAAGGAAAAGAAGGAGAAAAAGAAGAAGAAGGAGAAGAATATGTGCCTCCAAGTGAATTGATATTTTCAAAGGATCATCCGAAGGAGCTTATCATTGGAGATCCAAAAAAAGGGGTCAGTACTCGTTCTTCTTTACATGTTTTATTTTCAAACCTTTGCTTTGTCTCTGAAATAGAACCAACAGATGTTTCCACCGCTTTAAATGATGAATTTGGGTTTTTAGCTATGAATGAAGAACTTAATCAATTTGAACGTAATAAGGTTTGGAATCTTGTAGAATGACCCAAAGATCATCCTGTAGTTGGAGTAAAGTGGATATTTAAAAATAAATTGGATAGTGATTCTAGAATTGTTAGAAATAAAGCAAGATAAGTTGTAAAAGGTTATGCACAAATTGAAGGGGTAGACTATGATGAAACTTTTGCACCCGTTGCTCGATTAGAAGCGGTTAGGATATTTCTTGCATTTGCTTGCTTTAAAAGATTTAAATTATATCAAATGGATGTCAAAACTGCATTTTTAAACGGGTATATAAAAGAAGAGGTTTATGTAGAACAACCCCCTGGCTTTATAAATGAAAAATATCTAAATTATGTTTATAAATTAGATAAAGAACTTTATGGGTTAAAACAAGCACCTCGTGCTTGGTATGATCGTTTAACTCAATACTTTTTAAAGCATGATTATAAAATAGGAAGTGCCGATTCTACACTCTTCATTAAGCAAATTGAACATGATTTAGTTATTTTGCAAATTTATGTTGATGATATTATTTTTGGAGCCACTAATGAAGAGTTATGTAAAGAAGTAGTTCAAATTATGAAAAATGAATTTGAAATGAGCATGGTAGGAGAACTTTCTTTTTTCTTAGGATTTCAAATTACACAAAGAAATGATGGCATTTTTATTAATCAATCTAAATACATTCATGATATGTTAAGGAGATTTGGATTTGAAAACCTTAAACATGCCAATACTCCTATGAGTGCTTCATTGAAATTAGGAAAAGATGAAAGAGGTATTTCAATTGACCAAACCCTTTATAGAAGTATGATTGGGTCATTATTATATTTAACTTCTTCTAGGCTTGATATTATGTTCGTCGTTTTTCTATGTGCTAGATTTCAAGCTAATCCAAAAGAATCACATTTAAAAGCGGTGAAACGTATTTTTAGATATCTTATAGGAACATCTAAACTAGGCTTATGGTATCCTCATAATGACTTTTTTATTTTACATGGATACTCTGATTCTGATTATGCGGGGTGTTCATTAGATCGAAAGAGCAAAAGTTGTACTTGTCACTTTATCGGCCCAACACTTATTTCTTGGTCGAGTAGGAAATAAAATTATGTTGCCCTCTCCACTACTGAGGCCGAATATATTGCACTTGGTAGTTGTTGTGCTCAAGCACTTTGGATGAGACAAACACTAGAATATTTTGGCATACTCCAAAATAATGTTGAATTAAAATGTGATAGCAAAAGTGCTATCGATTTAACGAACAATCCTGTATTACATTCTAGATCCAAACATATAGATGTTCGTCATCATTTTATTAGGGATCACCTAAAGAAAGGACATATTAAAATAAATTTTATTGGAACAGATTCTCAAATAGCAGATATTTTCACAAAACCGCTTAATGATTCACACTTTTTAAGGTTAAGATTAGAACTTGGAATCTTAGAATTATAAATCAAAATTGTTTTAATTCCGAGATTTTTTTTATAAAATAGGCCTAAGATTTGAAATCGTATATATATATCATATAGTTAATTACAATTAATCAAAATTTTTCCAAATAACCAACACAACATAACGTAAAATTGGACAGCACATAGGATAACACTGAAAAAGTCAATACAAACATCAAACACACAAATTAATAGAGTTTTCACTATCGCCAGGCGACAGTACTAACGCCGGCGATATCCCAGATTCAGTCAACATCAAAATATTACTTCACTGACAATAAAAAGTCATTCATCCATGTTCTCTTCAGTAGACACATTCACATCTTCACTGGAAGTCGGAGTTGGTTCTCTAGGCCTTCACGTCCGCCTTATCGAATGTTGTAGAGGATCCTCGACTGGACTCCCCCATTCTCGTTCTTCTTCCGGAGTTGGCTTTAGTTTCATCCCCTTTACCAGAAACTTCATGAATTTTCGAAAACCGGAATTGCTACGCTTTTGTTCCTCTTTCATCTCCTCCACCGGCTCTCTTAGGTCGTCAATAGATTCACGCAAAGACCCTCCTCTTTGGAGTGGTTGTCTTGTTGACGAGATAGCCCTTGGAGATGGACCTCTAGTTGGTTCTACGGTATGTATCGCCGGGATAAAATCATCAATGTAGAACTGTTGATCTATCCAATCATATTTCTGATATACGACTTTTTGAATAACACTTCCTAAAGGAAGTGTATTCAATTTCCTCCTAAGGGGATGCTTCATTTTATACGTATATCGTATGATGAATAACACAAAATCCGCCACATCAAACTTGACTCTCTCTAATACATAGTAAGTCACTAAGCTCAATTGAGCCGTGATCTTCCTTGTGTCCCCAGCCTTCAACATAACTGTGTTTCTTAATATATCTTGAATCACAAATGCATCACAAGAGAGTGATGAGACGTCTTGAATCAAACTCCTTTTTTCCTTTCCGTGAAGGAATTGATTCAATATACTCCAATCACGATCCTTTCGGTAATTCTCCACTATATCCATAAAATTTTCCTCACAAGTGGCAAGATTATATTCTCGTCTTAAATCAGCATGAGTAATATCTATTTCAACTCCTTGGATTCGAGACCTTACTCCTCCATTCAACCCCGTATATTTAGGGTCTTCCAAATGGTTATAGAAATCCCTTACAAAAATGGAGCTAAAAAGGTTGGGTATAATGAGAGACATTATACCTGACTCCACAAGTAGTTCATAGATATGCGGTGGCAATGTTTCATCCAAAAGTTTTGCAACACCAACCGACGCATTCTCAATTCCCGGGTATGTTTGATATGAAGCATGTGGGTTGCGGCTGGTGCTTTTTCTTGCACGGGATGAGGATGCCATTTCCTGAAAATATTATGTTAGCATCACATTCAGTCAAGACATTGATTTCAACAAATTCATTTACTATCGCCGGCGACAGTGCTATCGCCTGGCGACAGTGCAAACTACTCCTATTAGCAATTTCATGAAGATCTCCTCTTGACATTGCATTAAACTTTCTAAAAATTAAATAAATCTCACAGATCTACCTCCTATTATTCATTTTTGTAAAGTTTTTGCCTAAAAATCAAGTGTTTTCTTCAAAATTCTTTCAAAATAAAATGTATGACCAAAACTAAAATTTTTTTTGCTAGATCTATCTTCTTTCATCATCTATAAACCAGATCTATAATTTTTTTTAGAAAATCACAATATTAAAGAGAGATCTAAACTTACCTTTTTGAAGTTTTGAGGGTTTCTGCTGAAGAAGACGAAGCAAAAAAGTTAAGGGTCCGTGAAATGAGGATATGTGTCAGCCCACTCAGTTTTTTTCCTTTTATATCAAAAACCGCTATCGCCCCGCGTTATCACTAACGCTAGCGATAGTGTATTTTAGAGGCAAAAATCCCTAATATCTTGACACCTTTTCAACACCCTTCCTTCTAGTATTACTGAAATTTTTTGGATGATTATCATAATACGATACCTATTACATGTGTGATTATTAATTTATAAGTTCTTTAAACATTTTTTTTTACCTTTCTTGCTCTCGATATCTTTCTATACCTTTGATGACTAGAACTTGAATAGACTTGTTTCCGCATGCCTCTAAGTATGAGTAACATTTTATGATTGATAATGTGCTTCCACTGACACGAGCTGATAGTTACGCGTACTTAAGCTTCTTATTACATGATATTGGTTTGTTTCAAAGTTTCGAATACATCACTAAACCTTTCATGTATACTTCATTCATATTGATCTTCAAAACTGATGGCCATTTTCAAAAACAAAATATTTCTTATCAAGTTTGCAATACAAGTGAATTCGGAGTCCTAAGTCCAGTTTCTAAACAAAAAAATGCATGAAAAAAAAACAAATAAAAATGACTAGGATATTCCAATCAAGCTCTACTCACCCTCCTGATATGTCTTAATGAGCATTGTGAGGTTGAGCACCTTGAAAAGGATTGTAAAGTGTCTTGTGCAAACAAACTTGACCACATTTTCAAAATCATTATGCCGTGAAGTTATATGTGAGTTTCTTGTATTATAATATTGCAAACCTTCATGTAACATATTTCTTAAGGAATCTGTAAACAACATCACTCTTCACATGTACACGTCATTATCATTTATAAAATTTCTTCTCATGAGAATTGGACCGGAAATAGTTTTTCTCTTCTATTTAATCGTTTCTAATGTTTTTGATATCTTGGCCTGACAAATTTTCAATGTTTAACTTCAACTCTTAAATTAATTTTCTCCACAACAACCATTGTTTCCTGATAAAATTCCAAATTTTATGGTAATACTATTCCAGGGTTATTAATGTCGTTATTCTACACCTCATATTTCCAAATTCTATGACTAATTTATTACTCTCTCACTTCTTTAAGCTTCCGCATTTGCCACTCATTTTTTAAAATATCCCACCGTCTTTTGCTAATAACAAAAGGGGGAGATTAAGTACGAAATAAATTGATTAGTACATTTAGTGGGAGAAATTATTTCTTTTAAACAGGGGAAGAATATAGGTGGAGAAACTAGTCTTTATTATAGGGGGAGTTTATTATAACTATTAGTGCACTTTGATTCATAATGATTATCTGAATTGTTTCACATTCTATTGGTCTCACACAATTTCTTTCTCAGTGGATTTGTTATTATCAAAAGGGGGAGATTGTTGGAGCATGCGTTCCGCACTTCTTAGTTTGAGAATAACAAATCCCGGATGTATTTGATCTTGGTATGTGTTTTAAATGTGCAGGGATAACAGGTTTTTTAAGTACTAAGGAATGACTGAGCATAGCATTGAAGAAAAGGAAAATCGCACTATCGCTGGCGATAATGCTACCGCGGGCGATAGCGTGGACAGTTATTGCTGACGTCAGCCTTGATCCACATGATGCCGCACACGAAGTCACGGTTGAGCAATATCGCGGGGCGATACCGATATCGCCGAGCGATATCCCACGATCGTCACTTTCTTCACTCAGATCTGAAAATCCGCGCGACATGTGCCACGTGTCAAGCAACGGAGAGTTATCACTATCGCGGGGCATTAACGCTACCACCGGCGATAGCATGAAGTGATATATACGGACAAAAATTTCAGGGAAGAGATTGATCGTGCATAGCTTAGTTTTCCCAGCGAATTTTCAGAGCCTTCATCTCCGTTTCCAGACGAACTCCCTTGGTCCATTGAAATCTAAAGAGGGAAGGAGATACGACTGTGCGTTCAAGATTGGAGATCTTCTCATCGGTTCATCATCCTCTTCAGAGCTCGTGATTTTGAGGGAGTTTTTAAGTTTTACTATTGTACTTTCATTTTCACTTTTTATCTTTATAATTGGGAAGGGAAAATCATCACCTTGTGTGTGGTGTCTAAGTCCTTGTGTGGCTTAGGGGCAAATCACCGCCTTGTGTGTGGGGTCTAGGTCCTTGTGAGGCTTAGGAGTAAATCGCCGCCTTGTGTGCAGCGTCTAGATCATATGTTTGATTTAGGGGGAGGCTAGTAGCCATATCTAGGGAGATATTGACTATAGCTTATCGGTCCTTTTGAGAAGGACCGGTGAAAAAGCTAAAATCTATTATCGTTGTAAGCCTTGATTTCAAGCTTTATTGAAATCATTTTACATATATATTTTAAAGAAATAAAATCTTATTTTTCATTTCATTGGTGTGTCTCAAACTTTACATCTAATTTCGTATTTTATAAATAGTTTGTTAAAATTTTAAAAAGCATCCTACAACCCCTTGGACGATAATACTCGTGAGAATTTTTGTCTTTCCGGTCTAAGACTAAGACTCCCACAACTATTCCAATAGCTAGTCCCTACTTTCAGGTCTCTGTCACCAAACCACATTGCCCGGGTCCGGTTCCACAAGCCCGTTGCTCACACCGCACTGCCAATCTTAAGACAAATGCATGGGTCAAGCTTCGTCTGATCCCAAATTCGATCAAACATGCACATAACCTAGTTATGTTCAAGGCTGGCTCCCAGGCCACCAAGTTGCCAGAAATGCGTTTCCGCCCAATTTTTCGGGTGCACCTTGGAGTTAATCCATAAGATTCCCTGTTGCAATCTACCACATAGAAAACCCGAAAGCAACAAAAGGCACAGAGTCTTCTTCGGCTAATCATGCATAATGAAACATCACCGATCAAGACCAACTTGTCCGGGTAGGCTTCACACACCATGCCTATGTACGTTTCTCGATTTCGGACTCTACATGCAATAAAGCGGGGACTATTCATGTCTATCCGAAGGAACACCTCAAACTCACTGCATACTCGCGAGAGCGGGCTTCCTATACAAAAAGGAAAGAGGACTCACATGTCCAAGTAGAGAATCGTTACCCTAGCATTTCTCTTCGGTGCCATGATTATCTAGTCGGATGGAAAGCACCGTATCGGCCTCGCCTTCGTGGATCTGGAATCGGATCGAGAATTGGAGCTCCGAGGCTCCACCGGCGGACAGAGTTGACCTCCTTCTTCCTCCTAGCTCTCCCCTCTCTCTAAGCTTTTAGAAAGAGAATGGTGAAGATGGATTAAGGGTTTGAAACCCAATTCTCGGCTTAAAACCCAACCAGGACATCCCTCAGCCCTTAGATACCTTTTGAAAGAAACGAACGACCACGATTTTCCCTAGAAAAAATATTTATGGGCCGAACACGGCTTGCGACACTCCTGTGTCCAAGGACGTGTTCCATACTCTCCGTAAACCAGGAAATCTAGAATAGGACACGGCCTGTGACATGTCTTGGGACACGCCCGTGTCACCCATGGACACGCCCTTGTCATTGGCTGTGTACCCCAATTGGCGCTGGAACCATCACGTCTTGAATAGGATACGGGCTTAGACATGGCCGTGTCAACTTTTACACGCCCGTGTCAACCAAAACACGCCCGTGTTCCGGGTCATGTCTCTCAGTCGACACAGGACCAAAACATCCAGAAGAGGACACGGCCATGTGACATGCTCGTGTCAAAGGCCGTATACCTGACAAGCCCTGGGATACGCCCGTGTCCCAGGACGTATTCCCAGCCCTCAAAGATCGTCGACCTCGCCTCGACGAACCGAGCACGACACGGCCATGTGACACGCCCGTGTCACAGGCCGTGTTCACCTTACCAAGTTCCAAACTTTGCTCAAACACTGCCCGTTCCTTTTTTGAGTTTCGGTGCATTAAAATTCTCTCCCTCTTAAAAGAATTTCTTCCACAAAATTACCGAAAGGAAAAGATACACAAAACGAAAATGGTACCAGAGTGGAATAACTCTGGGTACTCCTCAAGCATGGTCTGCTCTCGCTCCAACGAGAGCTCCTCCCATCCGTAATTTTCCCAACGGACCTTGACCATCCTTATCTCCTTGTTACGAAGTCGCTCTACTTCAGAGTCTTCAATACGAACGGGCTTGACCATTTTTGTCAACCCTTCATCCACCGGTATTTTATAAACCGCGATCACCTGCGAAGGCTCTTGCACCGCCTTCCGCAACTCTGATATGTGGAATACGTCGTGTGGACCACTCAACTCCACCGATAGCTTTAGACGATAAGCAGCTTCACCAATCCGCTCTAGGATCTCAAATTGTCCAAGATACCTTTGGCTCAGCTTCTTCAAGCGTCGTACTCGTGAAACACCCTTGAACGGTTTTATCTTCAAATACACCAAGTCGCCAACAGCGAACTCAATGTTCTGATGCTTGACATTATAGTATTTGGTCGGTCGATCCTGAGCGATCAGCAAACACTCTCGAATGGTTCGTACTAATAAAGTCATGCTTTCCACCTCTTGCTTTTTGTATAACCTCACCTCACCCGTTTCCAACTACAACAACGACGTGCAAAATTTTCTACCATACAGGGCCTCGAAGGGCGCCATTTGAAAGCTCGCTTGGTAGCTGTTGTTGTACGCAAACTCCACCAAATACAGATGATCTTCCCACTGCTTCCCGAAATCTAGGACACACATGCGAAGCATGTCCTCCATTGTCCTGTTAACTCTCTCATTCTGACCATCCGTCTGCGGATGAAAAACTGTGCTAAACCTCAGCTTAGTTCCCAGCATTTACTGCACTAACCTCCAGTCATTGGAAATAAAACACCCATCTCTATCACTCACGATGCTGCGGGGCACACCGTGCAGTCAAACAATGTTATCCGTATAAAGCTTTGCAAGTTTATCCACTGAATCATCATTCCTTTTCGGAATAAAGCACGACACTTTTGTCAACCGATCTACGATCACCCAGATGGGGTCGTTTCCCTTCTGCGACCTTGGCAGTCCATGCACAATGTCCATTGAGATATCATTGAACTTCCACTCTGGAATAGGCAAAGACTTAAAGAAACCCCCTAGCTTTTGGCACTCAGCCTTTACTAAGGCGCAAGTCTGACACTTCGCCACATATAGTGCCACATCCTCCTTGAGTCCTTGCCACAAGAACAACTTCTTCAAATCTCGGTACATCTTCGTGCTCCCTGGGTGAATCGAGTACTTGGTATGATGAGCCTTGTACATCAACTCCACCCGTAAATTACCCACGTTTGGGACGCACAAACGACTGTCCTTCCTTAGTGTTGGGTACACTGAAAAATATATACCCGATTTGGAGAATCCTCATCTTACTCAATGATATACATCAATTTGTATTTTATGGATGTTTGAGTTTCATTGTGCAGGTGTAAGGTTTTCAAGAAATTTCACTAAGTACAAGTGTCGACACTTGTGAAGAATTGTGTCGACACCCAGAAATTGTGTCGACACTAGAAGCAAGGCCTGTGTCAATACCCAGACATTGTGTCGACACTTGACGAAGAATCTGTGTCGACACCCAAAATTGTGTCGACACTTAAGGCAGGAATTGTGTCGACGCCTAAAGCAAAAGTTGTGTTGACACCCAGGAGTTATGTCGACACTAGAAGAAAGACATGTGTCGACACTCAGGAATTGTGTCGATACCTCAAGAAAGTTTGTGTCAACACACAGGATTTGTGTCGACACACACTCAATGCCATTTTAAAGCAATAGCTATACAGGGTCTGAAGACTTGTGTCGACATACACTCAATGACAGCTGGACATACACTCAACGCCATTTGTCTACATCAGTTATGTCAAGACCAGAAGCAATTGTGTCGACACACAGGACTTGTATCGACACACACTCAACGAAAGTCGGACATACACTCAATGCCATCTGTCAAAATTAGTTATATCAAGACAAGGAGAAGTTGTGTCGATACATAGGACTTGTGTCGACACATACAAACAGAAGCTGTGTCGAGTAGCAGAAGAATGACTATAACAACACATGGAGTTTTATGTCGACATCATCAAGACTTGTGTCAACACTTAGTCTATTTGTGTCGAAACATGTGAAGCAGTTTGATGAGTGGTTCATGCTGAGTTTTAAAGTCTTTGGGGAATCAATTGTCATGACTAGTGAATCGACAACTGTCATAACCAACAGGTCTGACACGTTTGTCAGAACTGTCAGAAGGTTGTTACAAACCGGATCAGTCGGTAATCATTAGGAAACTCTATATAAGGGACTGATCCTTGACAACCATAAAAACAACATAACTAAGGAAGAAATCAAGCTATTACGGGAAAGAGAATCAGACAACAAGAAAAGGGGAGACCCTTAAGAAGGCAGATTCTGAACAGTCTGTAAGAGAAGATTTAGATCTTATTCTGAATTCAAGGAAGGAGTTGACAGGAGATCAACTTCTACATCCAGTAAAGTTTAACCATATTTTTTTCTATCAAAAAGCTTTGAAACAGCTAAGTCAAGTTGAATCTGAAGATTCAGTTTATTCAAGAACTGATCAAGAAGCTCACACCTATACAGAGTTCTATCTGGTGATATCTTCATATCTCTTAAACAATTAATTTTTTGTAGGATCTTTTGTGAGATCTGAGTTGTAAGCTTGAAATTATAAATGCTGAGGTAGGGTTGAGTGCCTGAGGTATAGGACTAGTAATAGTCTGAGTTGTAAGCCTAGTGATAAAGGTTGAGGTAGGGCTGAGGCCTGAGGTAGGATTCTTGGGAAGAATCTGAGGTAAGACTTATATAAGTTTGAGCTGTAGGAACCAATCTGGTTCTGAGTTGTAAGATTTGTGGATCTGAGCAAGTGGAAGGAAGTTGGGCTGAATCCAGTTCTCTACTGGATAGGCGAAGGGGGAAAGTGGATGTACCCATACCTTGGGGAACCACTATAAATCTAGTGTATGTTGTGCTGTGTTTTCTGTACTGTGATTTGCATTTTCTGTGCTAAGTAAGAACTAGTTAATTTCCTAAATTATTAAAGAAAGTTAGAACCTATTCACACCCCCCTCTAGGTGTCTAGGCTCTTGAAATAAGTCTTTCAAGTGGTATTAGAGGGAGGTTGCTCAAAGATTGACCTAACAGTCTGAGTGAATCTCCAAGGCAATTAACAGATTTCAAGAATGGGTTCAAATGAGAACCAAAAGGAATTTGGATCTATGAAACTCCCTATCTGCAGGAAAGAATGCTTTGGCATTTGGAAGGAAAGAGTCAGATTGTTTATGGAAGCTTCTGATCCAAGAATCTACATTACTGTACTAGAAGGACCCTTCATTCCAATGAAGGTATCAGCTCTGGATGTAAATATTAAAACCCCTAAGAACTATTATGAAATGACAAAGGATGAGATCATCCTGGAAACACTAGACAAAAGAGCACAGAACATTATTGTAAGTGTTATAGATGATGCCACATTTCAGAATCTGGTACATTGTAAAACCTCCAAGGAAATGTGGGACACCCTGATTGTCTACATGGAGGGAACATAAGAAGTTAGAGAGGACATGAAATCTATGTTGAATCAAGAATATGAGAGCTTTAGACAGGCCAAGTCTGACAGCATAGCTGAATGTTACAAAAAGTTCTTCAGGATAGTAAATGAGCTGATGACCTATGGAAGAGTCTTCAGCACATATGAACTGAATGACAAATTTCTCAGATCACTAACAAAGGACTGGGACACAAAGATTTGTGCCATCAGAGAGGTGGTCAAGCTTGTTGATACACCTCCCATACTGTTTGGAAAGCTGCTATCATATGAAATGCAGCTCACTGCCAGAAAGGAGGAAGAGAAGTGCAGTAGGTCTGAGTACAAGGATAAGTCAGTTTCCTTCAAGGCTGAAGGCACAAGAAAGGGCAGGAGAAAATCTCCTTCTCCACCCAGAAGGAGTGCTAAGGCAGAAGAAGGAATTCCTGATAATACCTCATCAGACAGCCACACCTCTGATGAGGACTTTGCTGCCTTTATAAGGTAGTTCCAAAGGTTCATGAAAAAGAAGAAGTGGAGAACCAGACCATCAACATCCTTTTCCAAGGATGAGTATTACAAGAAAAAGAAGACTCCCAAGGAGGACAGGTATGCCTCAAAACCTAGTAAACAAACTAATTCTAAGATTATTTGTATTTATTGCAACAGGCCAGGACATATCATAGCTGACTGTCAAGATAAGAGGACTGAATCTAAGGACAAGAAGAAGCATCAACTGAAGGGAAAGAAGGAGAATTCTTTTGTTGCTCAGAAATAAAAGAGTTGGACAGACTCTTCATCTTAAGGATCTGGAGAAGAAGATGATGCAGAAGCAAATGTTGGGCTGTTCTCTAAAGAAGAGGATTCTAGAGAACTAGAATTCCTACAAATGTTGGACTCCATAAATAGAGTGGAAGACTATTGTTGTAGAGGGTTGATGGCCCTATCAAAAAATGATTAGTCTTAGGTTCAGCCTGGTCCTAGTAAGGTATACATTTCTCCCTTAGAGTCTGATTATTTTACATGATCAGAATTAGTAGCATCAACTTTAAGAGAAGTGGATGGTTCTGATTCTGAGGGGGATGTACATCAACTCATTAATTAGTATGGTGGGATATTGCAAGCTCTAAAGAGGAGCAAGATTCTTGTCAAGGAGAAGGCCAAGGAGATTGAATCTCTTAAGCAGGCTACATCAGATTCAGCCAAGCTGATTGATTTGAAACTGAAAGAGATTGCCAAACTGAAGAACATAACTGTTATTCAGATGGGCACAATCACTTTCATGGAAAATCACATCAAGAATTTGTAGGCAAAACTTTAGAAAGAAAAAGAGTTAGTGGCTAAATTCTCTAAGACAAAATCAGTCTTGCCTTTAATAGACAATTTCATTTCTCAAAAAGCTAAGACTGGTCTAGTCTTTAAGGGAAGAACAAGGGCCACCAATTCACATGGAAAAAGTAAGGCCCCAGTTCAGCCACTAGCCTCTAAGCCCCCTATTTTCTTTAGGAATGTGATGCAACCTACAAACAGGTATGATCATGAAATTACTCATGGTCACTGTGAGTATTGAGATCACATTGGCAAGTGTGCAAATGCCAGTTGGCCACTCTATAGGCAAGCCCATCAGGTTCAAAAGGAATTCTTGGGGTTTGCTGCTCCAGCACCTACACTTAAAAGGACTGCTGGCAACAAGGTTGTGAAGTCTGTACCTAAGAGAAGGTATAATAGATTTGAGTGTTGTTGTTGTGGCACAGTAGGCCACTTTGTTATGGATTGCTGGTTTAACACAAGTGTTAAAACCAAGAATAGTTTACCTATTATAAAAGCTGTAGGTAAACATGATTATTTTCAAACAAATAAGAACCTAGGACCCAAAACTAATTTGGGTTCTAAGGATAAGTGATTCCTTATTTGATGCAGGTGAATCGAAGTGGCCATACCCCTATATGGTACTTGGATAGTGGATGTTCCAGACACATGACTGGAACAAGAAGGATGTTGAGGGACTATGTACCCATAGAGAATGGACCCAAAGAAATCTTTGGTGGATCATAAAAAGGAATCATCAAAGGATTTGGTAACATTTCTAGTGATTCAATTACCATCACAAAAGTGGCTTATGTGAAGGGTCTAAAACATAACCTGATTAGCATAAGTCAACTTAGTGATCTAGGTTATATCATCTCTTTCCTCAAAGGAGAGTGCCAAATAAGGAGGTCAAGTGATCAAGAGATCATTTTGACTGGCACTAGGAAAGGGAATGTATATTTTATTAACCTAGATTGTGAGTTTAACATCTCACCCATTTGTCTAGTTGCAGGAGAGAAAGCTTCACTATGTGTCAAATGGCACAAGAGGCTAGCTTATCTGAACTATAAGACTATAGGACAGCTATTCAATATGGGGTTAGTGAGGAATGGTTCTCAAGTCAAGTGCATTAAAGAGGGTGTGTGTTCAGCTTGCCAAAAGGGCAAACAAACTAAGTCCTCTTTCCATGCACTAGATACCAAAGATTCAATGAGATGTTTATATCTCTTGCATATGGATTTGTTTGGTCCTATGCTAGTTTATAGTCTTGGTAGGAAAGTATACACCTTTGTTATTGTGGATGGCTATTCTAGATTCACATGAGTTTTCTTCTTGAGGCAGAAATCTGAAACTCGTACTATTTTCCAGACCTTTGTTAGACAAATTCAGAATGAATTTAGCAATTCAGTGGTCAAAATCAGAAGTGACCAGTCTGAATGTATGACAAAGTTCTGTGAAGAACTGGGGGTACATCAGGAGTTCTCCTCACCTAGAACACCCCAGCAAAATGGTGTTGCTGAAAGAAAGAATAGGACTCTAATTGAGGCAAGTAGAACACTACTTAGTGACACTACTCTTCCTGAGTACTTCTGGGTAGATATAGTAAATACTGTATGTCATGTACTCAATAGAGCCTCCATCAATAAGAAACATAAGATGACTCCCTATCAGATTTTGAAAGGTAGAAAACCAAATATTTCCTACTTCAGAATCTTTGGTAGCAAGTGTTATGTCCTAATTAATGGTAAGCACTACCAAACTAATTTTGCTGCCAAATCGCTAGAAGGGATATTTGTTGGGTACATCAATAATAGTAGGGCATACAGGATCTACAACTTGACTACACAAGTTATAGAAGAATCTGTCCATGTTGTATTTGAAGAAGGCCAAGAGGTTGGTAGATTTCCTCCAGCAAGAATACACCTAAAGGATCATCCAGCTCATCAAATTATTGGTGATGCAAGTCAAGGTGTACTAACAAGAAGCAAGAACATGAACACAGTTTTATGTTCAAGTTTCTTGTCACAGATAGAACTCAGGAAGTTTGAAGAAGCCTTACTAGACACAAACTGGATTGATGCTATGTAAGAAGAGCTGAATCAATTCAGAAGGTGTAATGTCTGGGAACTGGTTCCTAAACCAAAGGATCAAAACATTATAGGAACCAAGTGGATCTACAGAAAAAAAAACTTGATGAGAATAGCACTATAATCAAGAACAAGGCCAGACTGGTAGAAAAAGGCTACAGGCAAGAGGAAGGGGTTGACTTTGATCAAACCTTTGCCCCAGTGGCAAGGCTGGAAGCTATAAGGTTGTTCTTGGCCTATGCTACCGATCAAGGGTTCAAGGTATATCAGATGGATGTAAAGTCAGCATTTCTGAATGGTGACTTAAAAGAGGAAGTCTATGTTGAACAACCCTCAGGTTTTGTAGATTCTCATTATCCTGATTATGTATATAAGCTTAGGAAAGCCCTATATGGTTTGAAACAAGCCCCTAGGGCTTGGTATGAAACCTTGTCTACTTTTCTTATTGAGAATAAATTCTCTAGAGGAAAGATAGACAAAACTCTATTCTTTAGGGAATCTAAAGGCAAGATAATCCTAGTCCAGATATATGTTGATGACATTATCTTTGGATCTATTGAAAACAACCTTTATAGAAAGTTTGCCAAACTAATGCAAGGGAAGTTTGAGATGAGCAGTATGGGTGAGCTGAAGTTCTTCTTGGGACTTCAAGTAAGATAGACTGATGATGGATTGTTCATATCCCAGTCTAAGTTCAGCAAGGAGTTGATTATGAAATATGGAATGCACTCACCCTCCACCATGAAAACTCCAATGAGAACAAGTATGCCTATAGGCAAAGATAAGACAGGCAAACCTGTTGATGAGTCTTTGTATAGAGGGATAATTGGCTCCCTACTCTACTTGACTGCTAGCAGACCTGACATTATGTATGCAACATGTGTCTGTGCTAGGTATCAAGCTTGCCCAAAGGAATCTCATTATACTGCAGTTAAGAGAATTTTGAGATATCTTAAGGGCACACCTAATATAGGTCTTTGGTACCCTAAGAATAGAGATTTTATACTAACAGGTTTCTCAGATGCAGACTTTACAAGATACAAATAAGACAGAAAGAGTACTACAGGAACCTGTAGTTCATAGGTGGAAGGCTGGTGTCATGGTGCAGTAAGAAGCAGAACAGTGTTGCTATATCAACAGATGAGTCTGAATATGTAGCTGCAGGCAGTTGCTGTGCACAATTATTGTGGATAAAGCACCAACTTAAAGATTATGACATCAAGGTAAGTAGAATTCCACTGTTTTGTGATTCTACAAGTGCTATTTCTATTGCTAAGAATCCTGTATCACACAGTAGAACCAAACATATAGAAATTAAGTTTCATTTCATCAGAGAACATGTAGAGAAGGAAGATATTAATCTAGAATTTGTAAACACAAATAGTCAAATTGCTGATATTTTTACAAAACCTCTGGATGAAATTAAATTCAATCATTTTAAAATTGAATTAGGTATGTTGAACCTAGAATAGGTCAACTAAAGCATTCCTAAGTAGAATATGTAAACACAATATTTCTCAGGAAATTTGTCTAAGTACCAAGTTTGTGTCGACACAAACAGACTTTATGTCGACACACTCAGCATGTTGTGTCGACAAAGAAAATGGGTGTGTCGACACAAAATAGTATCTATGTCGACAGAAGTATGGGTGTCGACACAACTATGTCGAGACTTTAAGTTAACTGATTTTTGTGTCGACACACAAAAATCAAAGTCGACACTCTGTATTGAGACATGACCAGTCCATGTCGACACTAACATAAGAATGTCAACACATAGACGTGTCGACTAAACCTAAGTATTGTCGAGACTTAGATATTTTTTGTCTACACATATAAGTATTGTTGAGACCTAGTATTATTACTAAGGAGCATCTTTTGAACTTCCCTTTACACCTAGACTATAAATTGGTGAAGCAAAAATCTGGTCGACTACGCTCTCAGAATTCTTGGCTCTACACCTTGAGTCGACAAAGACCCTCTCTTCTTTTCACTTCCATCTCTCTCTCACTTCCGACAATGGCGCCACATCAGGATGACAAAGTGAACGAAGGTTATGAGCTGGTTCGTGGTGGATTCATGACAGCGTTGCCAGAAATCCAGGGTGTAATTACCCTAATTTCAGAAAATGGTTTGGAATTCTTGGTCTCAGAACCGACTAAGATCTGGAAGAAGGAATTCATGGAATTTTATTCATCAGCTACTGTGAACATAGACGGGAAGAAGATCCAAGCCACAGTACAAGATTCCCGAGTGAAACTTACACTGAAGATGATTAGGAAATCACTCCAACTTCCTAAGGTTAAGGATGACGTTGACATCATTCCATCAATGACAAATGATGCATTAAGCTGGTGCGGGCTAAACCCTAATACCAAGGTTTGATCATCCATCACCAGGAAAGGGATGAATTCACAAGGGAAGTTCCTATCAGAAATAGTAGGCAAGGTGATGTTATGTAAAACAGGTGGACATGACAGAATTTCAGCCTCTATGTTCCATCTAATGATATGAATAATTTTTCAGGCTAAAAACAGACTGTGCATCAATAGTCTTTGACAAAATACAAGAAGGTATAAAGAAACCAAATCTGGGAAGGATTTTGAGTTTATGTTTATCTTCAGCAATACAAGATTTAATGAGCCAACTTCTAGGAACAAAAATCAACCATATTAGGAGAATGGACACCAGAATTCTGTCTAGGTGGGATATAGTATTAACCAAGGAGGTTTCTACTCCACAAAAATAGACTAAGAAAGAAAAGAAGAAGAAAGAAGTTGTTCAGCAAGCAGAATCCTCTAGTGATTCTTAAGAGGAAGTGGTCTTCAGTTCAGATGAAGACAAGCCACAAAAAGATGCTCAAGATCAAGTAGAGAGCAGTGTGCTCCCAGAGCAACAGGTAGTCACTACTCCATGGGGAGAAAATCCTGCACCAGCAGCACAAGATACTGTACTTTCTGAGCTACCTGCTCAAGGGGGAGGAATTGATGCAGCTACTCTAGAGAGTGAGTATGCAGCTGATACAGTAATGGATATTGTATTAGATATAAATAAAGAAGCACAAAATGTATAGATAATAGATACAGCTCCAGATGAGCAAGTAAGTATCTCCTTTATAGACCAGATCCTGGACAAAAATTTGGATGTCCAGGGAGAACCTATTATTTTTCAAACTAACCTTGTTCCTCCTATACAGATGGAGCAAGTGGTAACAATGGAAGAGCTATTTTCTTATTTATAAGCTACAAGGACTGAGGGGGAGTAATCAAAGGTAGAAAGGGAACTTCCAAGAACTGAGGGGGAGAAGCTACTGAATAATCCATCTAATAAAGAAACAGTTGACATAGAAAGCTCATCACAACCCTCTGATGATGAGGAAGCCTCTATGGAAACGAAGAGAAAGATGGTTGCAATAAGGAAAAAGAGCTCAGGCTACAAGAAATCCTTGCAAACAGTCACACCACAACCTGCTCCAAGCATGGACTTCAGTTTATTACTGGTCCAACTGCAAGTAAAATTGGATAAAAAAAGGAAGTCTTTACAAAATTATGTAGATGAGTCAAATAAAGAACTGCAGTTTCAGATGGCCCAGGACATAAAATCAATCAGATTTGAAGTCAATCTACATAATAAAGAGATGACAGATTGCTTCTATAAGGGAGGCAATGCTGTAGTATATTTGGATGAGCAACAATAGCGACTGAAAACTGAGGTTGAGGACATTGCCACCAAACAAGGATATATTTTAGAAAATCAATACAGGTCCAATGAAAACCTCAAAGACTCCCATGAAGAAATCATCAAAAAACTGGGAAGTATTTCAACTGATTTGAAAACTTAGATATCAAAGCAAATACAAGAAGATCTAGCTGTTGTCCAAACAGCTATTGGAGCCTTTCAAAAGACTATTTCTGATTACCTTGCTAAGTTCAAAACCTACTATCAAGAAGGTACAGAATATCTAGCTGATTAAATAAGGTTTCAAAAGACTAATCTGAGAGATCATATAACTAGAGAAGTCATAAAGGGGGAGAGATTATTAGTAAAAGCTATCTCTGATCATGCAAATGGATCTAAAATACCATCAAAGCTACACTTGGCTTTCCTCCTTTGTGTGATGTTTACAATGTTGCTGAGTCTGGAGTGCAACCTGCTAATATTGACAAAGATCAGCCTAAAGTTGCACGGGTTATTTACCATCCTGCTGACTTTGACATGGTTAAACAAGGAGTGCAGACAATGTACAGACCTCAATAGGAGGCACCAAATATGATTATTGAAAAAGTAAAGATGTCATAGGCTGCCAAGGAAGCTCAGAAGTAAGTACAACTATCCAAGAAAAGTTTCAGAGAACAGGCTGAGTTGAAGCCAGATTTTGAGCAATGGAGCCCTACTTCCAGAAATATTATTTTGACTGCCTAGAAGGATGTAAAGGATAAGACTTATGATAGGGGTAAATGGTATTCTGAGCAAGAATGGAATAAGTATCAAGCCTGGCAAGAAGCCATTCTTAAGTACAGAAGGAGTGCAAAAGCTGGGAAGTTAACTGCTAATGCTCTGGAGCCTAGCAGGTACTTCCCATAGCCTTTTCACTATTTTGAAAGGCAAAGGATAAAGGCTGAAGAACTAAAGAAGAAGGGTCTCAAAGGGAAGAAACCTGCTTATGATATAGAACCTACTATGCAGGCAAAGATTAAATCTGGAAAAGTCATTGTAATTAAGGAGCCTAGTCAATCATAGGATAGATAGGCTTATGTGTAGAACAATGTAACTTTTTTTGCTTTTGTTCTAAGGAAAAACATATAAACCCAGAATTTTCTGATTAATAAATAAAATCAACTTCACTATTAATTTTAGTTATTTACATTTTTTATATGTTATCTTGCACTGAAATGTAAGTACTTCTATGTGATTTATTATGAGTGATGTATATCTTTGACGAAGGGTTATGACTTCTCTAAATAGGGGGAGATTGTTGGGTACACTGAAAAATATGTACCAAATTTGGAGAAGCCTCATCTTACTCAATGATATACATCAATTTGTATTTGATTGATGTTTGCATTTCATTGTGCAGGTGTAAAGTTTGCAAGAAATTTCACTAAGTACAAGTGTCGACACTTGTGAAGAATTGTGTCGACACCCAGAAGTTGTGTCGACACGAGAAGCAAGGCCTGTGTCGACACCCAGGCATTGTGTCGACACCTGAAGAAGAAGATGTGTCGACACCCAGAATTGTGTCGACACCTATGGCAGGAAATGTATAGACACCTAAAGCAGAAGTTGTGTCGACACCCAGAAGTTATGTCGACACCAGAAGAAAGGCATGTGTCGACACTCAGGAATTTTGTCGACACCTGAAGAAAGTTTGTGTCAACACACAGGACTTGTGTCGACACACACTCAACACCATCTTACAGCAACAGCTATACTGTGTCTGAAGACTTATATCGACACACACGACTTGTGTCGACACACACTCAACGATAGCTGGACATACACTCAATGCCATTTGTTTGCATCAGCTATGTCAAGACCAGAAGCAGTTGTGTCGACACACAGGACTTGTGTCGACACACACTCAACGATAGCTGTACATACACTCAACGCCATCTGTCAGCATCAGTTATGTCAAGACCAGGAGCTGTTGTGTTGACACACAGGACTTGTGTCATCACATACAAACAGAAGTATTGTCAAGTAGCAGAAGAATGACTGTGACAACACATGGAGTGTTATGTCGACATCATCAAGACTTGTGTCGACACTTAGTCTATTTGTGTCGACACAAGTAAAGCAGTTTGCTGAGTGGTTCATGTTGAGTTGTAAAGTCTTTGGGGAATCAACTATCATGACTGGTGACTCGATAACTGTCATAACCAATAGGTCTGACACCTTTGTCAGAACTGTCAGAAGGTTTTACAAACCGGATCAGCCGGTAATCATGAGGAAACTCTATATAAGGGACTGATCCTTGACAACCATAAAAACAGTAGAACTAAGGAATAAATCAAGCTATTACGGGAAAGAGAATCTGACAACAAGAAAAAGGGAGACCCTTAAGAAGGTAGATTCTAAACAGTCTGCAAGAGAAGATTCAGATCTTATTCTGAATTCAAGGAAGGAGCTGACAGGAAATCAACTTCTACATCCAGTAAAGTTCAACCTTATTTTGTTCTATCAAGAAGCTTTGAAACAGCTAAGTCAGGTTGAATCTTAAGATTCAGTTTATTCAAGAACTGATCAAGAAGCTCACACCTATAGAGAGTTCGATCTGGTGATATCTTCATATCTCTTAAAAGATTAATTTCTTGTATGAACTTTTGTAAGATCTGAGTTGTAAGCCTGAAATTATAAAGGCTGAGGTAGGGCTGAGTGCCTGAGGTGTAGGACTGGTAATAGTCTGAGTTGTAAGCCTAGTGATAAAGGCTGAGGTAGGGCTGAGGCCTGAGGTAGGATTCTTGGGAAGAATCTAAGGTAAGACTTGTATAAGTCTGAGCTGTAGGGACCAATCTGGTTCTGAGTTGTAAGATCTGTGGATCTGAGCAAGTGGAAGGAAGTTGGGCTGAATCCAGTTCTCTACTGTATAGGAGAAGGGGGAAAGTGGATGTAGCCATACCTTAGGGAACCACTATAAATCTGTTGTATGTTGTGCTGTGTTTTCTATACTGTGATTTGCATTTTCTGTGCTAAGTAAGAACTAGTTAATTGCCTAAATTATTAAAGAAAGTTAGAACCCATTCAACCCCCCCCATAGGTGTCTAGGCTCTTGAAATAAGTCTTTCACTTAGCAGTACATCTTCAACCATAAATTGGGAATTTGACCCATCCGAAACCGCCTCCATGATTTGCTTCATGCTGCTATCCAAATCCATAGTCTGCCGAATCCGATCAGCCAGGTCATACTGAACTTCCATCCAGTTCAATAACGCTTCGGTGCTAGTCTGCTTGTCAACACAAGAGATATCTAACGCCTCCAACTCTCAAATCAACCGCTCGTCATGAACCGACAACCAGTTGGCGTGCGCGGGAGCCCTGCGACTCAACGCATCCGCAATTGCATTGCCTTTCCCGGGCACATAATAAATTTTGAATGTATAGTCCCCAAGGAACTCCATCCATCTTCGCTGCCTCATATTCAGATCCTTCCAGTCTAACAGGTATTTCAGGCTCTTGTGGTCGGTATAAATATCGACCTTTATGCCGTGCAAATAATGCCTCCACATCTTGAGTTTAAAAATCATGGCCGCTAACTCCAAGTCGTGGACTGGATAATTTCTCTCATGCACTTTTAGCTGATGTGAACCATAAGCTATAACACTACCATGCTGCAGCAGCACGCAACCCAAACCACTACCCGAAGCATCGCTGTAGATTTCAAAGCCTTCGGTCCCACTCAGCGAACTCAGCACTGGCACCATAGTCAACTGACCCTTCAACTCTTCAAAAGCTTGCACGCACTCCTGCATCCAAACAAACTTCTGATCTTTCCTTGTCAAAGTCGTGAGAGGTAATGCTATCTGCGAGATGTTCTCTATGAAGCGCCTATAATAGCAGGCAAGCCAAAGAAAACTCTGGACTTCTGCTACTGTAGACAACACAGACCACTAGCGTATCACAACAATCTTCGCTGGATCCACCTCAATCCCTTCTCCACTGACTATGTGACCAAGGAACGCTACTGAGGGCAACCAAAACTCGCATTTAGAGAAATTTGCGTATAGTTCGTTCCTCCTGAGCGTCTCCAAAACCAAATGCATCTGCTTAAAGTGATCCTCTTCGCACTGCGAGTACACCAATATGTCGTCGATAAAGACGATCACAAATTGGTCTAAGTACTCCCTGAACATTTTGTTCATCATATCCATGAACACTGATGGCGCATTAGTCAACCCGAACGGCATGACCGTAAACTCAAAACGCCCATATCTCGTGCTAAACGCTATCTTTGAGATATCACTTTCCCTTATTCTCAGCTGATAGAAACCGGACTTAAGATCCAATTTTGAGTACACCGATGACCCGACTAACTGATCAAACAGATCATCAATCCTTGGGATCGGGTACTTGTTCTTTTCCGTTAACTTGTTTAGTTCTCTATAATCGATACACAGTCACAAACTTCAGTCCTTATTCTTAACAAAGAGGACCGGTGTGCTCCAAGGCGACGAACTTGGACACACATAACCCTGCTCCAACAACTCTTCAAGTTGAACCTTTAGTTCTGCCATCTCCTTAGGCGCCAACCTATAAGGGGAGCGTGACACAGGTTTGGCACCTGGCACTAGCTCAATCATGGAGTCAATCTCCCGCTGAGGTGGGGCTCCGGGAAGATTGTCCGGGAACACATCAAGGTACTCGCGCACTGTTGCGCGCTAGGGTTCGAAGAAAATAAACGCAACCGAACTAGCAACCCGATGAGGCAAGTATACCTATCGAATTGTAGCAAGGGGACACAAGTGTCGTATTGAAATCCGGGAACTGTTGGCTAAGCTTACTCACACGAACGCTATTATCTTATCGACGGAAAAACTAGGGTTTTAGAAAATCTAAGCGCAATGGAGAAATTAAAGCTATTCTAGGAAAAGAAACACTGCAATTAAGAGGGCTATTAAGTAAACAACTAAGCTAGAAAGGAAACTACTGCAGTTAATTAAAGAGCCCAAGACAGGTGATTACTACGAAAGGTAGAAAATATGAAATGGAAATGCACCCGATCAAGATTCAACTCGGCTAAAGACGATTAAGAAAATGCGATAAAAATCTAAACTTAATAGGATAAGGGTCCTTGACCGTGGAGGTTCCTAAAGCTTGAACACGCTTCTCTCGAAGTCGTGCCCAACTGAGTTTAGGAAGGTCCGACCGACTCTCGTCTAAATCGGAGGCCTAAAACTCGCTTTACGCGGTGAACCCCACTATTGGATTTTACTCCAATCCGGGAGATTTGGACGTCTGCCTCTCTCGAGGGGTGCGTACAACTCCCTTTACTCTTGAATGCTCACTTCATTCTTTCGGCCTCTCGGCTAGCCCAGAATGAAAGCAAAGGCGGAGAGTATATATCGAAAATATACCTCCGACCCGTGATAAATCAAGAGTAATTCAAGGCCCTAACCTAAAAAGAAAAGATTAATTAAAACATCATAACATAATCGCTCTAACCTCGGATCATCAAGATCGAGTACAAGGAGGATTAGTTAATCATAATGGAGTGGAGGGGGGGAAGATGAGTAGAAAAACATAATAAGAACACAAGCTAAGGGAAGAACAATTTTATTAATGAAAAAGGGCAAGTTACACTAATGAAAATAAAATTACAAGTGCATGAAAATTAAACCCTATTCTAGCCCTACATTAAGCACTAAGCAAGAAGAAAATTACATTAAAAGCTAGCACAAACTATGATTAAACTAGGGTTAACCAAAAAGTACAAAGAGAGGGGGAGAGAGAGAGAGAAAAAGCATGAAAAAGGATCAAGAAACAAAGGGGCAGCACCTCCCCCACTCAACCAAAGCTTCCTGAAATGGGGGGGAGGGGGCTCAATTTATAGATTTTTCTCGGGTCGGTCACGCCCTCTGACATGCCCTAGGGGGGGCGTGTCAGGGGGCGTGACAGGTACGGATTTGACCTCGGGCTCTGGATTCTGGCGGGAGGGATGATTGCTTCGGTACGTCGGTGGTCACGCCCTAGGTCACGCCCGTGACAGGGGGGCGTGACAGGCATGTCATGTCCAAATCATTGGTCGGAAATCCGTCAGTCACCAAAAAAGGAAGGTGTCACGCCCATGTCACGGGCGTGACATGGGGCGTGACAGTACTATTTGCGTGCTGAGGCGGAAGGGCATTTAATGTGGCGGCAGCTTTGCGGCAGAGGGCGACACGCCCCTGGTCACGCCCGGTGACACGCCCAGGGAGGGCGTGACAGGGGGGCGTGACAGCAGTTTTGACCGTTTTCTGTCCCTTCCAGCAGGTGTCCTCGGGATCGGGTGACACGCCCTAGGTCACGCCCAGGGAGGGCGTGACAGGGGGGCGTGACAGGCCATTTTGGCAATTTTTCTGAAAACCTGCAAAAAGACAGGAAAAAGTTAGTGGCAATAAAATTTACATAAAAAGGATAAAAATAAACTAATAATAGACATAATTTGTACAATATAAAATATAAAATACGATAATAGTTTAGGCTACAAAACGTATTATCAAATTCCCCCAAGCTTAAGCTTTGCTTGTCCCCAAGCAAAAATATAAAAACTAGATATTTATAACAGGACTAATCAAAAAGTTCTAATTATGCCTACACAAGTACTATGCGAAATTCTAAGTAGGGAAAAGGTGAAATGTAAGTCTAAAACAATTATTTAGGTATGGTAAAACTTTTAAAAACTTTACTTAATAAAAACAAATCATCCAAAATTTTAGCGAGATTTTTTTAAATGGACTTAAGTAAAGCAACGAAAATGAAAAACACGCATTGAGTTGTTACTAGATCCAAGCAACGCATTATAATTATATCAATTTAATTATCAAAAATCTAGGTTTAAATCCAAAACTAAAACTGATTTACTATTTTTCTTTTCTTAGTTGTTAAATAAAAAACAAAAAGCGTGAATCAAAAGGACTTAAATAGGACAGAAACGTTTGGTTTAGGAAAATGATTAGGAGTGGAATTCAAAGATAAACGTGAAGGTTTAAAATCACACTAAACCAAAGCAAAGAGTTTCAAAAACTTTCATAAAAATATGTACACATTTTTTTTCTTTTTCTTTTTCTTTTTCATTTTTTTTTCTTTTTTCAAAACAAAGGCCATAAATATTTTTATTTTCCTTTTTGAGTTGGCCAAACAAAAATAAACATCACTTTTGAACATACTTCCTTTTTTTTTCGAAAACCTTTCTCCACAAAAATCACAAAATACCCTATCAAAAATCGTCAAAATAATTTATGAAACTCAAAAAGGCTAGTGCGATTCGATAGGTTGGAAATTTTGGCTTTGGTGAAACTGAAATGAAGAGAGGAGCTATCAATTGAAATCGGAAAAAGGCTCAAAAACGGCTAACTAGCGGTAAAAGTTTTTAGGTTGGCAGGAAAGCTCAAACGAAAACAAAAATGGCCTAAATCATTTTCACGCTTTTGAATTTATTTAAAACAAAGGTTTGAAAAATTTTCAAAAAGCGAGTCCTAGATAATAAAAGAAGATTGATGAAATTAACTTGAAAATAGAAATAATAGGTGGCTTGGATCGTTCACATCTACTACGTTATTCAAAAGTTGACTTTACAAAAATTATTCAAAAACGAAAAAGAAAATAGTGGATGATGAATTTTTGAGAAAGTAAAGGAAATAAAAAAAACAAAAAACCATAATAGAAATGCGAGTTTTAGAAAAATATTTCACCTTAACATGCTACCGCGAATTAGAAACACAGCATGACCAACATTTTACTTGTGAAACATAATTAAAAAGGACGATTAGAAATATTATAATTAACTAAGTTATTTATAGGAGATTTTGAGTAAAACAAAACTAAAAACTAGGGGTACTATTGAAATACCAAAATGTCTAAACTATTCAAAAATACATATATATATATTTTTTTATTTTGAGAAATATTCTCTTTTTTTGGATTTTGGAAAATTTTTTCTCTTTTTTGGAATTTTAAGATATTCATTTTTTTTTTATTTTTTTATTTATGGAACTATTTACAAAAAAGGAAATTATTTACACTAAGCAAAAATGAAGGAGGAAATCCTCCCCAAGCTTAAAACAGACATTGTCCTCAATGGCTAAAGAAGGGGATTGGAGAAGGAGAGAAAAATAAAGTGCAGAAATGAAAAGACAGAATTGAAATACAGGTACTTCCCCGGATTTATTTGCTGCGAAAACTGAGTGATGCCGCTCCCCGAATGTCTTCTTTGGACTTCGTGATGGATTCAGCAATGTTGGAGCAGGCGATCGCAAAATCTTCAGCTTGTCGGAGCCGTCCGAGGCAAAAATTGTAAAATAAAGAAAATAGAAAAAGATAACTTGGGTTGCCTCCCAAGAGCGCCCTTTGGTTAAAGCGTCGTTGAGCTCGACGCATTAAAAATAATATTGTCCAAAAAATATTGTTGTCCCGAAATAAAATTGTTTTTAGCAAAAAAAATAAAAAGTTCAAAGTTAGAGTTCGTGAAGCAAAAACTTAATAGTGTTTGGACTGACATCATCATCACCAAAGAAATACAGTTTAAGACGCTGACCATTCACTTTGAAATTACCCTTATCAGGGTGAGAAATTAAAACAGTTCCATAAGGAAATACTTCTAAAACAGAAAATGGGCCAGACCAGCGAGATTTTAATTTGCCCGGAAATAAACGTAAACGACTGTTATATAAAAGGACTTGGTCGCCCGGCTTAAAGTTTTTAGGGTGCCTTAAGTGTTTATCGTGTAAACGCTTCGTCCGCTCTTTATAAAGTTTATTATTTTCATAAGCATAAGAGCGCCACTCATCGAGTTCATTTAGTTGGAATTTTCGAAGGTCACCGACTGAGTGGGGATCGAAGTTTAAAAATTTTAAGGCCCAAAAGGCGCGGTGTTCTAACTCTACGGGCAGATGGCACGATTTTCCATAGACCAGCCGATACGGCGTACATCCGAGGGCGGTTTTGTACGCTGTTCGGTAGGCCCATAGAGCATCGTCAAGTTTGGCTGACCAGTCTTTTCTAGAAGTTGAAACAGTCTTTTCTAATATTCTTTTTATTTCTCTATTAACTACTTCGACTTGACCGTTAGTTTGGGGGTGGTAGGCAGTGGACAGTTTATGCGTAACGCCGTATTTAGTAAGGATTTTGAAAAATTGCGCGTTACAGAAATGGGAACCCCTATCGCTAACGATTGCGCGTGGCGTACCGAATCTAGAAAATAATTTTTTTAAAAACGTGACTACAACTCGGGAGTCGTTCGTAGGAAGAGCTTGGGCCTCAGCCCATCGTGAAACATAATCAACAGCAACTAAAATATATTTGTTTCCGAAGCTAGAAGGAAGGGGGCCAACAAAATCAATTCCCCAGAGGTCGAAAATTTCGCACTCTAAGAAATAATTTTGCGGCATTTCATTTTTATTAGAAATATTGCCCGACCGTTGGCAACTATCACACCTGCTCACAAAGGCTTGCGCGTCTTTAAACAGGCTAGGCCAGTAAAAACCCGCGCAAAGCACCTTATGAGCGGTGCGAGCAGCTTGATAGTGCCACCTGTCGGACCTTCATGCAAATGTTTTAGAATATCAATTCCTTCATCAAAAGAAACACATCTCCTTATCACTTGATCCGCACAAATTTTGAAAAGATGCGGGTCTTCCCAAAAGTAGTTCTTTAGCTCAGAAAAGAATTTCTTCTTCTGCTGAGAGGAGAACTCTTTTGGGAGCACCCGGGCCACTAGATAGTTGGCGATGTGCGCGAACCAAGGAGAAGTAGATGTATTAACTAAAAGCAGCTTCTCATCAGGAAAATAGTCATTAAAAGATTTTTCATTTAATATTTCTATAAAGGGGTTATCTAATCTGGATAGATGGTCGGCGGCCAAGTTCTCGGCTCCTCGCTTATCACGGATCTCTAAGTCAAACTCCTGGAGGAGTAAGACCCAGCGAATCAAGCGAGGCTTGGCATCCGTTTTGGCAAGAAGGTACTTGAGGGCCGAGTGGTCCGTAAAAACAATGATTTTTGAAAGTGTAATGTAAGGGCGAAATTTATCAAACGCAAATACTACAGCTAAGAGCTCCTTCTCGGTTGTGGTGTAATTTTCTTGTGCAGATGTGAGGGTTTTACTAGCGTAATAGATGGGGTGGAAGTTCTTAGATATGCGTTGACCCAATACGGCTCCCACCGCAAAACTACTCGCATCGCACATAATCTCAAAAGGAAGGTCCCACACCGGAGCTATCATAATCGGCGCGTTAATTAACTTTTCTTTAATTAATTCAAAGGCAGAAATATAAGAGTCATCAAAAATAAATGGAGCGTCTTTTTCTAAGAGATGGGTGAGGGGCTTAGTGATCTTGGAGAAGTCCTTTATAAAACGACGATAAAAACCAGCGTGGCCTAGGAAACTTCTTATAGCTTTTATGTTTGTAGGTGGCGGCAACTTCTCAATAACTTCTATATTGGCAACGTCTACCTCAATACCTTTAGCAGAAATTTTATGACCCAAAACTAACCCTTCCCTCACCATAAAATGGCATTTTTCCCAATTTAGGGCAAGGTTAGTTTCTTCGCATCGTTCTAAGACTTTTTCAAGGTTTTCTAAACATCTATCGAAGGTATCGCCGAACACGGAGAAATCGTCCATGAATACCTCCATAATGCTTTCTACGTACTTGTCAAATATTGCGAGCATACATCGTTGGAATGTAGCCGGCGCATTGCATAATCCAAACGGCATTCTTCGGTACGCGAAGGTGCCGAAGGGACAAGTAAACGTAGTTTTCTCTTGGTCCTCGGGAGAGATGGGTATTTGAAAGTACCCCGAGAGGCCATCGAGAAAACAATAAAAGCTATGGCCGGAGAGACGTTCTAAAATCTGGTCGATAAACGGTAGAGGAAAGTGGTCCTTACGGGTGGCATCATTTAACTTACGGTAATCTATGCACATACGCCAACCCGTCACCGTCCGTGTCGGGATTAATTCATTATTCTCATTACTAACTACGGTTATCCCTCCCTTTTTTGGAACTACCTGAACGGGGCTAACCCACTTACTGTCCGATATCGGGTAGATAATTCCTGCGTCTAATAGTTTCATAACCTCGCCCTTAACTACTTCTTTCATATTCGGGTTTATACGGCGCTGAGGTTGGATAGAGTTACGCGAATTATCTTCCATTAGAATTTTATGTGTACAGAAAGATGGGCTTATGCCCTTGATATCAGAAATTTGCCAAGCAATAGCCCGGCGATGCTTACGTAGAACTAGAAGAAGTTTATCGTTCTGCGTATCCGTGAGGTAGGCCGAAACGATAACTGGTAACTTGGAGTCTTTTTCTAAGAAAGCATACTTAAGGTGTTCGGGAAGTTCTTTAAGTTCTAGGGTAGGGGGTTCTTCATAAGAGGATTTTGAGATTCTTTCTTTTTCAAAAATAATATCTTCATAAACTTTTTATAAGGAACGTAATAAGGGGTGGGGCTAGCAGCCAAGACGGCTTCTTGTACAGATTCAGTGGTAAGGAAAGAGGAAGAACAAAAATCAGAAAACTCTTTTTCAAACTCAGAAAGACAATAAGAAGATTCATCACTTCCTTGCAGTGATTCTGTTGTAAGAGAAGAGGAGCAAAAAGTAGAAAATTCTTTTTCAAAGTTGGAGAGGCAGTAGGAAGAATCATCACTCACGGCGTCTATGAAAAAACATGAGTCATCGTTCGCCAAGGTGTTCTTCATCGAAGGGGTGATCGGAAATGTGACTTCGTCGTCGCCTACTCGAAGAAAGAGCTTACCATTGCTTACGTCAATGATGGCTCGGGAGGTGGCAAGGAAGGGTCGGCCAAGGATCAGGGGAACCTCGACGTCTTCTTCGATGTCCAAAATGACAAAGTCCACCGGGAAGATGAACTTGTCGACTTTCACTAGAACGTCCTCCACTATTCCTAACGGATATTTGACGGATCTATCGGCTAGCTGGATACTCATACGCGTGGGGTTAAGGCTACCAATCCCTAACTTTTTGAACAACGAAAAGGGCATCAGGTTTATACTTGCGCCTAAGTCGGCTAACGCGTGTTTAACAAAGAGATCACCGAAGACACACGGGATAGAGAAACTACCCGGGTCACTGATTTTCTTCGGCAAACCGTTTGTTAAAACGGCGGAGCACTCGGCGTTAAGCGTGACATGCGAAAGATTCTCTAACTTCTTCTTGTTTGTGAGGAGGTCTTTAAGATATTTGGCGTATTTCGGCATTTGCGAAATTGCCTCGTAGAAGGGAAGATTAATGTGGATTTGTTTGAAGATTTCTAAGAAGCGGGAGTACTGATCATCTTGACGTTGTTTATTAAGTTCAGAGGGGTATGGAGGAGTTGAATTATTTTTGAAGATGGGTGGTGGAGTGAGATTATTTTCTAAAGTGAGGGTGATTACTTCTTCAGCAAAGGGTGGAAGCGGAGCAGAGCTTTGATTTTTAAAAGCGGGAGCGGAGCTTTGATTTTTAAAAGCAGGAGCGGAGCTTGCCTCGGGCTCTTCACTTACCATACCGGAGACTTGCTTCCCACTCCGAAGAGTTATAGCTTTCGCTTGCTCTCTCGGGTTGGGTTCGGTATTGGAAGGAAGAGACCCTGCGGGTCGCTCAGAAATTATTTTCGCGAGCTGTCCTACCTGATTTTCTAAACTTTTTACGCTTCCGGTTAAAGTTCTTATGGTAGCGTCATTTGTGGTGATATATTTAGAAAGTAATTCCTCCAAGCTCGGAGGTTTTGGGTAATTTTGAAGAAGTGGTGGTTGTGCAGAAAAATCATTTTGCGGAGGTGGGCGCATCGCATTCGATGGATTACTCCATGAAAAGTTCGGGTGATTTCTTAAAGCGGGGTTATAACTATTCGGAAAATTAAAACCAGGCGGATGAAAATTCGCAGCAGAAAAATTATTAAAAGCAGTTCTAGGCAAATTATTAACATAATCTAAATGTTCTGGAGTAGGGGTTGCAGATTCCCATACCTGAGGGGCGGAGGCAGCAGTCATCTCCGTGATTTTTTTGCTTAGGATTTCTACTTGCAGAGCGAGCTGGGAGACGTTGTCCACTTCATAGATACCTGCAGGCTTGTTCGGGCGGGACCTAGGCACATTCCACTGATAAGTGTTCATGGCCATATCCTCAAAAAGCTCAAGAGCGGCTTCCGGGGTCTTATGATTTAAAGTACCGCCAAAAGCTGCGTCTATCATTTGCTTCGTGCTTTGATTTAGCCCGTTATAAAATGTCTGCACTTGTAACCATACAGGCAGCGCGTGATGTGGGCATCGTCTTAATAATTCTTTAAATCTCTCCCAGGTTTCGTAAAGGGTTTCAGAGTCTATTTGTCCGAAGGCAGAGATGTCGTTCCTAAGTTTTGCAGTTTTAGCGGGCGGAAAATACTTCGCCAAAATTTTTTCAGTTAATTCATTCCAAGTGGTTATGCTATTTTTCGGAAGTGTGTTAAGCCACTGCTTAGCTTTAGTTCTTAGAGAGAAGGGGAAGAGTCTTAGCCTGATCGCATCATTTGTGACACCATTTATCTTGAAGGTGTCACAAATTTCAAGAAAGCTAGCTATATGTGCGTTCGGATCTTCATCTTAAAGTCCGTCAAATTGCACATATTGCTGCACCATTTGAATTATGCTAGGCTTTAGTTCAAAGTTATTATTTGCTACAGTAGGGCGGACTATACTCGATTCTGTTCCCTCGAGGTTCGGTCGTGCATAATAGGACATAGTCCTTTGCACGGCCTCATCTACGTTGGGTTCTTCCATTCTTAAAGTATTAAATGACTCGGAGTCCTCAACCGGCACTTGGATAGTAGGACCTTGAAATCGCGATCTTCTCCGAAGAGTACGCTCAATTTCGTGGTCCAAGTCCAAAATAACCGACGGACTCCCGCGGGTCATGCACTAAAAGAACAGAAAAGAAGAAGAGAAAGAGAAAAAGGATAAACTAGAAAGAAAAACTAGATTTAGAAAATTAAATTAAATTTTTTTTTTCTTTTTGAAATAGATTTTTTTTTTTTATTATAAATTAACTCCCGAACTTCCCAAGGACTACCCCGTGAAGGGTTCGCAAGGTACTAGACAAGACAGTGGCGCTTAAAGCCCTTTGCCCTTTTCGAGAGAATTAGGTGGCGTAGAAAATTGTGAGGTTGGTTTCTATTAAGAGCGGTGATAATTTTTTTTGATTTTTTAAAAACTTTAAAGAAAGGGGATGAGAAAGAGAGGAGATAAAATTAATAGGTTCGTGTTTTCAAAATATCAACGGAAGTTGGTTCCCCGGCAACGGCGCCAAAAACTTGTTGCGCGCTAGGGTTCGAAGAAAATAAACGCAACCGAACTAGCAACCCGATGAGGCAAGTATACCTATCGAATTGTAGCAAGGGGACACAAGTGTCGTATTGAAATCCGGGAACTGTTGGCTAAGCTTACTCACACGAACGCTATTATCTTATCGACGGAAAAACTAGGGTTTTAGAAAATCTAAGCGCAATGGAGAAATTAAAGCTATTCTAGAAAAGAAACACTGCAATTAAGAGGGCTATTAAGTAAACAACTAAGCTAGAAAGGAAACTACTGCAGTTAATTAAAGAGCCCAAGACAGGTGATTACTACGAAAGGTAGAAAATATGAAATGGAAATGCACCCGATCAAGATTCACCTCGGCTAAAGACGATTAAGAAAATGCGATAAAAATCTAAACTTAATAGGATAAGGGTCCTTGACCGTGGAGGTTCCTAAAGCTTGAACACGCTTCTCTCGAAGTCGTGCCCAACTGAGTTTAGGAAGGTCCGACCGACTCTCGTCTAAATCGGAGGCCTAAAACTCGCTTTACGCGGTGAACCCCACTATTGGATTTTACTCCAATCCGGGAGATTTGGACGTCTGCCTCTCTCGAGGGGTGCGTACAACTCCCTTTACTCTTGAATGCTCACTTCATTCTTTTGGCCTCTCGGCTAGCCCAGAATGAAAGCAAAGGCGGAGAGTATATATCGAAAATATACCTCCGACCCGTGATAAATCAAGAGTAATTCAAGGCCCTGACCTAAAAAGAAAAGATTAATTAAAACATCATAACATAATCGCTCTAACCTCGGATCATCAAGATCGAGTACAAGGAGGATTAGTTAATCATAATGGAGTGGATGGGGGGAAGATGAGTAGAAAAACATAAGAAGAACACAAGCTAAGGGAAGAACAATTTTATTAATGAAAAAGGGCAAGTTACACTAATGAAAATAAAATTGCAAGTGCATGAAAATTAAACCCTATTCTAGCCCTACATTAAGCACTAAGCAAGAAGAAAATTACATTAAAAGCTAGCACAAACTATGATTAAACTAGGGTTAACCAAAAAGTACAAAGAGAGGGGGAGAGAGAGAGAGAAAAAGCATGAAAAAGGATCAAGAAACAAAGGGGCAGCACCTCCCCCACTCAACCAAAGCTTCCTGAAATGGGGGGGAGGGGGGCTCAATTTATAGATTTTTTCTCGGGTCGGTCACGCCCTCTGACACGCCCTAGGGGGGGGGGGCGTGTCAGGGGGCGTGACAGGTACGGATTTGACCTCGGGCTCTGGATTCTGGCGGGAGGGATGATTGCTTCGGTACGTCGGTGGTCACGCCCTAGGTCACGCCCGTGACAGGGGGGCGTGACAGGCATGTCATGTCCAAATCATTGGTCGGAAATCCGTCAGTCACCGAAAAAGGAAGGTGTCACGCCCTAGGTCACGCCCAGGGAGGGCGTGACAGGGGGGCGTGACAGGCCATTTTGGCAATTTTTCTGAAAACCTGCAAAAAGACAGGAAAAAGTTAGTGGCAATAAAATTTACATAAAAAGGATAAAAATAAACTAATAATAGACATAATTTGTACAATATAAAATATAAAATACGATAATAGTTTAGGCTACAAAACGTATTATCACGCACCACAGGGATGTTACCCAAAGTGGACTTAGGCTTTACAGCTCCACTAGCATGAAGAATAACTCTACGCTAGCACGAACTTCCTTGACCGCCTGAATAGCAGACATTAAAGTCTTGCTCGACCCCTTCAAACCCGTAAACGTTGTCTCCCAGTCAGCTCCCAACTTGACTTCCTTCTGATTGCAATCTATGTATGCCTTCTGCTCCGAAAGCCAGTCCATACCAAAAATGACGTCGAACCTTACTAGCGGCAGTAACGACGCTAGCAAGTCGAACTCCTGACTCCCAATACGATTCTTTACGACACAAACTCTGTCCGCGCGCATAGAACACCCATTCAACAACAAAACATCCAATTTGTCCTTTGCCATCGAAGAAGGGACTCCGATGCGCGATATGAAACCTTCAGACAAAAAGGAGTGCGAAGCTACCGTATCGAAGAGTGCTCTCGTCGGATTATCACAAATCAGAACAAAGCCTATACAAACAGTAATAAGCTAACATGCGCAAGATAACAGTATTTAAAGCCAAATTTCTATAAATTTAAACCGTACCTGTCATCACATCCGCTTGTTTGATGGCCTCCTGCTGGCCAAGATTGTAGAATCTTGGTTGAGTCGGAGCATAATAGGATGCGGTTGACTCCACCGCCTTGCCCTTTTCCTCGTAAGTTGCTCTCGGCTTCCTCTCGGACTTTGGACGTCTGCTCTAATAGTCACGGGAAAAATGCCTCGGCTTCCCACAAGTAAAGAAAGCGCTCGAGGTTCAGCTAGTAGTTTCCCCCGAAGCACCAGAAGAAAGGGTTGGACCCGATGTCCTCGCATTCTTATTCCACCTTCGGAAATCGGACTTTGAAGGCAATACCTTGAACTCTGACTTCCTAACGCTTGAGTCTTTCTTTTCCTTCACATTCTTCATATCTTTCTCCAAAGACCGGGCCGTATTGACAAGGGTCAAGAAGCCCTGCGTCATTGGCCCCGAGAGTAGTAGTCTTAAGTCATCCCTCAGACCTTCATAGAATCGGTTTGTCTTTCGCTCCTCATCAGCGAATGTAGCAATTTCATACCGACCCAAATGTGTAAATTCGGGGAGGTACTCATCCATGCTACTCTCTCCCTGCACCAACTTATAAAACTCGTTCTCCATTGCAATCCTCTGAGCCGAGGGGAGGTATCAAGCCAAGAACAGTCTCGAGAATTCTTCTATCGAGACGTTAGTAAGTTGTCTACCCCTCAAATGGTGTAACTCCAAACCTTCCCACAACAGTCTTATATCGCCATCCAACAATAAAGTGGCAATAGTGGTCTTCTGCCACTCTTCTGTCTCTGTAGCTATCAAGACTCTCTTAACTCTGGAGAGCCAATCCCCCGCTTGGGTTGGGGTTCCCGTCCCCGAGAACACTGGAGGATTAAAGCCCATAATGTGTTTGAGTTGTTTCTCCGTTGCTCTCCTAGGCACCATTGGCTCCACAACAACCTGCTCCACTTTCCTTAGTTCCGCCGCTTGGAGCGGTACTTTCTCTACAGCAAGGGCAGGCTGCTGCACTTGCCTCGTAGGCTGTGTATTAATCATCACAAACACTGCTTCAGCTACCAATCGTATGGTTTCAGCCGAAGGAGGTGTTACCGGCGCATCATTCGGTGCGCTACTTGCCTCAAAAACTGGACATTCTGACGGCCCTGCACCACTCCTAGTCACTTATAGTCGTACAAAACACCGTTAAGCGACTGAACAATATTGCAAAAAGCAATTATAGTAACACACAGGTTCCTCAAACATGTGTATTTTCATTCATAAATGGACATTCATGGGTTCTTTTCATGTTATAACGGTGACGCACACACATGTGCTCACCACCCCTTAAATTGAATTCGTCCACGAATTCATTTAAGCCTGACCGAAACCGGTAGTCTGATACAAAATTGTAACACCCCTATCCATTATACAACATATTGCAGTAGGTCCGGTTGGGGCCCGACGCCATATACCACGGACAGACCGAAGGGTTACTCATTATGACCATTCTTTTAATCGTAACGTCCTACACAAAGCACCTAGCAAAAGCAATTTATTAAGTTGCAAAAATAAGAACCCAGCCACAAGCATGAATATCAACTAACAAACCCAAATAGGAATGAACTACAAAGTATACAAAGTACCGGCCTTATGGACTTACAAGAGTTCACTAAATTTAAAACTTTGTTTTCCATACATCGGCGTGCAGGCAGGACACACATGAATTAAACAAGTAAGCATAACAAGGCCTTCAAGAGTCGACTCAACAACAAGGGCTTTGGCCCGCTATTTGCCGCTCGGCTCCGCAGCACCTACAATCACAATTCACTGCAACGGTGGCATACAAAAGTAACGGCCAGCTAAAACTGACCAAATTATAATGATCCCGCCCCCAAACTTGGGGCGACGATGCTCCTTCCCTGCACTTATTAGCATAATAAGCATTATAGTGAATAATCACAGCACCACATGTGCAGGCACACACGGCCGCACACCCCGTGCTCTCAGGGCACTTACACGGTGAGCCTAGTCAAAACCGCGGTCTCACCACCGCCTATTGGACGGCAATACTCGTGAGCATTTTAGTCTTTTTGATCTAAGCCTAAGACTCACACAACTATGCCAATGGCCAGTCCCTTTTTCAGGTCTCTATCACCAAACCACATAGCCCGGGTCCAGTTCCACAAGCCCGTTTCTCACACCGCACTGTCAATCTTAAGCCAAATGCGCGGGTCAAGCTTCGTCGGATCCCAAATTCTATCAAACATGCACATAACCCAGTTATGTTCAAGGCTGGCTCCCAGGCCACAAAGTTGGCAGAAATGCGTTTCCGCCCAGTTTTTCGGGTGCACCTTGAAGTTAATCCCCAAGATTCCCTGTTACAATCTACCTCATAGAAAACACAAAAGCAACAAAAGTCACAGAGTCTTCTCCGTCTTATCATGCATAATGAAACATCACCGATCCAGACCAACTTGTCCGGGTAGGCTTCACACACCATGCCTATGTCCGTTTATCGATTTCGGACTCTACATGCAACAAAGTGGGGACTATTCATGTCTCCCTGAAGGAACACCTCAAACTCACCGCATACTCACGAGAGCGGGCTTCCTATGCAAAAAGGAAAGAGGATTTACATGTCCAAGTAGAGAATTGTTACCCTAGCATTTCTCTTCGGTGCCATGACGATCTAGTTGGATGGAAAGCACCGTATCGGCCTCGCCTTCGCGAATCTGTACACGGATCGAGAATTGAAGCTCCGAGGCTCCACCGGCGGCCGGAGGTTACCTCCTTCTTCCTCTTAGCTCACCCCTCTCTCTAAGCTTTTAGAAAGAGAATGGTGAAGATGGAATAAGGGTTTGAAACCCTATTCCCGGCTTAAAACCAAACCAGGACATCCCTCAGCCCTTATATCCCTTTTGAAAGAAACGAACGAGCACGATTTTCCCTAGAAATAATATTTCTGGGCAGAACACGGCTTGTGAAATTCCCGTATCCAAGGCCGTGTTCCACACTCACTGTAAACCAGGAAATCCAGAATAGGACACAGCCTGTGACACGTCTTGGGACACGCCTGTGTCACCCATGGACACGCCCGTATCATGGGATGTGTACCCCAATCGGTGCTGGAAGCGTCACATCCTGAACGGGACTTGGGCTTAGACACTCACCTGTTAACCAGAACACGCCCGTGTTCCGGGTCGTGTCTCTCAGTCGACACAGGACCAAAACTTCCAGAAGAGGACACGACCATGTGACACGCCCGTGTCACAGGCCGTGTGCCTGACACACCCTAGGACATGCCTGTGTCCCATTCTATGTTCCCAGCCCTCAAATATCATAGACCTTGCTTCGATAACCCGAGCACAACACAGCCATGTGACATGCCCTTGTCATAGGCCGTGTTCACCTTACCAAGTTCAAACTTGGCTCAAACGCTGCCAATTCCATTTTTGAGTTTTGGGGCGTTACATTCTACCCGTGTCCTGCTCGGGAGACACGACCTCTTCCTGGAGATATGTACACGGGTAAGGGCACGCCCGTGTTTCTACCCATGTCATGCTCGGGAAACTTGATCGACGATGGCAGTTACACACACGGGTAGGGGACACACCCGTGCCTCTACCCATACACAGGGAAGGGACACGCCCGTGTCACTACCCATGTCCTTCTCTGGAAACTCTACAAATTTCCAACCAGGGTACCAGAGCACCACACGGGTAGGGACACGCCCGTGTCACTACCCGTGTCCTTTTCTGGATAGACTTCTCTTCCCTTACACAAGTGTAAGCTTAGCGGCTAACACTCCCAGAGCCCAAATCATTTATCCTGTCTCAAAAGCGCGCACGAGGGGCCTAGCGCGAATTGGGATGTTACATAACATATCTTGCTCATTTGTCCCTATGATTATTTATGATTTTACATTAGTTCTGATTGCAAGATTGAATTAGTCTACCAAAGCATGATGTTTGGCAAGTAACACTCTGTTTCGTATAAGTATATAGATTCATGTAGAAGATGAGTTGAATTACTACATGTTATCATGTGTGAATGAATAATGGAAATGAGTTGAATTGCTGCAAGTTATCCCAATATTGTCTTTCAATGACGTTCATATATATATAGATTCATGCAGGAGATCAAATGCTGAAAGATACTTATGGATAAAGTAATATAGACAATGCTCAGTATGATGTTCTATTAGAGATGTAACAACATCAGGCCTCCCAGAAAGTTCAAACCCTTCGTAGGTGTCCTCTTCGAATGGATTCAAATCCACATAATAAGATTGTAACAGAAATCATGAATAATTACTTTAGATTTTGTTTTAAATCCCATTAAAATGAATTCCCTCCCTATTAGTTTTAATAATATCTTCTTATACAAATCCCAGTAATTGATAGTATCAGTTTATAAACAAGTTCCGGAACTCATTAACGCCATCAACAATGGAAGACACTACAAGTCAAGAATTACTTCAAAATCTACTAACGCCTGGTAGTATCTAGGCCTTTTTGTAAACATCCTTACACACAGTCGAATATATCATGTGAATTACTTTCTGGGCATTATTAACACGCGTACAACAATACCAGATAGCTGTACATGGTTATTGCACCGAGATTCTACCTGCGTTTGAAGAAGTAATATAACTGATCAACAACATGCTGACGAAAACAGTAGAAGATGGGCACAACACCATTGTCGTGAAATTCAAGAATCAGCAACGCCTAATGCTGTGACTATGCTTTCGACTTTTCAAATAGGTGAGTGTGCAATGACAATATCAACTCCAACAGTTGCGTGTCAAGAACTCCTTCAAAATCTACTAACTCCAGGTATTACCCATCCAAATTTAGAAAGATCCCTCAGCACAATATATTATGCATGTGAATGTAACTACTTTGTTATCATATAACTATCAGAAAGTCATACTCGCTTATTGCACCACAATTCTACATGTGTACGGAGAAGTAATATGACTGTTCAACAACGTGCTGCTGAAAATACCCGAATAAGAGAACAATGCCATTTTCGGGTAGATCAATAAAGAACAACATCCTCTGTTATGAACACCCGTTCAACTTTTGAAATATGCGAAAGTTCAGCATCAGTGCGGGCTACAACAATTGCTCTGGGTACACTAAACTCATACTAACTATCTCTGTATGTTCACTACTTCATGTATTTGAACTTCTAAATGATCACTAAATGCGAGAATACTTTACCCCAGCTGCTGCACCAATCAACAATAATAGTTCTGACCCAAAAAATTATAGTGTCGAAGAAGATGATGAGGACGATATTAATGCAACAACAAGGACGTACATTAAACATAATTGTGCTAGAAATTTCTATCCAACGCACAATGAAACGCGCTTTGAACTGCACTCAGCGACAGTCTGTCCCCACTGTCATGCTAGACTATTTCAATGAGAGACAAGCTCAATGTGTTGTAACAAAGGAAGAATATCATTATCTGAAATCCCAGTACCTACCGAACTACTCAATCTCTACACCGACCAATCTGAGGAAGGTCAACATTTCAGGCAGCATCTGCGGGCGTACAACCATGTTTCTCCTTCTCGTCGTTGGGTGTAATACTTGACAACAAAATAGCTCCATTTCACTTAGGAATTTATAGCTTCCGGGCACACAGCTCTATGAATCATCACATTGGAAACCTAACCCCAGATGATAGCCTAAGACCACACTTTCTTCAACTATTCATCTACGATACCGAACATGAGACAACGAATTGACTGCAAGAAAATAATGAGCTTAGAGTTGAGCTCTTACAGAAAATAACACGTATTTTGGATATGTTCAACCCCTTCGTTCAGAGGTTTCGACAGCTATTACGCTAGCCAAACATAAATGAATGCAAGTCGGTTATAAAAGAACGTCCTTCTAATCTACTACAATACACTATGCCTTCTACCTCTCAAGTTGAAGCTATATTAGTTGGACAATAAGAAGGACAGCATACACGAGAAAGAGATATCATTGTTCAAATGATTGGAGGTCATCTTCAAAATGTCCAAGAATACTCTGGCTACTACGACCCACTTCAGTATCCATTATTATTACCGTTGGGTACGTTTGGATGGTCTTGCAATTTACATTCAATGAAGAACTAAAAAATTACATGTTGTGATTACTATTCATATATGCTTCAGGTAATCACCCCTTACTAAACACGTTTTTAGATGTCACGTATTTACTTTCCATAATTGTTCCGACTATTTATTGATTTTTCTCTAGATTCGAGATGCTTCTAAATCGATATTGTTTCACAGCGGAAGGTTACTACAACAATATGTGGTCGACAACTATGTAAAAATAGAAACTCAAAAATTTTGATTTATTAGATCACATTAAAGTGACCTGCACGCAGAACTTTATTCGGGATTTCAAGATTGTTTTACTGCGGGCAAAAATAAAGCTGGTATGATAAACTCACTTCTTATTAGAAATACGATTATATATTTTCATTACTAACAAGCCTTATACCGGGTTGTTTCACAATAGGTAACTTCGAGAAAAGAACCATACTGCCATTTTCATTTAATGACAGCCCAAGAGATATGTATCAGCGATATCAATATACTATGACAATTGTTCAGCACAGTGGCAAGCCAGATTATTCATAACCATGACGTGTAATCGAGGATGGAAGGAGATTAAGGATGAGATCATGGAAGGACAAGCTCCGTATGACCGTCCAGATCTCCTAACTAGGATATTCCGTTCTAAATACGAGGAGCTCAAGAAAGATAGATTCCACAGAGGCGTGTTAGGAAAGGTAGTCGAACATATCCATATCATTGAATTTCAGAAAAGGGGATTACCACATGTTCATATGTTGGTGTTATTGGATACAGCAAAAAAATTAACCTCCCCTGACAAATACGATTCAATTGTACGAGCTGAGATACCTTATATGGACCAAGAACCGGCCTTTTACGAGTCCGTAATAAAACACATGATTCACGAGTCATGTGGACCTTACAAACTAAATGTACAGGGTTTTGAAGATTCATATCTGTAATAAAAGTTTTCCTAAGCAGTATGTAGATGCGACAATATAAGGGAATGATATTTACCCGGTGTATAGAAGAAGGAATGATAACAAAAACATTACTTTAGGGAGAAATGCAGCTTTCAATATTGATAATTGATGGGTTGTTCTATATAATCCATGGTTGCTTTTAAAATATGATTGTCATCTAAATGTTGAGATATGCAGCAGTATCAATAACATCAAATATTTATACAAATACCTATATAAAGGACCTGATCATGTCTCTTTTGAAGTCCGTCCTGGTGCTAATCAAGATGAAATAAACAATTATGTTGACGGTAGATGCTTGTGCCCGCCTGAATCTTTATAGAGAATGTTCAAGTTCAAAATGAGTCGAATTTATCCATCGGTAGAGCGATTACAAATACATCTACCTAATAAACATCAGATATAATTTTATAGTGAACAATGGATTGCCGCAATTCCAAAACAATATTGACAGAGTTTTTTTAGTGTTTATGAACAAATCTGGCTTGCCATTGTGCTGAACAATTGCCATAGCATCTTGATATCGCTGATAGATATCTCTTGGACTGCCATTAAATAAAGATGACAGTATGGTTCTTTTCCTGACCTTAGCTATTGTGAAATAACCCGGTATAAGGCTTGTTAGTAATGAGAATATATAATTGTATTTCTAATAAGAAGTGAGTTTATCATACCAGTATTATTTTCGCCCGCAGTAAAATAATCTTGCAACCCCGAATAAAGTTCTGCGCGCAGGTCACTTTGATGCGATCTAATAAACCATAATTTTGAGTTTCTATTTTTACATATTTGTCGACCACATATTCTTGTAGTAACCTTCCGCTGCGAAGTAATATCGAGTTGGAAGCATCTCGAATCTAGAGAAAAATAAATAAATAGTCGGAACAATTATGGAAAAGTAAATACGTGACATCTGAAAACGTGTTTTGTAAGAGGAGATTACCTGAAGCATATATGAATAGTAATCACAACATGTAATTTTTGATTTTGACATTGAATAAAAATTGCAAGACCATCCAAACATACCCAACGGTAACAACAATGGTTACTGAAGTGGGTCGTAGTAGCCAGAGTATTCCTTGACATTTTGAAGATGACCTCCAATTGTTTGAACAACAATATCTCTTTCTCGTGTATGCCGTCCTTCTTCTTGTCACACTAATATAGCTACAACCTGAGAGGGCAAAGGCATAGTGTATTATAGTAGATTAGAAGGGTGTTCGTTTATAACCAACTTGGGGTTGAACATATCCAAAATACATGCTATTTTTGTAAGAGCTATGTGGATCTTACAAACTAAATGCACAGTGTATGAAGAATCATATCTGTAAAAATGTTTTCTTAAGCAGTATGCAGGTACGACATTATAAGTGAATGATGCTTACCTGGTGCATAGAAGAAGGAATGATAACAAAAACATTACTTTAGGTAGAAATGCAGCTTTCAATATTGATAATAGATGGGTTGTTCCATATAATCCATGATTGCTTTGAAAATATGATTGTCATCTAAATGTTAAGATATGTAGCTGTATCAATAACATCAAATATTTATACAAATATGTATATAAAAGACCCGATCATGTCTCTTTTGAAGTCCGTCCTGGTGCTAATCAAGATGAAATACACATTTATGTTGACGGTAGATGGTTGTGCCCGCCTGAATCTTTATGGAGAACGTTCAAGTTCCAATTGAGTCGAATTTATCCATCAGTAGAGTGATTACAAATACATCTACCTAATAAACATCAGATACAATTTTATAGTGAAAAGTCAATTTCATCGATATTAATGGATGACCGTAATTCCAAAACAATGTTGACAGAGTTTTTTAGTGTTTATAGCCAACAGAGAGAGCAAAACCTCTATTTGTATAGATATTTTCCAAAATATTATCGATGGTTCAAACAATAAAATATTTGGAGGAAAATGATCAAAAATAGAAGGGTGATTGGTAGGATTTATTCAGTACTGCTTGTTGATAGCGAAAGATACTATTTGCGCATGCTTCTAAATCACGTACCGGGTCCAAAGTCATTCGATGCACTATTAATTATCAACAGCACGCAATGCGTCACTTTTAAGAATACTGCACAAAACTATAGTTTGCTTGAGAACGATAACAGTATTTGAGAATGTCTACTTGAGGCTCGAGTATTCAGAATGCCATCCGTGTTAAGAAGACTGTTTGCTACTATATTGATCTTTTGTGAACCAGTCGATGTCAGAAGTATTTGGGATGAAAATTATGCAAGCATGATCGAAGATTATCCAAGTTCTAAAACGGACAACGAGTTCTCCATTATGAATAAACTACTTTATAGTCTCAATGATATCCTGAAGCAACATAAACGCTCTATTAAAGAGTTCGATTTACCACCCAGTAGTGAATCTTTTAATGATTTCAATAACCTATCCAGTCTTATAGAAGATGAATTATCAATACCTATTACACGGGATGATCTTAACGTAGTTACGTTGCTCAATTAAGGTCAATTACATGCTTACAATGTTATCAGCAAGGCAATAAAAAACAAATCACGTGAGTGTTATTTTGTTGATGGACCCGGTGGAACTTGAAAAACATATCTGTATCTTGCAATTCTTGCCACTTTTAGAAAAATAGGATGCATCATTATAGCTACAACTACTTCTGGTATTGCTGCTATCCTTTTACTGGGAGGTCGGATTGCACATTCAAAGTTACAAATCCCATTAAATTGGATTACAAATCATTTTGCTCTTTTGAAAAATACTCAGACTTTGTAGAAGTAATCAGACAATCAAAGGGCATAATTTGGGATGAAGCAGCCATGACCGATAGAAAGGCATTTGAGACAGTTGATTGTTCGTTTCGTGATATTACTGATATAGACAAGCCATTCGGAGGGAAAATTATAATTATGGGATGTGATTTTCGCTAGGTACTGCCGGTTGTTGTCAATGGAACAAGAGCACTGATAATTAATCAAAGCATCGTTCATTCACATTTATGGTTATATCAAGATATTAACTCTATAAGAAAATATGCGAGCCAAAAATGATAACAGCTTCTCTGAGTATCTTCTCCGAGTTGGAAATGGATTGGAGATGACCATACAAGATGATATGATTAGGATCCCCGATCCAATGGGAATGTCATGGGAATGTGAGAAATCTATCAATGATTTAATAGATGTTACATTCCCAAATTTAGGGTTGCACGTTGGCGATAAAAACTATATTCGAGACAGAGCTTTATTAACATCGCTAAATGAGCATGTGAATATGTTGAACAACACCACTCTTCTACAATTCCCAGGCGAAGAAGTTATATACTACTCTTATGATTCTATCGTTGATGATAGGAGAGGTTTGTATCAACCTGAATTTCTAAATTCATTGACAAACTTACCGCCTCATAAGATAAAGTTAAAAATCGGAGCTCCTATCATGTTAATCAGAAATATTGACCCAAAGATAGGTCTTTATAATGGAACAAGACGTATTTGTCGCCGATTTGCGAAAAATGCAATAAAAGCAGAGATTTTAATAGGGCACTTTCAAGGGAACTTAGTCTTCTTGTCACAGATACCATTGAAGATAGCTGAAGATATTAGACTATAATTTCAATTAACGTGCAAACAGTTTCAATTGAGGCTAAGCTTCGCATTAATGATTAATAAATCACAAGGCCAAACAACCGAAAATGTAGGAATATTTCTGCCAAATAATGTGTTCAGTCATGACCAGTTGTACGTAGCTTTATAGCGTGGTGTGTCCAGTGAAAAAATAAAAATTCTGATAAAGAATGGCAAGATAGCTTGTCATGAAGGCATTTACACAATGAACGTTGTTTACAAAGAAATATTTTCCCAACTTAAACAATAACATGCAACGTAGGTCATTTGCTCATTATTTTCACAACACTATAACTACTCCAATCAAACGCTAAATAATTTTTTTTTTTGCAGAATAGACGTCGTGATCGTTGTTGATTGTGAAATGACTTCCAATTTGGCTGTAATACAAATTGTATGTCAAACTATCTTATTATCATTGTATTATTGTCATTTTTGATGGTTTGTAAAATTCTCATCGTATTGTGAGATTTTTGACAAAAACTGAAGATTAATTGTTTTGAAATGTATTTCCTGTTTTTCTCAATTCTTTGAAATGTTTAATCAGTTTTGATAAATATTTTGTTGTTTTGCACCAAAATCCATAGGATGCTTTAATTCAGACCTAATTTTGATCTAATGCTCTAATTTTGATCCCTACTTCATTTCAAACGAATGCATATGTCAACAAAAAATTAATCTGAGGCGGCGACGTCATTGCCAAATAGGGGTGGCCCGGTCCAACGTAAGAGCTTCATACTTTACGAAGACTAATTTTGTGCGTTTTACATAACCTAAATCTGTATTACATGTTAAATACTGTCATTTGTTTTTCAGCTTTGTCAGCCTAAATAGATAAAAACTGCAATATCACTGCTACCACCGACAACGATTATGAATACTACGATGAAGTTTGCAAAGAGAGTACAGAAAGATGGTCTGATGGTCCGCATGCTGGGGTTGAAGGTTTTAGGCTAATTATCCCGGCAGTGCCGAGAGGATTGAATGCTAGAGAAGAGTGGAATTTTGTTTTTGATATGATAAGGAGGTAACACATAACAAAGAATATATGTTATGGTTGAAATTTTGGTGTTTTAACACATTACAAAATTGCTATTTAATGATTTTTTATCTTTACATCTTTGATTGAAATAGATGCTCCCAAGGCAACTAAATGAAATCAGTTGCTGCATAAGAAGGAGATGCTAAAATTTTGATATGGGTTCAATTGGAAGATTCTGATGGGTTTTTTGCAGGTTTTAATTTTTTGAATTCATATTTGTAATTAATGCTGCTGTTATATAAATCTCACGTGCTCATGGATTTTATTATTGCGAAATGCTCATCTGATATTATTTAGAAATATGTTGTCTTCTGAGATTTTTTACATTGCAAGTATGAACTTTGTTCGAAGGTTTTTTCATTGCAAGTGCAAATATGAACTTTGCATGTATGTGTGTTTACTTGCAGATGTATGTGTTGCAATCATATTTCTTTATTGTTACTTCTTAAAATTAATGTTCTATATCAATGACCTATGATGGTGAGGGTGAAGTGTTGTGTATAGGAAAGGACAATATCACCCCCGAACAATGTCGCTGCCCCCCCGAAAAATGTCGCCGCTTCTGCACATTGTCGCCGCCCCCGCACAATGTCGCTGCCCCCGAACATTGTTGCTGCCCCCGACCAATGTCGCCGCCCACGATCAATATCGCCGTCCACGACCAATGTCTCCACCCACGACAAATATCGCACTCATGGACAATATCGCAGTCCACAACACATGTTTCCGCCCACGATCCAATGCATTGCCAAGCAGGCGAAGCCCGCAGTGATGCATCGAGAACGCGCGGAGCCCGATCGAAGATGGTAGTATATATATATATATATATATATATGTATATATATATATATAGGTTTAATGTATATCCGCTTAAGGTGTATTTAGTTATATACGCGCCTTTTGGATCCGCGCCTTCTACGTGCATTTTTACGAAAAGTGTTCAATATGAAAGTTGTAGATCTCGACGATATCTACAACTTTCATGTTCCGCCTGATTTTTTTTGGGGGCCTAAACGGCATTTTTAGGTAAAGTGTTCAACATGAAAGTTGTAGATATCGTCGAGATCTACAACTTTCATGTTGAATACTTTTCGTAAAAATACCCGTAGAAGGCGCAGATCTAAAAAGCGCATATATAACTTAATACATGTTAAGTGTATTTCCATTTTACCGTATATATATATATATATATATATATATATATATATATATATATATATATATATATATATATATATATATATATATATATAAACAAATCTCTAGATTTCACAATTTTAGATTCATGTTTAACAATTTAGACTTTAATGATAAAAAACTTTTGCATTGTGGCAATTCGATCGTTCAAATTTAAATATTTCGTCCTTTCTTATGTTTTATCCATTTTGCTCCCCCATCATGAACGATATTGAAACAAACATTTTGTAACAATTAAATTCAAAGTCAGCACAATTATATATCCTAAATCAAGTCAATATATGAATCAAGGTGGAATGACATTTATGTAAGTGGCATAGGATTAAGGAGAGATTGAGTGAATGTTTTGGATTCATGCCTCACGGATCAAACACCGGAAGCAGACTAATATTGTCATGCCCATCAAAAATCACGGTCATGACTCGTAGTTTGGTTTCACGGTTTACAAAATGGTATAAAAATAATCGAACTGAACCAGTTAAATTTTCAGCGCCCCAAATTCGAAATCAAACCAACCAAACGGTCGGCTTGGTCGACTCGATTCAGACTGGTTTGGACCAGTTCTGTCAGTTTTAATTTTATGTGCACACCCTTAATTTTACATACAACCTCACAAAAAGGAATAAATATTAATACTCAATACTATAACTACATGGATAAATTAGGACATTGGCCATGAAGGTCTTCAAAATTACGTACTTTTTACAAACCAAATGCCAAAAAAAAATGAAAATAAACATAAACCCAAACATATGGCTGAACACATTGTAGTCCAATATATTCACACCAAAATTTCTAAAAAATGACAATTTTGCTTCCATATTGACCTACATGAACATAAGCAATTAGAGATTAGTAATGCATTGAGAGTTATGTAAACACTAATAATAGATTTTAAAAACATTTCTAATATCTATTGAAGGTGGTGTAGATCCAATCATTAGCATTGCTCAAATTATAAATGATAGCATGGGAAGTACGAGTTAGATAAGAAAGTTTATAAATAAATATTAAATTGAGCAAAATCTAGGATCAGTTATGTTGCGGGTCACCCAATCTTTCTCCGGTCCAGAGAAATTGGACCGCCTTAGCTAGGAATCGGATCGGGCACGCAGACAGTTAAAATCAACCGTAACAAATGACAAGAGATGTTTTTTAAGTGAAAAACCCGGAAAGGGTAAAAACCACGTGGTTGGAACTGTGCCAAGCCAAAATCCACTATCTTTTGAAGTTTTACAGAGTTTGGTTTGATCTAGGAGGGCGACAGACCAATACTTCATTATAGGTGCAGGAAATGAGAAGAAATGACTATGATCTTGTAGCCTCGATGAAAGCGTTCCGGCCTTGGAGTGTTGTTGAGCTCGCGAAACCTTGGTAAGAGCGTTCCGACAGAGATATTCTCTAAGTCCATGAAGCTTCTAGAGGGAGCGCTCTCGTTGATGCATATAGGAGCGTTCTCGCGGAGGCGGTTGACGTGACTTGGGGAGTGCTGGAGCCTGAGCGCAAAGAGCAGAGCAGAGAGAATTCCTGAGCGGAGATTTGTCCTAAGTTCATGATCTCGCCGGAAAATCTCAGAGCTCTCTCTTGCGTCTGGAGTTGCTGGTATTCAAATGAAGGCCCAAGAGCCTATTTATAGTTTTCTGGAGGGTTATGATGGTAATTTTTCCAAGAATTGATTTGTGCTGCCGAATGACGTCGCTCCATTTCGATCTCCTAGATCACCAATTTTGCCGAAATGACGGGAGTGCCCCCCGGGAAGTTCTAACAACCCGAGCAAGGTGCCCGGAGATGGCGGCGGTCGGCGGAGGCCGGAGGTTGTCGGCGATGGCGGAGGTGGCCAGAGAAGGCAAGAGTCACCGACGGTGGCGGCGATTGCCACCGGGGCAGGCACGTGGCCTTGCCTGTCCACCTGGCCTAGCGAGGTGTGGTCGCGTGGTGCCCAATCTTACTCAGTCACGCGGCGTGAGGCCTCGCGGCGTGCGGCTGTATGGTACGCGACCTCCCATCATGCAGCCATGCGGTGCGCGAACCTGCGCGGCTTTCTGACCGTGCGCGGTCACGCATCCGTGCACGACCGTGCAGGCGTAGGCCTTGCGGGTGTAGGCCACGCGCGGACATTAGCCGTATTTGGCACTTCTTCTCATGCGCTGCCTCGAAGTTCTAGCGGGCATGCTTGTGGTTTTGTCCCCTTCTCGGGTGTTTTTTGTAACACTCCAACAAAGAAGAATGCTAGACGAACTTTCTGTATAAAAATCGCCGAACTGAGCTCGATTAAACGTCGAGCAGAGCTCGATAAAAAATCGTCAAGCAGAGCTCGACGAAAATCGTCTAGCAGAGCTCGATGAAAATTGTCTAGCTAAGCTCGACGAAACGTCGATCAGAGCTCAATGAAAAGGTGATGTCTGGTGTGGTGGCTAGCTCGACGAAAATCATCGAGGGCAGCTCGACGCTTTTGGCCTGTTTTCGGTTCCATTCAACGAAATATCGAAATTAGTTGTCGCCTCGTGTCAGGTGGCTGGTGCGCGTCCACTGAGCGGTGGTTGACTTTTCAGCTTCAACCCGAGCTGTTACTTGGTTTTGATGATTTTGTTGGGTGGCTGAGATGTAACCCGAGGCCTTATCTGTAGAGGAATTGAAAGAGGAAACTATTATTTCCTTTTCTCACTCTCTCTCTTCCTTGCTTCCTGAGTTTTGGAGCAGAAACTCTTCGGTTGGTGCTAGGGTTGCTTGTTGGAGAAGCTCTTGAGGCCAGAATCAAGGGCTGAAGCTAGATTCGAGAAGGGGAAAGTGAGGTGCTCATTTCCATTCGCGTAGAAATGCATTGCCATGGCTCCAAAGAGAACGTCAAGGGTAACGTTCTTTCTTCTTGTACATGTGAAGTCCGTATTTTGGCATGTGCATGGATTTCCCCCACCAAAAGGTGGAATATTGAGGGATTTCCGTTGGGTTGATTCTTGAAATCCCCAAGAAGTCTTGCATATAGATCCAGAAATGTGTAGTACAAAATAGGCATGTCGTTTGAAGCTCATCTAGATAGGTTGGTCTGGATTGGTGATGATTTATTTTGCACATTGGAGAAGACTCCGCATATAAACGAGTATTTTTTGGGGTCGGTGGGTTGTGCCTGTGAAGCGGAGTAACAGGAAGTACTGGAGTGGAATTCCAGGAAAATAACCTCGAAATTTATGAGTTGTATGCCATATAAGTTCAGTATTTCTAGCACTGCAAGTGGCTGCAGAGATTTCTGGATAGTTGGTCCAGTTATGGTTAGTGTACAACCCCATATTCGCTGGGTAGAACCCAGAAGCTTCAATGGTCTGAGTTGGGCTAGCCTCAGGCTAGCCCAAGGGCAAATCAACAGAGTTTCCACTTCTTAAGGGGCTCCCGCCTAGCTGTAGGCGAGACCCTTCGCGCCAGGCTTCGGGCTTTAGGCTAGATGAGCTTCTGCCTTGAGGGAGCTCCCGCCTAGAGGTAGGCGAGAGGGCATTGGGTGAGCCTTCAACGGCAATGACATTAAGACCACCAAGGGTGAGAACCTTCTTGGCCGGATCTCTCGCCAAGGTAAGCTAAATTGGGACCCGGCGAGAGCCTTCTCGGCCGAAGTTCTCGCCAGGTGGGTCCATGTGGTAGGGCCTGGCGCCCAGGAAAAGATTATTTTATTATTTCATTATTCTCGGGTAAAATTACCTATATGCCCCTGGGATGACAGCGGAATTCGGCTATTGGCAGACCCATCAGGGGTATTTCAGTATTTTTGGGTCAAGGGAAGGCTATAAATAGACCCATAAGGGCTCTTTGGAAAGCATGCTTTTCATTATTCTCCAACTCTAGTGCTTTCTAAAGAGCTCCCAGCCCAGCATTTGGCTTTGGAGGGGAAGCTCTCAGAGATCTTCTGGGTGTGAGGTGGGACCTCCCAGCTGAGGCTTTGGGTCAGTTTAGGACCTTAGCAACCAGTCAAGGGTCGAGGTTTGAGAGAAGTAGGCGTCGGCTGCACCCTGGTTTGTGAACATTCATTGAGGTCATTTTTGGCTTCAATAGTTCTTGTGCGGTGAGCGTGGAAGCAGTCGGTGCAAGAAAATCTTGAGTCAAGTCCCATGGCAGGAGGTGAAGGTTAAGGATCTGGCGCAGGAGGATCCCCCACCCGGGGAGAGGAAGCAACAAGAAAGATGTTAGAGGACTTTAGGCGAGAGGTCCTGCAGACGATCAGCTTGGCCTTCTCAGTAAGGAATGAGTGGGAGACGCCACAGGTTCCAGTGGAGGTGGTCCCGCTGTTAGGCGAGAATGCCCCAGGGCAGCTCCCCGGGAAGGAAGTCCCGGTGGAGGCAGGCGAGAGGGATGTGGAAGCGCGAGAGCTCTTCCCAGGCCAGCATCCCGAAAAGGAATTCTTGGTGGATCTTGGCGAGAGGGAGGCGACAGTGCGGGAGCTTTTCCCCGGGATCGGTCTCGCGGATCGGTCCAGCCAGCCGAGGTCGCGGGACGTTCCCTCTCGCCAGGCAAGGGGCGAGACCCCTTTTAGTGTGCTCATTATATCGGCTCCAGTGTCGGAGGGGTTCCAGGAGCCGGATATGACCTACTACACCGGGAAGGATTACCCCGTTCAGCACGTGCAGTGGTTCGAAGATGTGGTGTCGATCAGGCAAATGTCGGATGCCTTCAGTGTAGGCTTTTTGCCATCACTCTGAAAGAGAAGGCCAGGGACTGGTTCCACCAGTTGCCGGCGAGCTCAATCTACAGTTTTGAAGATCTGCGCAGGGGTTTTCTGTTGAGGTTCTAGACTTCGAAGAAGCGGAAGAAGGAGGCTGAGTGCCTGTTTGCAGTAAGGCAGAGGCCGGAGGAGACGTTGGGTAATTACGTCCACCGGTTCCAATAGGAGATTCTCTTGGTCCAGGAGGTCCCGGGGTACGCACTGATGCTTGCCTTTACCCCGGGGCTGAGGCCGGGATTTTTTAGCATGGAGTTGAAGAGAGTGACCCCTCTCTCTTTTTAGGAGCTCATGAAGAGGGTGGCAAAGGAGATAGACTTCGAGAGGGCAAACCCTGCGTTTGTGAGGAAGTTGGCCATGTTGACAGAGGATGATGTGAAGGAGCCGGCAGCGGGAAGACAGAGAGAAGTGAGGGAGCAGAGGGAACAGAGGGAACAGAGGGAGCAGAGGGAGCCAAGAAAGGATAGGAGGAGAGAAGAACCCCGAGGGCAGGGGCAGCAGTATGGGGGGGGCCAGGGAGCTGAACAAATGATTGGGTTGGAGGCCTCAGGAAGGTCATCCCCAGGGCCAAGGGGGTCTTCAGGGAAGAGAAAATTACCGGGAGCAGAGAAGGCTTGATCAGGGAGGATGGAGGCAGGGACCGAGGTGTCACTACCCACCACCACAGGAGGCCATGGAGGTGGGAAGAGGAAGAGGAAGAAGAGTTCGAGGAGCCGGGAGAAGGGGAGGAGGAGAAGGAAGAGGGACAGGGTGGCGTTGCCCTATTGTGACTTCCATCAGGAAGAAGGCCACGCAACGACCACCTGCCCAGAGTTTCTGGAGATGAGGGAGGCCAGAGGTGCTGGGAGGCAAGATCCGCCTACAAGGATCGTTGAGGTGCAGCACGGAGAGGTTGAGGATAGATGTGAAGACAGGGTATATGTGGGGACCCGGGGGGATCAGAGTGATCCATGGGGGAGTAGGGATCGAGGCAACCCGCAAGGGGAGCCTTCAAACCATATTCGGAAGAGGGGTCGCCTCGACCTCCCTGGCTCCCCCCAAGAAGAAAAGATCACCTTCTCATCCGCGGATATGAAAGACTACGAAGACCCGTTCTGCGACGCGCTAGTGATCCAGATGGCGGTGGAGAACTTCACAGTCTCCCGGATACTGGTGGATAACGGGAGCTCGGTGAACGTGATCTTCAAAAATACCTTCGACGAGATGAGGGTGGAAGGGAAAAGGGTCCTGGCTTCTTATGGACCGCTTTTTGGTTTTTCTGGAGAGAGGAAGGAAGTAGAAGGAGGAGTGGGCCTACATGTGAGGCTTGGGGCCGTCTCACGGAACTGTAGGTTCGTGATCGTAGACGCCCCAAGCAGTTACAATGCCATCTTTGGCCGTCCCCTCATTAGCGCCTTTCGCTGCGTCCCCTCCTCGTTTCACCAATGCCTCAAATTCAACAATGGAGGGGTGCAGGTTAGGATCAGGGGGGATCCAAAGGTGGCGAGGCCATGTTATGTGATGGCAGTCAACACTGTGTCGTGGATGGCTGAGGTAGAGGAACTGGAAAAGGAGATGGCTGGACAAGAAGGAAGTGTCGAGGAGGGGGAGACGAGCCTGGAGAAGGCGTTGGAGGTAGCAGGGGAGCAAGTGGTAGAAGTGGAGGAGGCAAGCCCGCAGGAAGCGGAGGAATTAGTGATGGAGGAGGTAGTGGAAGTAGAGGAGATAAGCCTGAGAGAGGCAAGGGAAGAAGAGCAGAAGCAAGGAGAAGGCCTGGTGGAAGCGATGGAGGTTGACGAGGCCGGAGGAGAAGAGCTTGAGCAGGAGGAGGCAAGGGCAGGTTGGGAGCAGTTGATGCTGGAGCCGACCGAGGAAGTGATAGAGATGGAGGTGCTTACAAGAGCTGGGCAGGTACAGAAGGTGCGGGTCAGCGGAGGCTTGAGCCTCGAGGATCAGGAGCGGATGCGAGCCTACATCCAAAACAACATCGACATCTTCCCTTGGAGCGCAGCAGACATGTCGGGCATCGACGCGGACGTGGCTTGTTATCGCCTGAACCTGGACCCCAGGACTCTCCCCATACGCTAGAAAATGAGGTCAATCGCCACCAAGCTGGAGGATCCCATCCGAGAGGAGGTCAAGAAGCTCCTAGAGGCAGGCTTCATCTCAGAGATCCAGTATCCAGGCATGATCTCCAATGTGGTTATGGTAAAGAAAGGGGGAGGAAAATGGTGTATGTGTATCGACTTCTCTTTGTTGAATAAATCATGTCCTAAAGATTGCTACCCCCTGCCTCGAATCGACAAGCTGGTCGATTCAGCTGCCAGTTTTTCTGTTATGAGTTTTTTGGATGCTTTTTCAGGTTACCACCAGATCCGAATGCACCCTCCCGATGTCAAGGATGTCTCCTTCATCACGAGAGAGGGGTGCTTCAGCTATAAAATGATGCCCTTTGGTTTAAAAAATGCAGGGGCAACATACCAACACATGATGGATCGGGTCTTTCAAGATCAAAGGGGAAAGAATCTAGAGGTCTATGTCGATGACCTGATGGTCAAAAGCAAGTGCGTGGATTCACATCTGCGAGACTTAGAAGAAACGTTTGCCACCCTACGGAGGTTCAAGATGAGGTTGAACCCCTTGAAGTGTGTCTTCGGGGATAGTCGCGGGAAGTTCCTCGGACACCTCTTGACTCCGGCGGGGGTAGAACCTAACCCTGACAAGGTTAAGGCTATCTTAGATTTGGAATCACCTCACAGCGCCAAGGAGGTCCAGCGTCTAACCGGAAAGTTGGTCGGGCTAAGCAGGTTCCTTTCCCGGTCCGTGGATAGGTGCTCTTCTTTCTTTAAAGTGCTTCGTGGTAACCAGGTGTTCGAATGGACGGTAGAATGTGAAGAGGCCTTCCAAGGGCTGAAGAGGAAACTCTCCCAAGCTCCGCTACTTCAATGCCCAAAGGAGGGGGAAGATCTAGCCTTGTATCTCGGGGTGGGGATAGAGGCTGTGAGCTCCGTCTTGGTTAGGGAAGAAGGGAAGAAACAGCTACCCGTCTACTACGAAAGTGGAATCTTGAGAAAGGCGGAGCTCCGATACCCCATCCTAGAGAAGCTGGCGTATGCCTTGATCGTCTCGGCTAGGAAGCTTCATCCTTACTTTCAAGCGCACTCGATTAGGGTGGTAACCGACCATCCCCTTCGTAAGGTCTTCGAGGGGGTAGAGCACTCAGGAAGGCTGGCAAAGTGGTCCATCGAGCTCAGCGAGTTCGACATCTCTTTTGTTCCGAGACTCTCCATCAAAGCTCAGGCCGTGGCGGACTTTCTGGCAGACTATATCACTGAAGCTGAGAAAGAAGAGCCGAAGCCGCAGGAAGCGTGGAGGATGATAGTCAATGGGGCCTCGGGAAAGCACTCCCTGGGAGGGGGTGTAGTGTTGGTGAGTCCTCAAGGGGTTACCATAGAATAGGCGGTGACTTTCCACTTCCCCGTAACCAATAATCAAGCGGAGTATGAGGCTGTGATAGCCGGCTGATGAGTTGTAAATATACCTATATTTTCGTATTTTATTTAAGTCGTTTTTGTTTATTTTTGTCTTTTATAGTTGTTTTATTCAATAAAATTGCTTCTTTTTGTAAAAAGTATACTAACTTTGTTTATTTTTATTTTTCTGAAAAATTTCTAAAAAGTCAAATTTTGACCTGACACGCCCGTGACCATGCCCGACACGGGCGTGTCAGGCACTCAACGCCTTCATTGAGTCGACACTCAACGATTTCACTGTTCAAGACTCAACGCCTTCATGTCACGCCCGTGTCAAAGCTCGTCACGCCCGTGTCGATGTCGGCACTCAACGCTTCGTCAACTGTCAATGCTGCCGACATCGAGCTTCCAGCTGTCCAAGTCACGCCCTCAGTCACGCCCGTGACCATGCTGGTCACGCCCGTGACGATGCTGGTCACGCCCGTGACCATGCTGGTCACGCCCGTGACCCTGCTGGTCACGCCCGTGACCGCCACGTGGCCCGCTCTGAAGTCAAAGCTCCCGTCAAATCCCCAGATCGACCTCCCCGACACGCCCAGCGTCACGCCCGTGACCTGGGGCGTGAACTCCACGTTTTAACCCGAAGTCAACTTTCAAGTAAAATCACCCGATCAGCTCATGTACAGTAGTGACACGCCCCCCTGTCACGCCCTAGTCACGGGCGTGACCAACCCGAAATTTTGCCTATAAAAGGCCAGCTGCTGTATGAGATTTTGGTCCACTTTTTTGGTCCAAATTGCTTAGGGGAGGTGCTGCCCAATTGGATTCTATGCTTATGTAAGGAGAATTTATCCCCCTCTCTCTCTTAGTTTGTATTAGGTTGTTTGTTTGTTTTAGCTTTTCATGTAATAGCTTTTTATTAAATGTAATGTTAGTTTTTTTTTTCTCTTCATATGGTTTGGAATTAAGTTAAGCGCCCTTCTCTTTGCAATTTTTCGTTCCCCTTTTTTGTTCTTTTTATGTTTTATCTTTTAAAGCTTTCATAATCTCGCTTAGTTTAGGATTTTATCGGCATTTCTAGCCGTTGTAATGTCCGTTTTATTTTCATAATCCGCACTTGTTTAGGTTTAGCTTTTCCTTTTTTTCCTTATTTTCATTCTTAAGGGTTTATAAAAACACCTAAAAAGTGTGATTTTCATTTTCCTTAACTTAGGGTTTTTAGGATTGTAAAACTTTTTCGTCCTTTTTAGTTTTATTTTCACTTTTTAGGTGGTTTTATAAAAACTTAAGAATAAAAATATCATCGTTTTAATTTTTCGAGCGCTTAGCTTTTCGTTTTAACTTTCAAAACTTTTTACCCGTTTAATTTTTATTTTCTCTTTTTATGCATTTCTACCGCATTCTAGCGGTAGAAATGCAGTTGTTTTTATTTTTTGAGCACTTCACTTTTGCATTTATTTGCAAAACTTTTCACTTCGATTAATTTTTATTTTCACTTTTTATGCATTCTACCGCATTCTAGCGGAAGAAATGCAGTCGTTATAATTTTCTGAGCACTTTGTTTTTCTTAATTTTCGCAAGTGTGCATGCGTGTATGAGTTAGTTTTACAGCTTTATTTCATTTCTATAGAGTGCGTGTGTGCGTATGCATTTATTTCCGCCTACTTGTTAAGAGTTAAATGGTGCTCTGCTTTCATTTTCCGCCCACTCATTTGAGTGGGACTTGTTTTTTATTGCTTTCATTTTCTTCTTACTCACTTGAGTAGGAAAACTTTGTGTGTGTGTGTGTGTGTTTTCATTTAATGTAGAGTGTGTGTGTGTGTGTTTTACTTTCAAGTAGAGTGTGTGCGTGTATGAGATAAATTTACCCCCGCCCACTCATTTGAGTCGGGATTTGCATTTACTGCTTTCTTCAGTCCTACTCATTTGGGTAGGACTTGCAATTTTCTACTTTCCTTTACTGCTTTCTTTTCTGCTTTCTTTACAGCTTTCTTTTCTGCTTTCTAGCGTAAGTGTCCCCATTCCGATGAGTGGCTAACTGCCCTTAGCCCTCAATATCGAAGAGCATTGGGACAGATAGAGTAGCTTTAAATAATTGAAGGTCCTATTTTTCTATTTAATTAAATTTCTTAAGGTTTACCCGGGTTAACAACGAGTAGGACCGCATATCGATGTGTGGGCTCTATTTCCGTAATCCATACGCAATGCCGAGAGGCCGCACATATGGATCGATCACCCTTTGGTAAAGAGAGCTCTGCGCTAACCCTCGAGAGAGGAGGCGCGTGACTCTACCGGATTGGGTTCCCCACCCAATAGCGGGGTTCTCAGCGTAATGCGGGCGTTAAGGGGAATCCTTCGTCGGACTAACGTTCGGTCGAATAGCCTTAGCGTTCAGGTGAGCGATATCCCTAGACCAAGGTGAGCTCATATCTAAGGAACCTTCACGGTCGAGTCTCCGCCTTAATTAATTTGAAAATTAGGATCTCTTTTTATTAAAAGTTATTTTAGTTCAATTCTCTTTTTGATAGCGTCGCGCTAAGTTGGTCATCGGCTTTCTGCACTTCATTTATTTCCGCACTTTATTTCCTGCATTTTTCCGCACTTTATTTTATGCTTTATTATTATTATGCATTTTATATAATTTTTATGCCATTTCGTTATATATATATAAAAAACAACTCAAATATTATCGGTAGAATAATAGGCTTTTAGGGAAAGAGTAGAAATAGCTAAGCCGACCCCGAGAACAATACGACCCCGATATTCCTCCACACGGGAATAACCTGTACTACACGCGATAGGTGCACTTGCCTACCTTTCGTTAAAACTCGGTCTAAAACCCTTTTTTATATAAAATAAATCCGCGCGCCCCGCCTTTCTTTCAAATAAACATAACCACTGCTTTTCCTTTTAATAAATAAACAAACACCCATACCCGCGGGGCGCCGCGAGTTTTAACCATCAAGTTTTTGGCGCCGTTGCCGGGGACAAATTCGATTTACTATTTTGAATTCCTGAAACCTATTAATTTTTCCCTTTTATTTCTATTTATATATGAAAATAAAAAAATAAAAAAATAAATAAAAACAAAATGACTACCAAATAATTATATTAATAAAAATAATATCAATATTAATTATAAATAATAAATACCTAAAATAAATCTAAAAATCAAAAATTTAAAAACTTTAAAACTTAAAAAAAAAAATCAAAAACTTTAAACCTTTAAAAAAAAAATAAGAAAACTTAAAACCTAAACAAAAATAAGAAAACTAAAACCTTAAAAAATCAAAAACTTTAAAACAAAAAAAAAGAACTAAAAAACTTAAAAAAAAATTTTTTAAAAAAAACTTAAAATAAAAAAATATGATGAATTTTTTTTTATCTTTTTTTCATCCAAAAATTCAAAATTCAAAAAAAATATATATATATATTTTTCATTTTTATTTATGCCTTTATAATATTTGGTTTTTATTTTCTTATCTTTTATTTTCAACAATAAAAAAAAACATAAACTAAAAAATCCTAAAAATCAGAAAAAATAATATTAAAAAAAACAAAAAACATTAAAAACAAAAAGAGCAAACAAAAATTTGCCACCGTACAGTGGACTGTCCTTGTACATGTGATGGAGAGCCGAGCGGGAAATAGCGGGCTGAAGCCCTTGTTGCTGCTGCTGCTACTGCTATGCTGGCCCTCAAAGGCCAATTAAAGAAATGTTTTACTGTTTTCTTGTATGGCGGCCTGCGTGCCGATGTTTGTAATCCACACCTGTGAAACTTAACTGAGCCTTAAGGCCAAACTTTTTGTATATTTCGTATACATTCCTTTGAGATATATAAATGAGTTGGTTTATATATATATATAGTGGACATTCATGGTTGATGAGTTCATACTTAACCCCCTAATGCTTTCGCTAGAATGCTCTGAGTTAGGATACGTGTACTAGTTTTTGATATTAACCTATAACCTCGCAACCTATTTGGGGTATATAGTGTGGGGCCCCGACCGGACCTTCTATTATATGTAATTTAATGGATGGAGTCGTTACTTTTTTTGGCCTTTTGGGTGAGCGTGACTTTTTGTGCGTGGCTCGTCTGACTGGGTTTTGCTTGCCCTCATGTTTTTGGCCGAAACCCTCTCTGCTTCGACATGGAAAATTTAGGGGGAACCCCATCAAATCCCCATAAATTTCCGTGGGTCGTGATTCGCAAAGCGTCAAGCCCAAAAATTTGTAGACTCGATCGCTTGCCTTGGGAGTCAAGGACTTAGAATTACCTCAGTATTCGCGCTTCATAAATTACTTTTGTTTGCAGCGTGAAATGTTCCCATTGTTAGGCCATGGTGTGGGCGCGGAATCACCCGTGTCTTCTTCATGGGTTGAAGGTTTCATGAGAAGTGCCCGGGCAATCTTAGCCTTTGCTTATTGCGTGACACCTGTAGCACTGCATTGAGACATTCTCGCACTTTGTGCTTTGCGTGCTGGGCTGGTGGGGAGGCATGCCCCTTTTCGCATTCCCTTTTATTATGAATGTGCTAGTATGATGTTGCGTGCTAACTTGTGTGGTTGCCGCATCATGTTTGTACTGGCGGCGGATCCTTGAACATGACTTGGAGGAATGTGCTGCCCCCTTGCCACAATGTCGCAGATGGACCTGCGGGTTTGTTCCCACTAAAAGACGTGGATGGACACGATGTCTGTTTTGGTGTCGTAGCTTTGAATGATTTTATTCCTGCAACATCCCCATCCATCACATGAAATATAATAGAAGGTCCGGTTGGGGTCCCACGCCATATACCACGGACAGTTAGTGGAGTTACGTATTAATATCAAATTACTAGAAATAGGAACACACATCCTAACTCAGAGCATTCTAGCAGAAGCTTTTTAAAATAGATATAAGAACCCAAATACAACAACATGAATGTCCACACTAACCCAAGGAAGAAATGAGAACAAAATACACAAAAGCCTCGGCCTTAGGGCCTTACAAGAGTTTACTTAATTAATACATGTTTTCCATACATCGGCACGCAGGTCGGCCACACATGAACATAAAAAGTAAACACTTCTCTTTAGCCTTCAAGGGCCAGCACAGCAACAAGGGCTTCAGCCCGCTATTTGCCACTAGGCTCACTTGTTCCTGCATAAGAACAATCAACCGCACGGTGGCAAAACAAGGCAACAGTTAGCTAAAGCTGACCAAATTATAACGACCCCATCCCTTAATCGGGGCGGCGGTGTTCCTTCTCTGCATTTTATTAGTATAACCAAACAAGATAGTGAAAGTACAATTTAAGCACACTTCACCGCAGGCGTAGGCACACAGCCACACACCCCGTGCTCTCAGGGCTCATTCTCGGTGAAATCGGTCCACCACCGCCCCTAGGACTACAACATCGTGAGCTAAAAAGTCTCTTTCGGCCGAAGCTTAAGACCTACCTTTATGCCATCGGCAAGTGCCATGTACCTTAGTTCTCTTTAACCGAACCACATAGAGCGGGTACGGTTCCACTTAACCCGTTGCTCACACCGCCATGTCAGTTTAAGTCATAGACGCGGTTCAAGCTTCCCCAAATCCCGAAGTAACGATCAAACAATAATACATAACCCGGTTATGTACAAGGTTGGGTCCCAGGCCACCAAGATGGCAGAAATGCGCTTCTGCCCAGTTTTCCGGGTGCACCTTGGAGTTAGTCCCCAAGGCTCCCTATTGCAATATACCACGTAGAAAACCCGTGAAATAAACGCCACGGAGTTTTCTCCAACAATACAAGCATAATGAAAACATCACCGATCCAGACCAACTAATTCGGATAGGCTTCATACACCATGCCTACGTCCGTACTTCGATTTCAGACTCTAAATGCAAACAACGGGGATAAACCATATCTACCCGAAGGAAAACCTCATACTCACCGCCCACTCGCAAGAGAGAGTTTCCTATGCAAAAAGGAAGAGGACTTTATATGTCCAAGAAGAGAATCGTTACCTTATAGGTTCGCTTCGGCACCATGGAAAACTAGCCGGATTAAAAGCACCGCAACGGCCTTGCCTCCACGGATCCGGACTCGGCTCGCGATTCGGAGCTCCAAAGCTCCAACAATGGCGGGATTCCTCCTTCTTATCCCTTTGCTCTCCTCTCTCTGCCTCTTAAAAAGAGGTTGGGTCAAACAAAATGAGGCCTAAACCCTCATTTCATGGCCATATACCAACAGGGGAAAGCTGTGCCATCGGATCCCTTAGAAATAAAACGAATGGCCTCAATTCACTCTTAAAATCTTCTAACTAGGGCCGCACATGGCTAGTGACACGCTTATGTCACATGTCGTGTCTCTCAATAGTAAGAGAAATCGTCAATCTCAAAACAAGAAACAGCTTTTGACACGCCCGTATTAACCCTGGACACGCCCGTGTCAAACCGGGTCACGCCCGTGTCAAACCAGGACATGCCCGTGGAATAAGCCATGTGCCTCAAGCGACACAAAAACCGTCATGCCTGAACAGGACTTGGCCCTATAACACGCCCGGGTGCTAGACACGGCTTCAGACACACCCGTGTCCCAGGCCGTGCGCCTCAGTCGACACAACCTGACAAACATAGAGCAGGACCCGGTTTTGGACACGCCAATGTCCCAGGACATGTTGCAAACACAGAGCAGGATACGGCTTTGGAAACGCCCGTGTACCAGGCCGTGTTTCTTAGTCGACACAGCCCAACCATAACCGAGTTTTGGGGCATTACCATTCTCCTCCCCTTAAAAGAATTTCATCCTAAAATTAGAGAATGGAAAAGTACACAAACTTAAATGGTACCTGAGTAGAAAAGCTCGGGGTACTCCTCAAGCATGGTCTGCTCTTGTTCCCACGAAAGCTCCTCACATCCGCAATTGTCCCATAGGACTTTGACCATCCTGATAGCTTTGTTCTGCAATTATTTGACCTCCGTATCCTCGATCCGAATGGGTCTAACTTTCATTGTTATCCCACTATCGACCGACACTTGATCCGCAACAACCACTTGTGCTGGTTTTTTCACGGCTTTGCGTAGGACCGAGATGTGAAATACATCATGTAATCCACTCAGCTCTACCGAAAGAGCCAACTGATAGGCGGCTTCACCAACACTCTCCAAGATCTTAAAAGGCCTAACATACCTCAGACTAAGCTTCTTTAAGCATTGAATCCTTAATACGCCTTTAAACGTCTTTATCTTGAGATATACCCAGTCGCCCACCACAAACTCCACATTTTGATGCTTGACATTGTTGTACTTGACCTGTTTATCTTGAGCAATCAGTAGCCATTCCTGAATCAACCGTATCGTTGAAGAAGCATCTTCAACGTCCCTTCGCTTGTACAACTTCAATTCTCCCGTTTCTACCAAAGATAATGGCGTATGACACCTCCTTCTATACAGAGTCTCAAAGGGCTCCATCTGAATGCTGGCTTGGTTGCTGTTATTATAAGTGAACTCAATCGTGAAAAGATGGTCTTCCCACCTTTTCCCAAAATCCAACGCACACATACAAAGCATTTCTTCCATCATCCTATTCATCCTTTAAGTTTGCCCATCTGTTTGTGGGTGATAAGAAGTGCTGAAATTCAACTTGGTACCCAACAACTGATGAATGAGCCTCCAATCGTTGGATGTGAACCGGCCATCACGGTCACTAACGATGCTCCAGGATACACCATTCAAACAAACTATATTATCCATATAAAGCTTTGCCAGCTTCTCCACAGAATCATCGTTCCTATTGAGTATGAAATGCAACACCTTCATTGACCGATCCACGACCACCCAAATGGCGTCATTCCCCTTGTGCGATCTCGGCAAACCGTAAACGAAATCCATAGAGATGTCGTCAAAGTTCCACTCTTGTATAGACAAGGACTTTAGAAATCCACCCGGCTTCTGGCATTCATCCTTCACCAAGGCACAACTATGACACTTAACCACGTATAACGCTATGTCTTTCTTCATACCTTGCCACAAGAACAACCTCTTCATGTCTTTGAACATCTTTGCGCTCCCAGGATGAATTGAGTATTTGGTAAAATGCGCCTCGTACATCAATTCTTCCCATAATTTTCCAACTTTAGGGACGCACAACCGACCTCCTTTCCATACAAGTCCATCGTCAACAATGAACTGGTCATTCGACCCATCCACGGACTCTGCCACACGACGTTTCAAGCTTATGTCCAACTCCAAGGCCTGCCTAATCCTATCCGCGAGGTTGTACTTGAACCTTTGTCCAACTGAAACATGCATTAAAACTAGATCCCTTGTCAATACAGGAGATCTCCAAAGACTCTAAATCATGAATGGGCCGCTCGTTCATGCATCTGCAACCAGTTGGCCTATGTAGGAGTTCTATGACTTAGAGCATCTGCCACAACATTCCCCTTCTCGGGAATATAATGAATCTTGTAGGTGTAATCCCCAAGGAACTCCATCCATCTTCATTGACGCATGTTCAGGTCCTTCTGATCAATCAGATACTTGAGACTCTTGTGATCTGAATATATATCGACCTTTACTCCATAAAGGTAATGCCTCCAAAGCTTGAGAGCGAATACCACGGTCGCCAACTCCAAATCATGGACTGGGTAGTTCCTCTCATGCACCTTTAACTGACGTGATCCATAAGCTATCACCGACCCGTGCTGATGCAAAACACAACCTAAACCACTCCTATAGGCGTCACTATAAACCTCAAAGCCTTCAGAACCACAAGGCGTACTTAAGACAGGTGTCGTGGTCAAACGACACTTTAGTTCTTCAAAAGCTTGTGCGCACTCAGGCTGTCATAACCCGCACTTTATCGACGAATAAATCGTATCAGAGCAAGAGAAAATACGTGCTGTGATGCCACGTAGTGCAGGGGATAACTGCACACGTTCAGGCAAAACTCTAGACTTTAGATTTTAAGAAAACCATAGCTTATTATGATAGAAAGCCAGTTATATTTAATGGCCGTATCCCTCGGCACAGTGGATCAGCTAGTCCACGATAAAAAAATATATTCATTTGCAGCGGAAAATACTTTAATTAAGTTGTTTTGACATCCTAAAGGAGCATAAGTGTCCCCGAGGGACGACTCATGGTATGCACGACTCTAATGGATGGTATTGTATATATAAAAAGATAGTCTTTACGCTTAAGGAAGAAAATAGTGCTTTAGTTTTGTAAACATGATGTGCATGAGATACATGTAGTAATATTTTAGGGGTTTAAAATACCTAACATGCAACCTAGCATAAAACCTTCCCAGAAACAAGTGAACAACCTCAAATAGGCAAAAGTAGCAGTTTTAGTTCATACCCAGCAACATAAGTAATCCACCAGTGGGCGTCAACAACCTGATACGAACCCACTGGTGAGTATGCATGTCTATACAGAAAGGAAGAAAAACTACCTCACCAGATGAGGAACAACAACCTCAACTACCCAGGAGGCCACAAGCAAGCTCCACAAGAGGACTAGCCGTCTAACTAGGCTACAACCTGAACCTGAAGGCATTCAAAAAAAACACCTCAGCAAGTAAAAGAAAATCAAAGGAAGTGGAACATTAGATTCATGAGCAATAAAATAAGGGGTTTACCAGCCCTGCAAAAAAATGCTATCAGCACCAAGGCAATACCTATGCCAGTAAGAAAAAACACTGTCCAAAGAGCAGTAAAAGTACACCAAGTGTAAACATAAATAGGAACATGCTCTGCTAAGCACCTGTAGCAGCACCAAGGCATACCTATGCCAAAAGAAATAGCCACTAAAAAGGAAAGGAACTAACAATCCTAATCTTTGTGAATTATTGGTTGTGGTGAAAACCTTGGGTCGGAGTGGGCGGCACAGCCACACCAACAACCAAAACCAAAAATACTCCAGGGTGAAAACAACCGGTGGCAACTATAGGGTCCACACACCAAACCATACCAGCCCAACACGGCCTAGGTGGTGGTGGCCACAACTCAGCACACACGATTCACCCCTTACAGAGCCCACAAAACCACACCACTTTCCATAAACCACGAGTCGACATGCAAAAACTAGCCGAACACCCAAAACCCCCCTAAGGAAAAAGCCGAACTAACAGTCCTAAAGGAAAACACCCCCCAAGGCAAAAGCATCGAGTTCACTCGACACGGCGCTAAGTGGGTTACTCAACACCAAGAATTAACCACGATGTTGAGTGAGGTCCACCCACTCAACGCCAAGTAACCTAACCGCAGTAACAGGCTTTGGCGTTGAGTGAGCCTACCAGACTCAACGCCAAAATAGCCACGGTGTTGAGTGAGATCGACTCACTCAATGCCAAAACAACCATGGTGTTGAGTGAGGTCGACTCATTCAACGCCAAAATAGCCACGAAATTGAGTGAGGTCGACTCACTCAGCTCCAAATAACCTAACCGCAAAAACAGGCTTTGGCGTTGAGTGAGTCCACCACACTCAACGCTAAAACAGCTACGACGTTGAGAGAGGTCGACTCACTCAACGCCAAAAGACATAACCACAACAAAAGGTTTTGGCGTTGAGTGAGTCCACCACACTCAATGCCAAAATAGCCACGGTGTTGAGTGAGGTCGACTCACTCAACGCCAAATGACTTAACCTCAAAAACAGGCTTTGGCGTTGAGTGAGTCCACCACACTCAACGCCAAAACAGCCACGACGTTGAGTTAGGTCGACTCACTAAATGCCAAATGACTTAACCGCAAAAACAGGCTTTGGCGTTGAGTGAGTACACCACACTCAACGCCAAAACAGCCTCGACGTTGAGTGAGGTCGACTCACTCAACGCCAAATGACTTAACCGCATAAACGACCATGGCGTTGAGTGAGGGCACCACACTCAACGCCAAAGGCCTAACAGTCTAGGCGTTGAGTGAGGTCCACTCACTAAACACCTACTAACCATGGCGTTGACTTAGCGTAAAATTCCTGAAACCTGGAGCTAGACCGATCCCAGCCCACTCAACACCTACTAACCAGAGAGCTGGAAAATAACTCCAACTCTCTCTCCTACCCCTTCTACCCGGCCACAATAACCTAACAAGCTGGAATAAAGCTTAATAAAGCGAAACCCTACCTCCAGCTACTATCTGGACACCAAGCAGAGAACAGAAAGTGAGAAAATAATTAATTATGGTCAAGATTGACAGTAAACCTACTCGGGACAAAGACTGCAGCAACCCTAGCTTCTAGGAGAGAAAAGAATGAGCTAATACAACAAAGTAATTGGAAAATCAAGGTTGGCAAGGGCAAAGAGAGCCAATTGCTTCTACCTGCAGGAAACAACAGTTGTCTTCCAAAATTCGGCACCGGCGGCAAGATCGGCCACCAAAGAGGCAAACCTGAAGCTTTTAGAGGAAGAAGAACAAACCTTAAAAACAAGCCCTAAATCCATAGATATCCGGCGGTCAAGGCTGCAGCTCCTCCACCTCCCGCTTGCTTCCTTCCACTAGAAGATAACAAGCTGAAGCTGAAGCTAGCTCGGGAAATGGGGAAGAATAGAATAGCTGGAGCCTTTAAATAAGACCTCCACTCACTTATCTAAAGCTAAGTAAAATAATCCTATAGCACTCAGATTTCAACCACTGGCTGCCTCTCCTAAAACTGCCACCTTAGCTATGCATATAAAATATTATACATAAAAAAATATAAGCATATACAAACATATAAATCTAAGCTTATAAATATATAACTATTACTGTACAACAAAAATCATTAGCTAGTTATCTAAACATATATATACATGAAATGAAAACAGCTAAACACTTAGCCTAAAAACAGGGCACCAACCCTACCAAGCCTTGCCACTCAAGGCCATGCACAGCAAAAGCAACTACTACTAGATAAACAAGCAAACGTCGAAACGACGCAAAAAAAAAGATCTCGGATTTCGACCAAACTCGCACCGTAGCTAAACACCCAAGCTACGGAAACAACAACAAAGTCGAACACAACATCCGACGATCAAACACTCGGGCTAACACCTCCCAAGACAAAGTAATACCATTCCCTGAGAGGCTCAGCCGAGTCACCAAAACCGGCTCCGGCTAGCTGGGGAATCTTGCAAACAGGCTACAAATAGGCCACTGAAGGAACCTAAAGAGCTAAGACCACGCTCTAATAATGACAAAAGGACAGAAATGCGTCATCGTAACGCCAAACAATGACCAAACAAAACACAAAAAAATTGGGGGCATTATGTAACACCCCAGAATCTCAAAATATGTTTGTGCACATTTTTGGGTTGGAGGCTGTTAGACACGGCCTGGGACACGGGCGTGTCCCAGGGCGTGTCGGGTGTACACGGCCTGGGACACGGGCGTGTCCCAGGGCGTGTTCAGCTTAGTCGACGATTTATAGTCGACGATCATCGAGCCTGGGACACGGCCTTCGACACGGGCGTGTCTCAGGGCGTGTCCGACACGTGTCCGTTCTGGGCGTGTCGCGGTGTCAAGTTGACGGTCAGCGGTCGTCAAGCGGCGACACAGCCTGGGACACGGGCGTGTCCCAGGGTGTGTCACACATTAAAATCGGAAAATGGCCTGTTTGAGTCAGAGAGGTACACGGCCTTGAACACGGCCGTGAACACGGCCTTGAACACGGGCGTGTCAGGTTCGACACGGGCGTGTCAAAGCCCGTGTTCTGGTATCTTTCGAGTCGGTTGCTAACCGACTGGGGAACACGGCCTGTGACACGGGCGTGTCACAGGGCGTGTCAGGCCTGTTGAAATGTTTTTCAGAGTAGATCTCGGCCGTTCGTTTCCTTCTATTTGGATCTTGTGGTCCAAAGCTTTTCCAGCCTCTTTAAGTCGTGGATTGAGATGAAATCTCATTTCCACTTAGCCTTTCTCTCTCTAAAGAGAAGAAAGAGAGGAGAGCTTGGAGGAGGAGGAGGAGGAGCTTTCCGGCCGCCGGTGGAGCTTCGTCGATCCGAATCGAGAGCCGAGTTCAGCGTTGCGGAGGCAAGGCCGCTGCGGTGATTTCCATCCGGCTAGTTCTTCCATGGCGCCGAAGCGATCGTCAAGGGTAACGATCTTTCTTCCTTGGGCAGGTGAAGCCCTTTGTTTTGCATGTGCATGGGATCCTCCATCAAGAGATGGAAATGCGTAAGTGATTCCAGCAGTTGAGTCTGCATCTAGAGCCGGAAATATGTAGTACGGCATAGGCATGCTGTGTGAAGCCCATCCAGACGTATGTCGGGATTGGTGATGTTTATATTGCGAACCGGAGAAGACTCCGTGTATTCATCGTTTAGCCTGCGGAGATGGTGAGGACGATGTGCTTGGTGGTCAGGATGCTTTGCATAGCTCCTTTGGTTGCATGCTTGCTAAGAGCTGGTTGATGGAGTGCGGACACCTCTGAGTGGGTGGGCGCGGGAGGTCTTCAACAGGGGTTTGAAGGCTTATGCCCATTCCACCAAGTGGCGATGTTAAGATCGGATGAGCGGTCGATTGGTAGCAAAGCAGCAGGGCGAATTCCCTAGGCTTGTTACACTACGTGGGTAGGTCGACTGGTAGTGCTCACGGGTTTTGGTGTGGTGCGTACCTCTGAGTGAGACGGGTGCGTGAGGTCTTCAACAAGGGTTTGGAGGCTTATACCCGCCTACCAAGTACAAACCATAAAGGTGCCCTGAGTGCACGGAGCGCCTGGCAATGAGGCCGGCGTTTGTGATGTTGTGTGTATGATATATATATGTTGCAATTGCTATATATGCAGGGAAGGAACCACTGCCCCAGGTAAGGGTGGGGTCGTTATAATTGGTCAGCTGAATGCTGACCGTTGCTTTGTTTATCACCCATGGGGTGGACGTCCATATGCAGGTGTTGCGGGCTGATTGGATTGAGCGGGCAAAAGCCCATGCTGCGTGTAGGCCCTTGAAGGCCGTGCGAAGTGTTGGATTTCATGTGTGGCCAGCCTGCGTGCCGATGTATGAAATTATATGTATTGTAAAGAGTAACTTGTAAGGCCTTAAGGCCTGTGCGGTGTGGTGTTGTAAACATTCCCGGTCTTTTATATAAATGTGATATTTATATATTAGTGGACATTCATTGATATGAGTTCTTACACTTAATGCAATTCCGCTAGAATGCTCTGAGTTAGGATTCGTATGGTTTGGTATTATCCTGTGACCTCACCGTCTGTTTGGGGCATATAGTGTGGGGCCCCGGCCGGACCTTCTACTATACGTCATTTAACGGATGGGGTTGTTACACATTACAGCCACCCCCCCTAAAAGAATGTTTGGCCTCGAAACTTTACACATAACACTTCTATCAAGAAGGAATAAGAAATAGCTAATCCAGAGCTATAAAAGAAAGAACAAAACATACCAGGCATAAAGTCAGGGAAATAGATGAGGGTAAGCCTTCCTCATCTCCGACTCTAGCTCCCAAGTCGCGCTTTCCACATCCTGGTTCCTCCACCAAATCTTAACCTTAGGAATGGTTTTCCTCCGCAACACGCGATCCTGAGCATCCAAAATGCGGACATGCATTTCCACATAAGAATGATTCTGCTCCAACCGAGGCATAGAATCCAAAAACTGTCTGCCACTCTGCACACATTTCCGCAGCTGACTAACGTGAAAGATATCATGCACGCTAGGAAATTTTCTGGCAAATCCAACCTGTAAGCTGATACACAAACCCGCTCAACAATCATAAACGATCCCACGTACCTTGGGTCCAACTTTATGTTCTTGCCAAACCTCTTGAGTCCAATCATCGGGGAAACCTTTAAGAACACCAAGTCCCCCACAGCAAATTCCAAGCTAGATCTACGTCGGTTGGCATTCTTCTTATATCTCTCCTGGTCTATACGAAGCTTCTCCCGAATATGCTTCACAGCAATTTCCATCTCCCTCGAGCGCCTTTGGACACAACAACGGTCCCTCGCCAACCTCAGCCCAAAACAAGGGAGCCCTGCAGCGCCTCCCATAAAATGCTTCAAAAGGAGTCATTTGCAAGCTTTCTTGATAACTATTACTATACAAAAACTCCATAAGTTACAAACGCTCATCCCACGCTCCTCCGTAGTCTATAATATAGCATCAGATCATGTCCTCCACTATCTGATTGACTCGCTCTGTCTGGCCATTAGTCTACGGGTGGTAAGACGTAGAATATCTCAAATCCATACCCAAACCCTCTTGCAGGCTTTTCCAGAAGCGAGATGTAAGCCAGGAGTCTCGGTCTGAAATAATGCTGACTATCACTCCATGTAACCGGATGACCTCATTCAAATACAGCTCAGCTATCTTTCTCATCGGATAGTCAATATTAAATGGTACGAAGTGAGCACACTTCGTCAATCTGTCCACGATTACCCACACTGAATCATGCCCCCTAGGAGATCTCGGTAAGCCTATAATGAAATCCATCGAGATGGTCTCCCACTTCCAAGTCGGAATCTCCAAGGGTGTCAGCTTGCCACCAGGCCTTCCATGATCGGCTTTCACACGCTTGCAAGTGTGGCACTCCGAAACAAATCTGCCTATGTCTCCCTTCATCCCATACCACCAGGCAATCTGCTTTAAATCATGATAGATCTTAGTAGATCCTGGATAGTAGGCAACACTAGATCCATGGGCTTCCCTGCATACCATCCCCTGGATATCTCCCACGGCAGGGATACAAAACCTGCCGCGGTACCTCAAGGTACCCGCATCATCAATAAAAAAATCTGGCAGTTAACCTTTCTCATCTCAAAGATACAAATGAAAAAGATCGGGATCATCCTTCTGATGCTGTCTCGTAAGCGCAATCCATGAAGGTTCTGCCATCGCCAAACTACTCTGCAAATCGCCGCTTCCCACAGAAATGCCCATCAAAAGAAACTCCTCTACTAAAAGCTCGACGGAGAGACCAAAAATCTTCCCTGACTTCCGACTCAGGGCGTCGGCCACATCATTGGCCTTGCCTGGATGATACTAGATCTCAACATCGTCGTCGACTACATACTCCAACCATCGCCGCTGGCGCAGATTCAAATCCTTTTGGGTGAAGATGTATTTTAAGCTCTTGTGATCAGTAAAAATTTTACACTGCGCGGCATAAAGTAGATGTCTCCACAACTTCAGTGCATAAATCATGGCTGCAAACTCTAAATAATGCGTAGGGTAATTTCTCTCATGAGTTTTTAGTTGGCTCGACCCATACGCAATCACTTTCCCGACTTTCATCAACACGCATCCATGCCCAACATGCGATGCATCCACATAAACATCATAATCCAAGCCTCCCGTGGGCAGGGTCAAAACGGGAGCAGTGCATAATCTGTTCTTGATCTCTAGGAAGGCTACCTCGCACTTCTCGCTCCAAACAAAATCTGCATTCTTCTGGGTCAATCTAGTCAAAGGTGCAGCCAGGGTAGAAAAACCCTCCACGAATCTCCTGTAATAGCCGGCTAATCCTAGAAAGCTCCTAATCTCCTTGGGTGTGCCCGACCTACTCCAATCCATCACAATAGCGATCTTTTCTAGGTTAACTGAAATCCCACTCTTATTCACCACGTGGCCCAGAAATGAAACCTAACGCAACCAAAACTCGCACTTGCTCAGCTTGGCGAATAGCTTGTGGTTCCTCAAGGAAGATAAAACCAAACGCAGATGCTGGTCATGCTCCTCCGTATTGCGGGAATAAATAAGAACATCGTCGATAAACATGACCACGAACTTATCCAGGAAATCCTTGAACACACGGTTCATCAAATCCATAAAAGCTGAGGGCGCGTTGGTCAAACCAAACGGCATGACCAAAAATTAAAAATGCCCATACCGGGATCGAAAAGCTGTCCGCGAAATGTCGGACTCACGGATCTTGAGCTGATGGTAGCCAGATCGAAGATCAATCTTGGAGAATACTGTGCTACTGCGCAACTGATCAAACAAATCGTCAATCCGTGGCAGTGGGTACCTGTTCTTGATAGTAACCTTGTTCAACTCCTTATAGTCGATGAAAAGCCTCATCGACCCGTCTTTCTTCTTTACAAATAGAACAGACGCACCCCAAGGCGACGAACTCGGCCTGATAAAACCCTTTGCTAACAGCTCATCCAGATGGATACACAACTCCTCTAGCTCTCGCGGGGCCATCCGGTACGACGCCTTTGCAATCGGATGCGTACCTGGCTCCAAGTCTACCACAAACTCAACATCTCGATCAGGTGGAAGACCAGGAAGATCTTCAGGGAAAACATCCGAAAACTCGCACACCACAAGAATCTCCTCCAAACGACGTACACTAACAACGATCCCCACTACTGAGACAAAACAGGCAAATCAATCTGAATCAAGCAGCTTATGAGCACATATCGCAGAAGAGACTGGAGCATCCTGGCGCGGATTAGCATAAACACTCCCAGGCTGACCGTTGCCCTTAACGAAGTCCAAGCGCTTACCCTTGCACTTGGATAACTGCATCATAACTGGACAACCAGTCCATGCCTAAGATAACATCGAAGTCTTCCAAGTCAATCACCTTCAAATCTGCCTTCGCTAGAAAATCTCCTAATAAAATCAGACAATCCCGAATACCTTGATCTGAAATCACGGAATCACCGGAAGGAAACTTGATGCAAAAGGCATCACTAACTCACTCTAGACCCAAACGATAGCGCTCTGTTGGAACACCCTATTACTAATTTGGGCAAGGATCACTATGTTATTAGGAAATTGGTTTGACCTAGTTGTATAGTTGAAAAGGTCAACTTAGAATGAGTCTAAGGCTTAGAACTTAGGTTTGGAGCTGTCCCCAAGACAATTCAAAGATTAGGATTCATTGCTGAGACAAAGACAATTTTCGTCGAGCTCAGGTCGACGAAATGTCGAACTCAGTTCGACGTTCTCTGAGCTCAACTCTACAAGTAGTCGAACTCCGGTCGACGATCTTCGAGCTCAGATCGACGCTCTGTCTTCACCTATTTTCCAAGTCACTGAGCTCAGTTCGACGATCATAGAGCTCAGGTCGACGTTTTCTGTCTCTAGTATAAATCCAATCTCTGAGCTCAGTTCGACGATCGTAGAGCTCAGATCGACGATTTCTGTGAGAGATCTATGCTTTCAGATTTCAAATTCAAGAACAGTTATGGAATTCATTAAGAGTTATTTCCTACATTTATTGCAAAGGATTTTCTAGCCGTTTTAAGCAATCTAATGCAAGTTTCAAGGAAGGCTAAAAGGAATGTTACTTAGGACTTTCCCCAGAGACAGTTGTCATTTATGGAAGTCATTTATTACTGAGTAACGACCATCTAAGTCAGAATCTGATATACTCCTACAGAATATGTTTTTGAAAAAACAACAGATCAATACAACAAGATAGGCAAGAGATATACAGGATCATTGGATTGAGAAAAAGAGTTACGGAAGGGAGATCAAAATATACTCTGATCAAGAACTCATCTTCTGGAACATACAGATTCACTGAGTCAAAATCATCAAGAACACAAGAAAGTTTTCTGTGGAGGAAATCATCTGCTCCTCCAAATCCTCAAGTGTTCAAAAGCTTCAACATCAAGGACTCCAGACATCACACATTTCAGCATCTGCTGAAATCATCTTTTGCTGGAGATCTGAAGCACCTGAATACCTATCACCATAGCAAAGCTCACCTTCCTGAACCTTACAGATCTCAGGGGACCTTTAGCTTCATCTTCCACTTGTCTTCTCTCAGACTGTTGACAGAGAAGAATAACTCAACTCTTTCTTTCTTATTCCTTTCCCTCCTATAAAAGGGTTTTTCAAAACTCCCTTCAAAAGTTCTGAGACTGGTTTCTGAGACCTTGGCAAAACAAAGTGGTGGTAAGACACCTTATCAAAAAATCTAGTTTTGGCTTTTGAGCACCTTATCAAAAGCTCATTGGTGCCCAGGATACCTAATCAACTATTCCTGCAGTGGATTCCTACCAAGGGTAGTAGAAGAGTGGATATACCCAGGTTGTTGGGGAACAACTATAGATCCTTGTGTCATCTGGTTGCTGTGTGTTTGACTTTGTTGTGTGTTGTGTGTTTTCTTAGTTCTTGCTTTAGTTTTTATTTCATCACAAGCACCTTAGACATATACATAAATTAAGTCTTCCACTTCTTTATATTTTTAATTGTAAATTATTTTAAAAATACTCTATTCACCCCCCTCTAGAGTTAAGGTAGATCTTTTCCTCAATTTCAATTAGTATCAGAGGGAGGTTGGTTATTCAACATCTGAATCTTCAATAGATTGGTTGAACAGACTAACACCTGAACCAAAAGATCCTTCATAAGATAAACCTTCTATAGAGGATAGTTATTACTTTTGTATTATATTTATTTTCAAACAAAACCATGGCACATAACAAAGATTATGCTAGCACCAGACCTCTAGTGTGCAACCTCTCTAAGTTTGCACTTTGGAAGGCAAGGATTAAGCTTTACATGAATTCTATTGATGAGGACATTTTTAATTCTGTTTTAACAGTTTGTCTAAGACCCCCAGTGATCACAAGTACAAGTAATGTTCCACCTCCTTTAGGAACAGATGCAGAAATAAAGAAATGGAAAGTTGCAGATGCAAAGGCTATGAATATCCTTGCTCAGACCATGTCTGATGAGATATTCCAAAAGGTGGCTGAATGCAGTTCAGGAAAAGATATATGGGATAAGTGATCTGAAATTATCTCAGGATCTGCTGATGAAAGAAAGGACATGAGATCCCATCTCATATCTCAAAATGAGAATTTCAAGAAAGGAGAAGCATAGTCAGTTACAGATATGTACAACAGGCTCAGTCTGATAGTCAGTGAGTTGAAAACATTGGATAAGGAGATCACACTAACTGAACTAAATGACAAGATCCTAATGTGCTTCCCTAGCACTTGGGACTCAAGGATCTGGCCGATCAAGGATGCAAGAATCCTAACCGAGATTACTACTGAAGTTCTTTTGGGCAAGCTCAAGTCTTATGAGCTTCTCATCAAGAACAGAGAGGAAGAACAAAAGACTGCTTCTCTAGCCATCAGAAAGGAGAAGACCATAGCATTCAAAGCTATAGAAGATCTGTCTGAAGATAAGGTCACAGGCAATGAAGAATTGATGAGTTTCCTGGCCAAAAGATTCTATAAGATGGCCAGGAAATATTTCGGAAAGAGGTCATCCAGAGGGTATGAAAAGCCAAGGTATGATAAATCAAATAATAAAGAAATAATGAGTTTTGGATGCAGGAAACCAGGCAATATTGTGCCTTACTGTCCAGAAAATCAGAATAAGGACAAGAAGGACAGGAAAGATAGGAGAATGGACAAGGACTCCAAAGGAAACAACATCAACAAATCCTCCTCCAACAAAAATAAACATACAAGGAAGGGGTTTGTAGCTTAAAGTTGGAGTGATACTGAAGAGGAATCAGAAGCCTCATCAAGCTCAAGTGATGATGAGGATGATGCTGAAGAAAAGGAATTCTGCATGATGGCTATCAATACCTCTCAGCAAAAATCTGATGCAGAACAAGGATCAGACTCAGAATCTGAAACTCAAACTGAAGAAGACCAGGTAATAGACTCCTTTGACTTTGACTCAGAGGACTTTATGTCTGAATTTAAGGCACTTTGTTTAGACCTATTAAAATCTGAGAAAGAGATTATTTCTCTCAGAAATCAATTGTCTGAACATAGCACCTTAAAATCAGACAACCTCAAACTCTCTTAGGAGTTAGAATGCTGTAGGGATGACATAGCTTCACTGAAAAGTAAGTTATCCCAGGCAAAGAAGTTTGAAGAATCCCTTAATGGGAGAAGCATCAGACTGATGGATATCACAAGCACAGTGAACTCAAGATTCAACAGTACACTGGGCTTGGGTGCTTCATCTAGCCAACCTATAGTATTAACAACCCCAATTAAATTTATTTCTGATAAAGGAAAGGGTGTTGTAGAGGTAGCTAGGAAGAATCAGGATTTACCTAAGGAAAATCAAGTTCAATAGAAAACGTCGAACTGAGCTCAGCGACTTGGAAAATAGCTAAAGATAGAGCGTCGATCTGAGCTCGAAGATCGTCGACCGGAGTTCAACGACTTGCAGAGTTGAGCTAAGAGAACGTCGAACTGAGTTAGACATTTCGTCGACCTGAGCTCGACGAAAATTGTCTTTGTCTCAGCAATGAATCTTGATATTTGAATGGTCTTGGGGGCAGCTCCAAACCTAAGTTATAAGCCTTAGACTCATTCTAAGTTGACCTTTTCAGCTATACAACTAGGTCAAACTAATTTCCTAATAACATAGTGATCCTTGCCCAAATTAGTAATAGGGTGTTCCAACAATCTCCCCCTATTTGGGTTAGGATTACTATTTATAGGACACAATAGGAAATACAAAAGCATACATATAGAAACAAAAGCTAAACCAACAATGCAGAAGAAAAACATAGCAGCATTACAGAACTAATATAGAATATAAGCAATATTCAGAGATATAGATGTACTGTCTACTTACAGAAATCATTTCTTCTCATTGCCTTTCTTAAATAGAATCTCCCTGTTAGGATTGAGAGCATCTTTCTTTGATCTTCTGCCATCATCTGCACCTAAGTATGTTTGGGATCTTGGCCTTGGAACTACAGCCTCAGGATGCAGCTTCATATAATCTTCTGGATCAAAGAACTTTCTTGAAGCATATCTCTTCAGTTCTGTCTTTCTTTGTTCTGATAGGGTTGTAATGTTTGAAATGTCTTTACCTTGCTCCTTGGCCTTCTTCATTTGATCTAGAGCAGCAAGCTCTTTCATTCTGGCAGTCCATGACACTGGGTTGTTTTCAGGATCTTCAAAAGGGACTGGAGGTTCATATCTATTGATAGATTCTGAATCAGTAGGATTCCTGGTGATAACTGAATCTCTAAGCTTGTAAGGGAAAAGACCTTGAGTAGAATCAATAGGACCTTGTCCTTCCCTTTGTAGTCTTGAATAAGTTCTGTACTCTCTCTGATTTCCTCTGTACTGACCTCTTCTAGAATGATAGCCTCTTTGATGTTGACCTCTGGGTTGATATCTTTGAGAAGATTGAGAAGAACTATGCTTTGAAGCAGATCCAGGTTGAGAAGCAGATCCTCCACCAGTACCAGCATCTGGAGGAGAAGGAGGAGGATAAGACTGAGAAGATCCTTTCTCATATTTGTCAAGTTTTCTTCTTTTCTTCATAGCCTTTAACTGATTCTTATAATATTGCATCCAAGGCTCTGTTATCTGACAATCATGCAAAATGTAATATGGTATGTCATTGACATCTTTGGCTTTAGCAGGAGGGACTCTCATCATTTCATTGCTTCTTGTTTTCTTTTTCCTGGCAATGGTGCATGCAGAATCATCAGAGTTAGTGTTGAATTGATCACTTTCTGAACTCTGGGGGTCTGTCATATAGATCATAAATGCTTTTGATATACTCTTCTCTTTGTTTAGACTTCTCAGCAGACAGAACAGGAGCAGAATCAATTGTAGTAACAGCAGGAGCAGAAGGAACTTCTGGAGTAGTAGGAGCAGCAGGAACCTCAGAAACAACAAGTTCTTCTAGAAAAACAGCAAGTTTAATAGCAGCAACAGCATCAACAGGATCAGCAGACAATATATCAATATCAGTAGATTCAACACCTTCAGTAGCAGCAGTAGCAACACAATCAGAAACTTCAACAACCTTAAGAGAATTTATATAAGAGATAATTAGGCTGGGATCACAAACAGTAATAGGCACAATGGCCCTAGTAAGGTCTTCAACTCCCAGAGTTGGTAAGCAGCTTCTGTGAAGAAGATCAAATTCAGACAGCAGTGACTTGAATTCCACTGTGAGTACTGGTCATGGGGTAGAAATCTCTGGCAGCAGCAATTCCTCAGGAGCTGCAGGCACTACCTCAGCTTCATAGGGAATCCCTCCTATGATACCAATAGCTCCTTCATGACATTCTCACCCAACCATCCTTCACACCATCAATCTCCACACCCATATCATCTATCTTCACCATCCAAATCTCTCAACCAACCATCCTACCATCCACAATATAACCTACCTCAGTCCATCCATCACCAGCCCAAACCATTCCCTCCTCCACCTCTACTCAAGTCACACTTGAGCAAGTGGATCTATCAGCTTTGGCAGATAAGCTATATGGGATACTGGCCCCCAAGCTAGTAGCCCTGTTGGCGACCTCCATGGCTCCACTCTCGCAATCAATAAGGAGTTATCTGACAGGCTATCCTCTCTCTCCTCTCCTAAGGCCATCCCCTCTTTGGGGTGCCTTGATCCAGTCATCACTGAATCAAGGCAGGGGGAGATGCCCTATGAAGCTGAGGTAGTGCCTGCTGCTCCTGAGGAATTGCTGCTGCCAGAGATTTCTACCCTAGTACCAGTACTCACAGTGGACTTCAAGTCACTACTGTCTGAATTTGATCTTCTTCACAGAAGCTGCTTACCAACTCTGGGAGTTGAAGACCTTACTATGGCCATTGTGCCTATTACTGTTTGTGATCCAAGCCTGATTATCTCTTATATAAATTCTCTTAAGGTTATGGAAGTTTCTGATTGTGTTGCTGCTGCTGCTGCTTAAGGTGCTGAATATATTAATATTGATATGTTGCCTGCTGATCCTGTTGATGCGCTGCTACTATTGAACTTGCTATTTTTCTAGAAGAACTTGTTGTTTATGAGGTTCCTGCTTCTCCTACTGCTCCACAAGTTCCTTCTGCTCCTGCTGCTACTACAATTGATTCTGCTCCTATTCTGTCTGCTGAGAAGTCTAAACAAAGAGAAGAGTATATCAAAAGCATTGATGATCTATATGACAGACCCCAGCGTTCAGAAAGTGATCAATTCAACACTAACTCTGATGATTTTGCTGGCACCATTGCCAGGAAAAGGAAAGCAAGAAGTAAAGCAATGATGAGAGTCCCTCCTGCTAAAGCCAAAAATGTCAATGACATACCATATTGCATTTTGCATGATTGTCACATAAAAGAGCCTTGGATGCAATATTCTATGAATCAGTTAAAGGCTATGACGAAAAGAAGAAAACTTGACAAATATGAGAAAGGATCTTCTCAGTCTCATCCTCCTCCTCCTCCTCCAAATGCTTGTACTGGTGGAGGATCTGCTTCTCAACCTGGATCTGCTTCAAAGCATAGTTCTTCTCAATCTTCTCAAAGATATCAACCCAGAGCTAAACATCAAAGAGGCTATCATTCTAGAAGAGGTCAGTACAGAGGAAATCAGAGAGAGTACAAAACTTATTCCAGACAACAAAGGGAAGGACAAGGTCCTATTGATTCTACTCAAGGTCCTTTCCCTTACAAGCTTAGAGATTCAGTTGTCACCAGGACTCCTACTGATTTAGAATCTATCAATAGATATGAACCTTCAGTCCCTTTTGAAGATCCTGAAAACAACCCAGTGTAAAGAGCTTGCTGTTCTAGATCAAATGAAGAAGGACAAGGAGCAAGATAAAGACATTTCAAACATTACAACCCTATCATAACAAAGAAAGATAGAACTGGAGAGATATGTTTAAAGAAAGTTTTTTGATCCAGAAGATTATATGAAGCTGCATCCTGAGGCTGTAGTCCCAAGGCCAAGATCCCAAACATCCTTAGGTGAAGATGATGACAGAAGATCAAAGAAAAATGCTCTCAATCCTAACAGGGAGATTCTATTTAAGAAAGGCAATGAGAAGAAATGATTTCTGTAAGCAGACAGTACATCTATATCTCTGAATATTGCTGATATTCTATATGAGTTCTACAATGCTGCTATGTTTTTCTTCTGCATTGTTGGTTTAGCTTTGTTTCTATATGTATGCTTTTGTATTTCATATTGTGTCCTGTAAATAGTAATCCTAACCCAAATAGGGGGAGATTGTTGGAATACCCTATTACTAATTTGGGCAAGGATCACTATGTTATTAGGAAATTGATTTGACCTAGTTGTATAGTTTAAAAGGTCAACTTAGAATGAGTCTAAGGCTTATAACTTAGGTTTGGAGCTTCCCCCAAGACCATTCAAAGATCAGGATTCATTGCTGAGACAAAGACAATTTTCGTCGAGCTCAGGTCGACGAAACGTCGAACTCAGTTCAACGTTCTCTGAGCTCAACTCTGCAAGTCGTCGAACTCCGGTCGACGATCTTCGAGCTCAGATCGACGCTCTATCTTCAGCTATTTTCCAAGTCTCTGAGCTCAGTTCGACGATCGTAGAGCTCAGGTCGATGTTTTTTGTCTCTAGTATAAATCAAATCTCTGAGCTCAGTTCGACGATCGTAGAGCTCAGATCGACGATTTCTGTGAGATATCGACGCTTTCAGATTTCAAATTCAAGAACAATTATGGAATTCATTCAGAGTCATTCAAAGTTATTTCCTACATTTATTGCAAAGGATTTTCTAGCCGTTTCAAGCTATATAATGCAAGTTTCAAGGAAGGCTAAAAGAAATGTTATTTAGGACTTTCCCCAAAGACAGTTGTCATTTATGGAAGTCATTTATGACTGAGTAACAACCATCTAAGTAATAATCTGATATACTCCTACAGAATATGTTTTTGAAAAAACAACAGATCAATACAACAAGATAGGCAAGAGATATGCATGATCATTGGATTGAGAAAAAGAGTTACAGAAGAGAGATCAAAATATACTCTGATCAAGAACTCATCTTCTGGAACATACAGATTCACTGAGTCAAAATCTTCAAGAACACAAGAAAGTTTTCTGTGGAGGAAATCATCTGCTCCTCCAAATCCTCAAGTGTTCAAAAGCTTCAACATCAAGGACTCCAGACATCACACATTTCAGCATCTGCTGAAATCATCTTTTGCTGGAGATCTGAAGCACCTGAAGACCTATCACCCTAGAAAAGCTCACCTTCCTGAACCTTACAGATCTCAGGGGGAGCTTTAGCTTCATCTTCCACTTGTCTTCTCTCAGACTGTTGACAGAGAAGAACAACTCAACTCTTTCTTTCTTTTTCCTTTCCCTCCTGTAAAAGGGTTTTTCAAAACTCCCTTCAAAAGTTCTGAGACTGGTTTCTGAGACCTTGTCAAAACTCAGTGGTTGCAAGACACCTTATCAAAAAAATCTAGTTTGGGTTTTTGAGCACCTTATCAAAAGCTCAATTGTGCCCAGGACACCTGATCAACTATTCCTGCAGTGGATTCCTACCAAGGGTGGTAGAAGAGTGGATGTACCCAGGTTGTTGGGGAACCACTATAGATCCTTGTGTCATCTGGTTGCTATGTGTTTGACTTTGCTGTGTGCTGTGTTTTCTTAGTTCTTGCTTTAGTTTTTATTTCATAACAAGCACCTTACACATATACATAAATTAAGTCTTCCACTGCTTTATATTTTTAATTGTAAATTATTTTAAAAATACTCTATTCACCCCCCTCTAGAGTTAAGGTAGATCTTTTCCTCACTTTCACGCTCCACAAAGGATCTAGCCACAAAGGAGTGGGTAGCGCCAGAGTCAAAGAGAACACGCGCCTAGCGGTTCCCCATCTTAAATCTTTCTATAAGATGGCAGACATAACTAAGAAAAACAAAAGCTAAAGCTATACTAGAAACAAAACATTTAGGCTAGGGAGAAATCTAACCTGAAATGACCTGAGTCGAAGCCCGCGCTTCCTTTAAAGAAATTACATTTAGCTTTCCCTTGCCTTTGTCCACCCGCTGAGGCGGTGGCAATTCCTGGAGTGGCACTGGCTGGAACACCGTCTGGAGCTGGGGGCACTGAGCCTTGATGTGCCCTTCTTGACCGCAAAGAAAACAACCTCTTACCTTACTCTTATCTTTTTCCCAACAATGGGAAACATCATGCCCTGGCCGCTTACACGCAGAACAGAATAAATCTTTCCTGGGAGTGCCTGGAATCGCATACACCTGCTCCTTCTCTTGAGCTGCCAACCTCTTGAAACATTTCTCCTCGGGATGGCCCGGTCGGCCACAGAAGCTACAAACCTCCTTACTCTTCTTTCTTGAAGATGCACCGGGTACCTGGGGGCTCTTTCCTTCAATAGCTTTCCTTTTATCTTTTCTCACCTGCTGCCCTCTTTGTTTAGAATTTTCAATGGCCTCCACCTTCAAAGCAGCTTCGACCACACCATCATAACTCACTGCTCCATGAGCAACAACTAACTGCTGAACATCACTTCTCAGGCCACCAAGAAATCGCTTAACTCTATCCGCTTCGGAACTCACCAAGCTGGGTTCAAACTGGCTCAGTTTGTTGAATTCTATCTCGTACTCCGCAACTATGAGCTGCCTCTTCTTCAAATGCAAGAAATCATTCATCAACCGGTTGCGCTCTACCGAAGGAAGAAACTTCCTTAGCAACAGTTCCTTGAAGGTCTCCCAAGTGCATCCCTCGTTGAAGCTCTCCTTCTCTCTCAGCCACCAACTCTTACCTAATCCCTTAAGATGATAGGCGACGATCATCACCCTCTGATCGGGGGTAACTCCAAAATAGGAGAACATCTCCTCTATGGCTATAAGCCAATCATCCAAAACCATAAAGTCTGCCTTCCCATCATAAGTAGGTGATCCAAGTCGCTGGAAGTGTGATATGAATGTCATCTCCGGGGGCATCACAATAGGAGGTACCAGGGGAGCAGGAGGAATAGGAACAGCTATGCCTACAGCAGGGTCCAACACTCTCGGAGGCTGTCCTGCCACAACTGCTAACAGAGACTGGATCTTAGTCTGCATACGCACCACCTACCTAGATAAGGCTTCATTACTCTGCCGCAGACTTTCAATCAACGCCTCACTTTGCGCTCTAGAAGACTCACCCTCAGATTGGGGAGTCGATCTCGTCGAAGGACGCCTCGTCATCCTATAATCATATTAGCACGACTTAAAACCTAGCCCAACTGCTAGAACAAAACTACCTGATACAAACAAACATACTTAAATATGAACTCTAACTGCTACACTTGCTCTGGGATTTTTTAAAATAATGATGTTATTCTTTACCTAGGATGGTTCCTCACCACCATTCTAACTCATGTTCTTAGCCCATGAATGCATGAATTGGTATTTCCTTTGACTCAAAACCATGTGTGTACATATATCATCATGCAAGTCTTTAGCTTGGCACGTTGTTCTTATGCAATGTTATGCTATGCATGTTGTGCTATACATTCTAAAGAAATGCCTTAATGCATGCCATGGGTGGCATACACATGAAAATGTTATGCATCCATACTACATAACATTTCCATGCAAAGAAAAAAAGAAAACGTGCTAGCCGCATTCATGTGGCGAGGTTATGCATCCCATACTACATAACCCTCACATGTTGCCTCCTATGGAGGATCCATATACAAACACATATTATGCATCCCATACTACATAATATGCCCTGTATACTTCTATTCATGCTTATGAGTGTAGTGTTCGTGCTTTAGCTCAGACGTGCTGATGACATATCAGTGTGTGTATGATATGATGCTAAACTATCAATGCAAACAAGGGAAAGGTTGCCCGACCAATTGTCCAGCAACCTCCCTGTGAAACCAACTGTCACAACCCGCACTTTATCGACGAATAAATCTTATCAGAGCAAGAGAAAATACGTGCCGTGATGCCACGTAGTGCAGGGGATAACTGTATATGTTCAGGAAAAACTCCAGACTTTAGATTTTAAGAAAACCATAGCTTATTATGAAAGAAAGCCAGTTATATTTAATGGCCGTATCCCCCGGCACAGTGGATCAGCTAGTCCACGATAAAAAAAAATATTCATTTGCAATGGAAAATACTTTAATTAAGTTGTTTTGACATCCTAAAGGAGCATAAGTGTCCCCGAGGGACGACTCATGGTATGCACAACTCTAAGGTTGGTGTAGTATATATAAAAAGATAGTCTTTATGCTTAAGGAAGAAAATAGTGCTTTAGTTTTGTAAACATGATGTGCATGAGATACATGTAGTAATATTTTAGGGTTTTAAAATACCTAACATGCAACCTAGCATAAAACCTTCCTAGAAATCAGTGAACAACCTCAAATAGGCAAAACTAGCAGTTTTAGTCATACCCAGCAACATAATTAAGCCACCAGTGGGCATCAACAACCTGACACGAACCCAATGGTGAGTATGCATGTCTATACCGAAATGAAGAAAAACTACCTCACCAGATGAGGAACAACAACCTCAGCTACCCAGGAGACCACAAACAAGCTCCACAAGAGCAATAACCGTCTAACTGGCTGCAACCTGAACCTGAGGCATTCAAAAAAAACACCTCAGCAAGTAAAAGAAAATCAAAGGAAGTGGAGCATTATATTCATGAGCAATAAAAGAAGGGGTTTACCAGCCCTGCAACAAAACGCTATTAGTAGATGAAAAGGCATGACAGTAAGAAGAAACACTGTCCAAAGAGCAGTAAAAGTACACCAATTGTGAACATAAATAGCAACATGCTCTGCTAAGCACCTACAGCAGCACCAAGGCATACCTATTGCAAAAGAAATAGCCACTAAAAATGAAAGGAACTAACAATCCTAATCTTTGTGAATTATTGGTCGTGGTGAAAACCTTGGGTCGGAGCGGGCGGCACAACCCTCACCATCAACCAGACCCAAAAACACTCCAGGGTGAAGACAACCGGTGGCAGCTACAGGGTCCAAACACCCAACCATACCAGCCCAACATGGCCTAGGTGGTGGTGGCCACAACTCAGCACACACGATTCACACCTTACAGAGCCCACAAAACCACACCACCTGCCATAATCCACGAGTCGGCATGCAAAAACTAGCTGAACACCCAACACCCCCCTAAGGAAAAAGCCATACTAACAGTCCTAAAGGAAAACACCCCACCAAGGCAAAAGCATAGAGTTCACTCGACGCGGCGCTGAGTGGGTTACACAACACCAAGCATTAACCACGACGTTGAGTGAGGTCGACCCACTCAATGCCAAGTAACCTAACCACAGCAACAGGCTTTGGCGTTGAGTGAGCCTACCACACTCAACGCCAAAACAGCCACGACATTGAGTGATGTCGACTCACTCAATGCCAAAACAGCCACGACATTGAGTGAGGTCGACTCACTCAACGCCAAAACAACCACGACATTGAGTGAGGTCGACTCACTTAACCCCAAATAACCTAACCGCAAAAACAAGCTTTGGCGTTGAGTGAGTCCACCACACTCAATGCCCAAACAGCCACGACGTTGAGTGAGGTCGACTCACCCAACGCCAAATGACTTAATCGCAAAAACAAGTTTTGACGTTGAGTGAGTCCACCACACTCAACGCCAAAACAGCCACGATGTTGAGTGAGGTCGAATTACTCAACGCCAAATGACTTAACCGCAAAAACAGGCTTTGGCGTTGAGTGAGTCCATCACACTAGACGCCAAAAAAGCCACGACGTTAAGTGAGGTCGACTCACTCAACGCCAAATGACTTAACCGTAAAAATAGGCTCTGGCATTGAGGGAGTCCACCACACTCAACGCCAAAACAGCCACGGCGTTGAGTGACGTCGACTCACTCAATGCCAAATGACTTAGCTGCAAAAATGGCCATGGCGTTGAGTGAGGGCACCACACTCAACGCTAGAGGCCTAACAGTCTAGGCATTGAGTGAGGTCCACTCACTCAACGCTTTTGACTTAGCCTAAAATTCCTAAAACTAGGAGCTAGCCTGACCCCAGCCCACTCAACGCCTACTAACCAGAGAGCTGGAAAATAACTCCAACTCTCTCTCCTACCCCTTCTACCCGGCCACAACAACCTAACAAGCTTGACTAAAGCTTAATAAGCAAAACCCTACCTCCAACTACTATCTGGACACCAAGTAGAGAACAGAAAGTGAGAAAATAATTAATTCTGGGCAAGATTGATAGTAAACCTGCTCGGGACAAAGAATGCAGCAACCCTAGCTTCTAGGAGAGAAAAGAATGAGCTGATACAACAAAAGTAACTGGAATAAAATCAAGATTGGCAATGGAAAAGAGAGCCACTTGCCTCTACCTCCAGGAAACAACAGTTGCCTTCCAAAATTCGGCACCGACGACAAGATCGGCCACCTAAGAGGAAAACCTGAAGCTTTTAGAGGAAGAAGAACAAACCCTAAAAACCATAGCTCCTATAGACAACCCGAAAAGCTAAGTTACATACCTAGGAAGCAATATCTCGGCGAGAGTAGCTCAAATCTGCTGTTACCCGAGCGAAACAAGCCCTAAATCCACAGCTATCCGGTGGTCAAGGCTGCAGCTCCTCCGCCTCCCGCTTGCTTCCTTCGGCTGGAAGTTAACAAGCTGAAGCTAGCTCGGGAAATGGGGAAGAAGAGAACAACTAGAGCCTTAAAATAAGACCTCCACTCACTAATCTAAAGCTAAATAAAATAATCCTATAGCACTCAGATTTCGGCCACTGGCTGCCTCTCCTATAACTGCCACCTTAGCTATGCATATAAAATATTATACATAAAAAATATAAGCATATACAAACATATAAATCTAAGCTTATAAATATATAACTATTACTGTACAACAAAAATCATTATCTTGTTATCTAAACATATATATATATATATATACATGAAATGAAAATAGCTAAACACTTAGCCTAAAAACAGGGCACCAACCCTACCAAGCTCGGCCACTCAAGGCCATGCACAGCAAAAGCAACTACAACTAGCTAAACAAGCAAACGTCGAAACGATGCGAAAACAAACGATCTCGAATTTCGACAAAACTCGCACCGTAGCTAAACACCCAAGCTACGAAAACAACGGCAAAGTCGAACACAACATCCGACGATCAAACACTCGAGCTAACACCTCCCAATACAAAGTACAAGCATTCCATTTGAGGCTTAGCTGAGTCACCAAAACAGACTCCGGCTAGCTGGGGAATCTTGCAAACAGGATATAAATAGGCCACTCAAGGAACCTAAAGAGCTAAGACCACGCTCTAACAATGGCAAAAGGCCATAAACGCGTCATCGTAACGCCAAACAATGACCAAACAAAACACAGAAAAACCGAGGGCGTTACACAGGCGTCCAAATGAATTTCCGATCCTTCCTTGTCAAAGTAGTGAGGGGCAATGCTATCCGTGAGAAGTTATCCATGAAGTGCCTGTAATAGCCGGTAAGCCCCAGAAAACTCCGGACTTCCGCCACCGTAGACAATACAGGACACTCCCGTATAACAACTATCTTTACCGGATCTACCGCAATCCCTTCCCCACTAACTATATGAGCAAGGAACGCTACCGAGGACAACCAAAACTCGCATTTGGAGAACTTGGCGTACAGTTGATTCCTCCTCAATGTCTCCAACACCATATACAGATGCTTAAAATGATCCTCCTTGTACTGCGAGTACACCAGTATATAGTCGATAAAGACTATCACGAACTTGTCCAAGTATTCTCTGAACATTCTGTTCATCAAATCCATAAACACAGATGGTGCATTCGTTACCCAAACGGCATGACGGTGACTCATAATGCCCATACCGTGTGCTGAAAGCCGTCTTGGGGATGTCACTTTCCTTATCTGCAGCTAATAGTATCCAGATTTCAGATCTAACTTTGAGTACATAGTCAACCCCACCAGCTGGTCGAACAGATCATCAATCCTTGAGATCAGATACTTATTCTTCTCCGTTAGCTTATTCAACTCCCGGTATTCAATACAGAGTCGTAAGCTTTTGTCCTTCTTCTTAATAAACAAGACCAGCGCGCTCCAAGGCGATGAACTCGGACGCACATAACCTTGTTCCAACAACTTTTGAAGATGTACTTTCAATTCTTCCATCTCCTTAGGCGCTAACCGATACGAAGATCGTGATATAGGTTTGACACCTAGCACTAGCCGAACCTACTACTTTATGCTATGGTCTGTCCGTGGTATAGGTGAGACTTAGGGTCTCGCCCTCCATATAGCATAAAGCAGTAAATCTGGCCGGGGCCGAAGTCATATGACGTGGTATATGACGTTGGGTCGGTTTCAATGAGTAACTCTTCGTTCTTTCCGTGGTATATGACGTCGGTCCCCGGCCGGAACTGCTTTATGCTCTTTGACAGATAGGGGTGTTACAATTTGGTATCAGACTACCGGTTTCGGTCAGGCTTAAATGAATTCGTGGACGAATTCACTTTATGGGGTGGTGAGCACATGTGTGTGCGTCATCGTTATAACATGAAAAGAACCGTGAATGTCCACTTAGGAATGAAATACACATGTTTGAGGAACCTGCGTGTTCCTATAATTGCATTTTGCAATTTTATTCGGTCACTTATTGGTGTTTTGTACGACTATAGGTGTCCGGGAGTGACGTGTGGCAGTCTGAACGCACGCTTTCTGAGAAAAGTATTGCACACAACGACGTGCCTGAGACCCCTCCTTTTATTGAAACCATAAGAAGGGTAGTTGAGGCGGTGTTCGCGGTGAACAACGCACAACATGGAAGGAATTTGCAACCCTCTATCCCTGAGGTGGCCTCGACACCGGGTGGTGTGATGGAGAAAATGGCATTTAGAGGACCATTGGGGCAGCAGGTGAACAAGCTTTTAGTGTAGGGAGCAGAGCGCACTCAGTCGGCGAATATTTGCAGGCATTCCTTATGTTAAGGCGCTACCCAGGCTTTGATTTGGAAAGCGCGCAGTCTATAGTTGATAGATTTTATAATGGTTTGCATAGCAAGTTGTGAATCCTACTGCTAAGACAAAAGTTATTGGGATTCCGAGCCTTGGTGGAGTCGTCTAGATCTTTGGAAGTAGATTTGGGGAGAACTCACCAGATACCGTGATTAGGGTACTGAACGCTACAGATCTTTAAGGTCTGCCTACCGTTGAACGCTGAGAAAGAAGGCTAAGCATCTACTCGCAAAGCTATTTACACTTGTCATACTTGGGCAAGAAAAGGCACTTTGCCAGATTTTCGGGAGGGTGCTCAGACGAAAACGAGAGTTATGTCAGGAGCAGTTGGAGACTCTGGTGCTAAGAAGTCAGAGTTCAAGGTGCCGACTTAAAGTCCAAATCCCGAAGGGTGGAATAAGAAAGCTAGGGCTTCGGGTCCAACCCTTTTCTTCTAGTGCTT